>VYXF01009257.1:116987-130227 GCA_013397295.1 Polioptila caerulea | reverse complement strand
CAGTCAAGGACAAGCTCTGGGTTCCCACACTTCTGCTCCCAAATACCACCAAAAATGAAATGTCTGAGAGCCTGAGCAGGCCTCATGGAGAAACCTTGACCAGGCCTCACAGAGAAACTTCATTTAGGCCTCTTGGAGAAACCTTGACTAAAATGAAGATCTCTGAGAGCCCAGCCAGTCCTTATGGAGAAACCTGAACTAAAATGAGATCTCTGAGAGCCCAACCAGGCCTCATGGAGCAACCTGAACTAAAATGAGATCTCTGAGAGCCCAACCAGGCCTCATGGAGAAACCTGAACTAAAATGAAATGTTTGAGAGCCCAACCAGGCCTCATGGAGAAACCTGAACTAAAATGAAATATCTGAGAGCCCAACCAGGCCTCATGGAGAAACTTTTACTAAAAACAAGATGTTTGAGAGCTGGACCAGGCCTTGTGGAGAAACTTTGAGCAGGCCTCATGGAATAAACCTCAATTAGGCCTCAGGGAGAAACCTCAAGTGAAAACAAAATGTTTGAGAGCCTGCCTAGGCTTTGTGGAGAAACGACTCAAACTGAGATGCTTGAGAGCTGACCAGGTAGAGTGGAGTAACCTCGACCAGGCCACATGGAAAAACCTCAAGTAGGTGTCATGGAGAAACCTTGACTAAAAATGAGATGTTTGCGAGCTGACCAGGCCTCCTGGAGAAATTTCAACCAGCCCTTGCAAAGAAACTTCTGTTGAGTCTTGCAGAGAAATCTTGACTAAAAATGAAATGTTTGAGAGCTGACCAGGCCTCCTGGAGAAATTTCAACCAGCCCTTGCAAAGAAACTTCTGTTGAGTCTTGCAGAGAAATCTTGACTAAAAATGAAATGTTTGAGAGCTGACCAGGCCTCATGGAGAAATGTCAACCAGGCCTTGCAAAGAAACTTCTGTTGAGTCTTGCAGAGAAACGTTGACTAAAAATTAAATGTTTGAGAGCTGTGGGGAAACCTTGACTAAAAATGAGATGTCTGACATGACACAGAGAAACCTCCACTCTGGAGACCAAGCCAAGAGTTAAACTTGAGAAAAACCTTCATTTTTCCTCCACTTGGATGCCTCTGACCGCCGTGTTTATGCTGAGAATATTTGGGAAAAGGTGGGAAACGGGGCATTTGGAATGCTCTGTGACCCACGGCGCCAAAGGTCTCCTCAGGAGAGCAGAGGCACAAAGGAGGCTTTAAAACGAGGACTTCAAAGCTGGAACTGGGTTTGCCCCACAAAAACCAGTGATGGCAACACGGGGTTGATCACAGTTCTCCATTTCCCACCCACTGCATCCAGGGTGTTTTTAAAATAAAATGAAAATTACCTAAATGCGGTATTTTGCTGGTGCTTGAAAAAATATTCACAGGACTGTCAGCAAAACTACAAACAGAAGCAGCTTTTAGAGGATTTATTTTTCCTGTTCGGGATTTGCTGCCTTAGACATCCTAAAATGACAACAGACAGGCAAACAAAATAAAACAGAAAAATATATGTATTTGCTGAAAATGCTGCAAAACTGAGCAGGTAAATATTGGTCTTCTGTACTGAACTCCTTAAAAATCACACAGATTTTCTTCCCTGGTTTTATAGTGTGTCCTACTCCCAGGGATTATCTAAAAATGCTGCTGTTGAAAAAGCCAGAGGGGAGGATTATGTTTTTGAGGTTCTCTCCTCATTTATCCCTAATTTTTGACACTTAAGACATCTCAATACCCAAGCAGAAGTTTAACTAGAGGGCAACAAGTGGGAAATTAAAACATGAGGAAGATGCAGGGGGAAGAGAGGGTTAATTCATGCTCTTAATTCCATGATAATTACAGAGCATAGAATTGAGAAAGGAGATGAGGAAGAGGACCTAATTGTGGCCTTCCAGAACCTGAAGAAAGCCTGCAAGAAAGATGGAGAGAGAATATTTTCAAGGGTCTGGAGGCACAGGACACAGGGAATGGCTTCATGCTGACAGAGGGCAGGGACAGATGGGATATTGGGCAGGAATTGTTCCCTGGCAGGGTGGGCAGGCCCTGGCACAGGGTGCCCAGAACAGCTGTGGCTGCCCCTGGATCCCTGGCAGTGCCCAAGGCCAGGCTGGACTCTGGGGCTTGGACCAGCCTGGGATGGTGGGAGGTGTCCCTGCCCATAGCAGGGGTGGCACTGGATGGGCTTTAAGGGCCCTTCCAACCCAAACCATTCCATGATTCTGTGTTTTTTCACTCAGCTGGCTCTAACTGAGCTGCAATGTCCTGCAGCAATTTGTTTTGTTTTTCATACTGATGGATTACAAAGTTACTCTTCCTCCTTAAAGATACAGCTCTCTGATATCCCACCAGCACTCTGGGTACGTGTTTTAGATCAAAAGCTGTGCTGTGACAGTGACAGGAGCCTGTCTCCCTGTCCAGTCCTTCTGGGAAAGGTTTCCTCTGCACTCATTCACTGTGGCTCCTTAATGGGCTGTGACAGTGCTGAGGAAAACACTCCTGGGAACGAGCTGGACACTCTGGCTGTCTTCTCCAGTTGTGGGACCTACTGTACTTTATGGGTTCCTTCCAATTCCTGCAGAACCATCCCTGAGCAAGGCTCTTAATACATCTCCTAAAGAGACTGTTTGTGCATGGACACAGCAGCTTCTGGAATAACACAAATCCTGGAATTCTAGGGTTGGATATAGTTGGGAGACATGAGGATTATTGATCCCACTCCCTGGTCCAAGAGTAACTGCTTAAAACTAAATTGTGATTTAAGAGATGACTCCCCACAATGAGTTCATCTGTCCCCCACAGAGGTCATATCAAGATAAAATCTGTATTATCACAAGATATAATCTGTGCTTCTGAGGACTCAGTAACTGGGATTGCTCCAGGGAAAAGGAATCTAAAAGGATGTATGGGGACAATAAAAAAAAGGATATTCAACAATTACCTCATTGAAGCAAAAGCAAGTACAGCCTCCACCCAACCCATGGGATACCCACTGAAATGAATAAACCAAAGGGGATAAACAACAGCGCCCTGCTGTTCCCAAAATGCAAAGATGTGAAAAATGTTCCTAATTCAAAGTTCTTTTGTTAAATGATTGCTTTAATTTCTGGTTTCTTTTGGTGTTTGGCATTGCTGTTCCCTGTGTCTGCATTTCCCTGTGGTGAGCTGAGAGTGAGCAGGAGGGAAGAAGATAGGCCTGGCACCCTCCTGCTCTTCCTTTTTCTCAAAACCTCCTCCCATTTCAGTGTCCCATAGGCAAAAAAACCTCCACAAACTGAGCTGGACTCAGCCCTCTCCCAGCTGAGCTGCTGGGACGAGACGGGAGATGGGAATAAAGTTACACAAATGGAAACTGTAAAAGAGAGAAACTCAGCACATTCCAATTTAGAGCAAAAAGCCATCTCCAAACTGTGGCTTTTCCAACTCTGACTAAAGCTCTGACAACCCCTCAGGTGAAACTGCTGATCCTGAAACCCAGGCTGAATTTCCACCAGGAATTCAAGGCTTTTGCATTGAGCTATAAACAAGACACTGCTGTCGTGATATTTCAGCAGCTGCCTCAAGGTTGACTTCTCTCATGGAAAGAAGCAGCAGCTCCACATCTCTGGCATTTCCATGACCCAGAGCACACAGCTGAGCAGTTTGGTTTCCTTTTACACCATCAAAGTCTTTACACCAGAACACCTAACCTTCACAAAAGTCTCCTCATGCCGATGAACAGTGGGTAAATAGGAGCAGTTGTGAGCTATCCAACAGGATTTCTGAGGTTTGCCGTGGAACAAACACAGCTCATCTCAGAAGCCCCCCAAACCAAGCAGTACTAAAGGAGAAGGCCACGAACTAGGGACAAACCTCAGTGGTTTCATCCCCCAGTCATGACAACCATGACATTGTCCTTTTGGCTGTGATTTTTACCCCCTTTCTTTTACATTCTACAGGACTTCAACCCAACGCTTGCTGAGTGCCATTTTCAGAGCTAATTAAAAGCCATCAAGGATAAGGAGCCACGTCTGGCAAATGCTGGCCCAGGTTCCTGCTTTCCAAAGGGAAGGAATGAGATGGGAGGAGCTCCTGGCCCTTTCCTTCTGCCATTCCTGGAACACCCTGGGCACTGGCTGTGTGTGAGACCCACGCTGGGTCTGTGTGGGTGAGGATTTGTTGTGCTTCAAACTTTTCTCTTTTTTAAGGACGGCCTGCTGAGAAGAAACAGGAATTTGGGGAGGATGAGAAATGGGGGAAGGAGAGGATGCTGAGAAAGCTGGGAAGTTCAGAGATACAGGGTGGGGGGGAAGGAAGGCAAAAGATCAAGACCAACCTCAAAGATGAAGAGGGAGAACTCAAAGAGTTCAAGGATTAAGTGAGCAGAGAGATGACAGAGGGTGAGAGCAGCACGGGGTCAGGAGAAATGGGAGAGGAGCTTTAGCAACAAGATTTCCCAGGAAAACAAGATGAACTGATATGGAAAAAAAATAGGATTTATTTTGAGGGGAGATAACAGATAACAAACTAGTTGGGTAAAAGGCAGTAGTGGTATTAGGCCACAGATCAAGCCACAAAATGGGGTCAAAACCCCAAAAAGCTTTGCTTGGGAATTTCAATAATACCAGATTCACAGATAATGACTGTGAAATGTGGAGAATTAGCTGAGAATCAGTAATTAGAAAAAGGATCCCCAGGCAACAGAGTGGAATCAATTCATCAGTCACCCTGAGTAAAAATTAGGAAACAGTAAAATACAGCAAAAATAAAAACGCAATTAAATAAAAAAATTAAGAGTTTTGTGTGCCCCGGGCCAGTCACACACATGTAATTTTAGGCTCTTGTAGGATTGAAATCTCTAGAATTCCACAACATTCCCAGGCTCCTTTGGACATTAACACACAGGAACTTTGAGGAAATCCAACCAGAAACAGAACTCTACGATGGCACCGCATCACAAAACCTCCCTCCAATCACCAGCAGCTCAAGTCCATGGGGGTCTAATTAAATTTCATTGAAAAGCAAGAGAAGAGCTGCTCTTCAATCCTTTCCCAAACAGCTCTGATTTGGTTTCCCTCCTCATCATGGAAGAATGTGTGTGGAAATCCCATGGCTCTCCCTAAATCCACAGGTCTGTTCCACAGTTATTAGAACGGGAATCAATTCCTTGCCAAAATGAAACTGGAAGTAAACAACTTAAACCAACACATTTGTTTTTATTTCTTTTCCTTAATTTCCTCCTAATTTTGCATGCTTATTCACCCCAGGTATTTGCATTGCCACCAGGATCCAAACTCATTTCAGAATCGATCAGGAGGAATAAAACAATGCACATTAATTCAATATATTCAGCCACTTTTCCAGTCACCTGCTATGAAATGTATTTTCTTTTTGTAGTCTGGACCAAAGAGGAGACTCTACATCTCCATATGCAAATGCACTTCAAATTATCACTGCAAACCAACTTTACTGGAAGGCAAATCATGAAAAGCATTGGATTTATCCATCCTCTACAGACTTTTACCAGAACAGGTCATTCTCCCAGTTTAAACCCTTGAATTCACCAATTGCTCCACTTTGAGGGTTCTGTGCAGGTGACAACCAGCCCTGAGTTTGGCAGATAAATTAAACACTCAGTTCATATTCCCCCTTATATCCCCACGGATTTTGGCTGCTGCTGGAAAACACCCTCCTTTTCTCTTGGTTTCTCTCATCAACTCCCCAAAAGGCACAAAAAAAGGCAGAGTTTTATCAACCCACATGACACAAACTCAGCCTCTATTCCCAGTCTGCACAACAAGGAATTCTGGAAGTGAGCCACACTTCCATAAGATCAAATGTTTGCCCCAAATATATTTATTAAAGCAGCCAGTGAACTTTCACTCTGTGTATAAACTGGGAAAAGCTGAAATCTCCATTTTTGAGACATCAATAACAACTTTTCCCAATGGAAAAAGCAGCTGCCTTGAGTCCCTCACCTGGGTTGCCACCGTCTCCTTGACAACAGAATTTAGAAAATTGGGGTAAAATCTGTATTTTACAATAGAAATGCAAAACTATCTCCTCCCTAAGTGCAGAAATCAGTATTTTTTACTGTTTAATAGACTCTCAGCTGCTAAAATTGACATGGCTGGAGCTGCACAAGCCTTCTTCAGCTTTGCTTGGAGGAAAATTTTACAAGACCTTTCCACTGCCTCCAACTTATTCCAGGATTTTGGACAAGTGGTAACTAAAGAGGAAGGTGTGGGGCAACAAGTAAATCACATCCTGAATTCAGAAGATGGTGAAAGTTGAGATTTCTGAGGCATGAAGCACATCAAGAACTGACCCTGCAGCAGCAACACCTCCTTCAATCTCTCATGACCCCACTCAGAAATATTGGACTTTTCCCAGCTATTTTGTGCTTTAGGGCAGATTTTTGGGAGCATCTCTGATGACAGTCCTGAAAAGAAAACCAGGGCAAGGTTGGGAAATGCAATCCAGGTCAGATTTTCTGCACGAGGCACAGCTGACCCTTTCCTGACCAGGCAAGGACACAATGAGCCTGAAATTCCTTCACCAGGGCTTTTTTAAACTCTGAATTCTGCTTTGCATGTCTTTCACTGCAGGAATTTGGGAAATGGCCATTTGGATTTACAAGCAGAGGAGGCTGACCCCAATGGAGATGGGATCCCATCCCACACAGGGAAAATCCTGGGACAGCAGCAGCTTGAAGCTGGCAACAGCCACGTCATTCCCATATCCCACCTCTGCCAGGGCACAGAAATCACAGCGTGGGAGGAGCAGAGCCCATCTCTTCTGCAGACTAAGGAACCTCCTGTCCCATTCCAGCAGCAGCCTCAGTTTTCCTAGCAAGGAGCCATTCCCCCTCTCACTTGTCTTCAAATTACCACCAGAGTCCCTTATTTCCATTTTCTGTTCATTTTGTGTTACTAAAACCTTTTTTTTTTTTGGCACAATATTCATGTTGAACACAGGAAGAGCACCTGAAGCACAAAGATCCCTGCTTTCCATGACTTTCAAGTGAAGAACCACAGACTTGGATCATCCTAATAGAAGCTGAGTTTGAGCCCTCCCAGAATATAAGAGGTTTGGCAGGGGAGAGGGGGAATTTCTCCCTCTATTTTAGGAGGAAAACTGAGCTGTGCTGAGTGTGGGTGAGCTCCCAACACCCAGCTGGGCTCTGGGATGCACTGGGAGAACTGGGGGATGAACAGGGGAGTGCCAGTGTGCCGTGGCAGGGTGACAGCAGCTCGGATTTCATTCCAGACAGGAGACATCTGGCATGCTGGAAAATCAAAGGAGTCAGGAAAGGGCTCCAAGTGCTCCTTAGTGCCTCAGGCAGGGGCTTTGGGGAGATGCTGCCCTGATCCCTCCCATCCCATCTGCTGAGAAAAAAACCAGGGATATGGACCATCTCACATCACATCTCTGAGGGCTGACTGCCAGCAAATAATGGGAGAAAAGGAATTTTCACCAAAATACTTGATTTTCTTTGCTGTCCCTTCACCAGTCCCTCAAAAATGTCACCTTTTAAAAACGGGAATAGCCATGGTGGGTCTGAGTATTTCCACGTGAGAGGAAGTGAGGAAGGAGTGACCTGAGACCTTCAAGACACCTGTAAATCCCACCTGGAGTTCCCAGTGTGCACATTCTGACTCCAGGACCAGGATTTGCCACCCCTTTTTCCAATCCCAAAGCAACCATGGACAGCACAGGATTCAGCCATGGCAGTGCCAAATCCTTACACTGGATTATCCATGGAATATGGGCTATTCCAGCAATTCATGTTGTCCAAATGGTATTAGCTGCTTAAAATTGTAGCAGAGGGTGTAGGAACCTGGAATCAGTCTTGAGGTCAGAAAGATCTCGGAGAAATGAACCCTTCCTGATCCCAGTCTGTATTTTAGAGGTGGATTTCTCTAGGTGGGATCCTATCCAATTTCCCTACATTTTGACCACGGGATTTTCCTGATGGAAGCTCGCCTCTCGATTTGCATCAGATACCCATCACCAATTCCAGCAGCACAGAACTGGTCCTTCCTTCACCCCCACAACACTGGCCAGGATCTGCTGGGAATAAGCCCCAGTCCAACCCCTCCTCCAAGGGAAACCCAAACCTCTTATGGGGATGCTCTGAAAAAGACTCCAAAGGTGCCCTCCAAACGATGGCCTCAGTGAGAATGTTCTGAGATGGAAACTTCCATCTCTGTTCCACAACTGCAGTTCTGCACCCAAACCCCTCTGTCTGGTCCCCAAATCCAGCCACGCAATCCCAGGATGATTTGGCTTGGAAGGACCTGAAAGCTCATCCAGTTCCATGGGCAGGGACATATTGCACTATCCCAGATTGCTCCAAGCCCAGTCCAGTCTGGTCTGGGACACTGCCAGGGATGGGAAATCAGGGCCCATGCTCTTCTTTCCACGATCCCAGAAACCCTCCAATGAGAAGCAGAAGTTCCACCCTGTGCTTGACTCCCCAGAAACTCTGAAGGTCAGGAATGTAGATTTAAATTTCATACCCTTTTAGGGCCAGAAGGAATCATCCAGATCAATTAATCCTCTGAAACACAAACCCTAAACCCCATTTTTTTTCCCATTCCCAGTCAAACCCAAGGCTTCTCCAGCAGAACAACATCCCCTTTCCACCAGGGAGGGACACGAGAAGGGGATGGAGCTGTCACCAAGCACTCTGTCCTAGTGACTGATAAATTGCCCACAGGGAGCCCTGCAATCCCCCCAGCACCTCAGCAGGCCCATGGGATCTGACCCTACCCTAGTGAGGAATTCCACTTGGAAAGCTCCATGGGATATTCCCTGTTAAGGACAAGAGCCACAAGGTGCTAAAAGTACAAATAAATTTTCTCTGCAATGTGTTTGCTGCAGCATGGAAATAAAACCATTCCCATTTATCTCACCAGTAACTCCAGTCCCAGTGTTCCTCCCTGCCTTGGTCTCATGGTTATATTTTAGGGTACCCTGTGCCTCCTATTCCACGGATTAACAAATGGCCTTTGCTACCACGAGGACACTTTTCAATTCCTGTTCTTACAACCTAGACACTGCAAATGCCACTCAGAGAGTGGGGAATTTCAAACACATCCCCAAGGCCTCTGAGGGGAGGTTTAAAACCAGAGAGGCACAAACCCTCCAGCGAGAGCAAATCCCATTTCCCAAGGGAGATAAACTCCCTGGAAAAGCACACGGTCATATTTTGAGGAGATCTGGGGATGGGAAGAGGATTTCTCCATTTTCACATTTGACCTTTGCTTTAAAGCTGGGTTTAACGATTGATCCCACTGATGGAGGGTCTCCAGCTGGGATTCCCAGCATCCCAAGCCTGGTGGCCATTCCTTGGGTGGCCCCAGGTGTGTCTCCATGACCACAGGGACTGTTCCCTTCATTTCTTTCCTAATTAATCCTTGCCAGAAGGGTCTGCAAGCCAACCTTGTCCCGGATTCCAGCAGGTGTCACTGTGGGCAACGCTATGGGAAAACCCATCAGGGAAAAAGTTGGGATCAACGGGAAAACACTCAGCAGGGTCATTAATATTTGGGTTTTCCTTAATGTAACCGCTGATTGTATTTTTAGCCTGTTTTTACCGATTAAAAGGCATTGCCTGTGTTAGCTTCTTCGGGGTTGAAGGGTAGAAATAATGGAATATTTTTGAGTAAGCACCAGGTTGGATTTTCATTTTGGGGTTCATTCTCACCAAAATTAGCCCATACATGTCTGTAAGTAGGGATATGTGGGTGAGAATTAGGGAATTTTGGAAACTGCTGAACGAATTCCCAGGAGGAGATGCCCAAAAGACCAGGGAGCCCTTCCAAACTTCTGACAAAGAATCCAGCACTGAAAGCAAAGCCCTCAGCACAAAACAGGAACCTGATCCATGGGGAGATCCATCCCAAAAATCACTTGGCTCAGGCTGTCAGGAGCACTGCTTGGGAACAGGGGCTTGAGCTGAGACACCTCCACCATAGTAACCTCCCCCCCCATGCCCAAATTTTAATTAAATTTCAGTCAGAACTGATTGGATTTTCTCCACCCAAGAAGTGAAGGACAACCACCACTAACCCATTGGTCCCAATCTGTCTGCAACAAAGAAAATGCCTGGAAAAGCAAATTCCAGGGGTTCCTTGCCCCAGTGTAGTTGTAGAACCTCTGGAAACTGGGAACAGTAAACAAACAGATATTGGGAAATTAGGAACAAGGCTGGATCAGGAAAGAGAGAACTTGGAGCTCCTGAGTTGTCCCTGTGACCTCTCTGCTGTCCCAGGTGCCATGAAGAAAAATCCACATCCATCCTCTGCGTCTCTAATAGAGCCTGCAAATCCACCAGGGCAAATAATAAATTACAGATTTGCTTAAATCCTTTCTTTTCATATCTCTGAAACCCTGGAAAATATCTAAGATTACAGCAAAAAATGTTTTGTTCTTTTTTTCCTTCCTTTCATAACGGTGATGGATCTGCTGCAGAATCGGCTTAGAGAGCATAAAAATATCTCCCAGATAGGTTTAATCCAACTGCAAACAGGGAACATTTAAATCCCAACACCTGCATGACCTGAGAGGGGCAGCTTTAGAAATGAACATTTTACCAACGCCCTCGATCATCCACTCAATGCATCATTGCCAAAAATAATAACAATAAATTCAAGAAAGTCAGTCCTGGGACAAAGCAAATTTGGGGAAGTTTTATTCTGTTCGATGCTGCCTTTGCCACATGTCCTGCTGGTGACCATGGCACTGCTGGAGTGGCTCTTCCCACCACTGAGAGGTCAATTGAGGAGCAGGAGGTGCCCAAAAAACAGGGAAAAGCTCTGGAAAGGCAGCTGGAAAAGAGGTAACTACAGAACTCTCTTGCAGGAAGCACGGTTTGGGTTGGAAGGGACATTGAGGATTATCTCATTCCACCCCCTGCCATGGGCAGAGACACCTCCCACTGTCCCAGGCTGCTCCAAGACCCATCCTGGGCACTGCCAGGGATCCAGGGGCAGCCACAGCTGCTCTGGGCACCCTGTGCCAGGGCCTGCCCACCCCAGACAGGGAAGAATTTCTTCTCTGACAGCTGAGAAAACCTTACAATTCTCAATCCCATCCTTCTGAGTGTCCCTGGGATTCTCGTGGAGATTTCCATGAATCCACGTGCTTTGGACAGCCAGAGGAAATGCAGTTCCCCAGCTGGGGTGATCTGGCCCAACTCCAGTGGATTTTCCAACAGGCACTTGAAAAAAAAACCAACAACCCAGCTCCTCTGCTTGGGGTTTAGCAAATGAGCCCAGAGACAAAGGCAGGGGGGCTTCTGACAGTAAATGAGACGTTAATAAACTTCCCCTGTCTCCAGAGGAATCCAGCTTTGCATGGAAAGCCTCTGGAAAATGATCCCTCTGATACCACTGGGATTTTTCTGCCTGAACAAAAGCTGCTTCTTGAGAGGTTTCTAAATTCATTTAATAAAGCTCAGTTAAAAAGAGAATACTGTTCCCTGCCTGAAAAGTGCATTTGGCAGAGGCCACGAGCTGCTCTTTGCACCCGACACAAACACCAGGAGAAGACCTGGAGTTCCCACATGTGCCAAGAGCATGGAACACCAGGAAACACCTTCTCATGTGTTCAGCACAAGGATTTTNTTAACACAAAGATTTTTAGGGGGGAAAAAAAAAAAAAAAAAAAAAAAAAAAGAGGGATTTGATGTTAAATCAAATGAATCAAATGGGAAGAAAAGGCAACAGATTTTCCACCCCTCTGGTGAGACCCCAGCTGTAATGGGGTGTCTGATCTGGGATGTGGAGCTGCTGGAGTGAATCCACACGAGGCCAAGGAGCTGATCCCAGGGCTGGAGCCAGGCTGGGAGAGCTGGGGGTGTTCAGAGAAGGCTCCAGGGAGAGCTCAGAGCCCCTGGCAGGGCCTAAAGGGGCTCCAGGAGAGCTGGAGAGGGACTGGGGACAAGGGATGGAGGGACAGGACACAGGGAATGGCTTCAGACTGCCAGAGGGCAGGGATGGAGGGGATATTGGGACATGAGGAAGTAATCAGAGCCCCAAAGGTTTTCTCCACTGGCATCACCCTCTAACAATAAGTTTTGCAGAACTGTGGAAGAAAAACCCCAAATCTTGCCCCATTTCTTGCTGCAGAACAGAGGATGAGCAATAAACACACACAGGGACAACCCCATTCCTGACAAGATCCCACAGAAACCAGGGAATACTGAACTCCTTTCCTGTGCTAAGACAAGTAGATTATTTTTAGTTCCCTTCACGTGGTCTGTGCCCACATTAAAGAAAAATATAAGGAAATTTTAACTCCAAACAACACATTTTATCCAATCCAAAGCTGGAGCAGCTCCTGCCACAGACTCCATTGTGTTCCTGCACTACGGTTTTTCCAGCTGCATTTTATTTTCCAATGCTTTTCCCCCCCAAAAAAAGCTTTTATTTCTCGGTGCACCTGCAAACCCAAAGCTGTGTTCTCATGAGCACCATTTGAAAAACTAATGGAAGTAGAGCTCGAGTCAGAATTTGGTCCATTTGTGATGGAGTCAGTGGTGACTGAAGCTGATTTGATGCCCCCACCCCACAGCTCCTCCAGGGAACACACTCCAGGCTACTCCCTTCAAGAGAAAAACAGAAATCATGACATTACCAGATTTTTTCTTAACCAAAACCTTTTACTGTTCCCTGTTTATTTTGAATTCTCCCCAAATCTGATTTCTGGCTCTGTATCACATCAATACCTGCCTCGGTGCTGGCAGAGCCTGTAGGACAAACCATGGACCTGGTTCCCTTTATCCAAGAGCCTCACTCCCTAAATAAGCCTAAAACCCACTGATTTTATGGAAAGCTAATTAATTTTGCTCACTTTCCCTCTTCTATTCACTGTTGCCACACAATCCCACAAAGGCAGGACTGTGTTCAGCCTCTGTTAATTAACCAGAGGCATCCCCAGGCCTTCTGATCCATACTAATTGGGCAGTGTGGAGCAGGAAGGATGCTTGGCACCTCTGCAGGAAGGCCCAGCACAGCTCTTAAAGCTGATTTAAGCCATGAAATCTCCTCCAAGATCCCACTCTCCACCAGGAACTCCACAAGCAACAGGGAAGAATTTTGGGCTGTGTTTTATTTTTTTTTTAACATTTGTGCCTTCTGAAATTCAGTCCTTCACTGGACTTATAATAAAAGGAAGAAAAAAAAAGACAAAGGCTGGCAAGTAACACTCAGCACACAAACTGAGCTGCTGAAGTGGCTGCAGACAGGAGCTGGGATCCCAGATTTCAG
>VYXF01009257.1:75257-116832 GCA_013397295.1 Polioptila caerulea | reverse complement strand
TTTTTTAAAATTTGTGCCTTCTGAAATTCAGTCCTTCCCTGGACTTATAATAAAAGGAAAAAAAAAAAAAAAAAGACAAAGGCTGGCAAGTAACACTCAGCACACAAACTGAGCTGCTGAAGTGGCTGCAGACAGGAGCTGGGATCCCAGATTTCAGCACCCAGAGCAGCAGGAAGAGCTTCCATCCCTGGCAGCCTCTGCCTGTGGGATTCATTTCTCTGCCTCTGCCCTCAGTTTGGCTCTGCTGTTTGTCCAAGGATTCACTGGGAGCCAAGGCCAGGCTGCCTGGGGCTGGAGGGAACACATCACTGGCACTTGGAGCTCGGTATTCCATTCAAATAAATTAAAATTCTGAATATTAACCCTTCCAGTGGAAGAATTCCCAAAATGCACACTGGGAGAGATGTGGGAATGGCATTCCCAGCACTTCCAAGCTGTAGCTGCTCCCCTGTTAACCCAGGATTAGTTAATTAAGTGCTCTACAGCTGGATTTAGGGCAATTAGCCATATTTAAATACCTATTTACAATGCAACTATGATGACAAATATTATATATTTCAATGTGTTCTAAAGTATTGTCAGAGAGTCATGGAACAGTGTGGGATGGAAGGGACCTCAAAGCCCACCCCTGTGCCATGGGCAGGGACACCTGCCACTATCCCAGGCTGCTCCGAGCCCTGCCCAGCCTGGCCTGGAACACCTTAAATCCCTATAAATCTATAAATCTATACACACACATAAATGGCAAAGCTGCCTCGAGTTCTGAGTACACAACAAACGAGGCACACCCACGTGATGTGGTTTAGACCTGACATTATCTGCACCAAAAACTTATCTGCAGGGTTTTGTAAGGAAACCAAAGCACCTCTGCCACTGCCTCTCGTGCCAGCCACTCAGAGTCCCACACACAGCACCTTCCATGGATTAAATCCATGGCTAAATCCCAAACAGCCAAGGAACAGCGAGGGCACAGCGTGAGGAAATGCCAACAAGACCTTAATTCAACCTCCTCCTGTGCATCTGTAACCACAGAACTTTAAATCTTGGATGATTCTGTCTGGGGCACCAACAGCACTTGGAGCTGCTGGAGTGAATCCACAGGAGGCCACAGAGATGATCCCAGAGCTGGAGCCCCTCTGGAGCCAGGCTGGGAGAGCTGGGGGTGCTCACCTGGAGAGGAGAAGGCTCCAGGGAGAGCTCAGAGCCCCTGGCAGGGCCTGAAGGGGCTCTAGGAGAGCTGGAGAGGGATGGGGACAAGGGATGGAGGGACAGGACACAGGGAATGGCTTCAGACTGCCAGAGGGCAGGGACAGATGGGATATTGGGCAGGAATTGTTCCCTGGCAGGGTGGGCAGGCCCTGGCACAGGGTGCCCAGAGCAGCTGTGGCTGCCCCTGGATCCCTGGCAGTGCCCAAGGCCAGGCTGGACTTTGGGGCTTGGGGCAGTCTGGGATGGTGGGAGGTGTCCCTGCCCATGGCAGGGGTGGGATGGGACAATCCTTAATGTCCCTTCCAACCCAAAGCAGTCTGGTAACTCTTGGTTACTCCAGCTGCCCCAGCCATGAATTCCTGCCTCCTTCCCTGAAAACTCAACACAATTCAGCAGAGCTGGGACAGATATCCAGGCAAAGGGATCTTTCTTTGAAACAGGAGTAGGAATTTGGAGTTAGGGAACAAAATTTAGAAGAATCAGCTGTAGGCACAATGAGGAATTTGATATCAAATGGAAAATTACAAAATCATGAGTACCTGGACATGGCTTCAGAGAAGAGGTCAAGGAACCTTAATTAGATTTATCAGTACCTGAACACCTCATCTGAGATGGAAATCCCACAAGTTTTACATTTGAATGGCACAGGGAATAACCTTAAAGAGGAAAAACACTGCCAGAATGTGAAGCAACTTAAGGACAGGAAAGAAATCCTGATTTTGTGCCACAAAACCCCAATAAAAATGAAGGAGGAAAAGAGGGAGAGGAGGAAATCCCAGCCCAGATCTCCAAGCTCTGCCCATCCTCACCAAAACCCCACCCCACTTCTTGGCCATGCCAGGAACAGACTCCCCATCCTACTCCCTTCAGGATTTTAATTCCATTTGCTAAATGAAATTATCCATAAAGACTGAAATGATTGGCAATGTTGGTGCCACCCAGATAATCCCTGGGTGAGTCCCCAGACACATTTTTCTGTGTAATATTTTCAATTCCATGATCCAGAGGGGTTTTCCAATACTTCAGAAGTGTAACCTATGGAAAGGGGGCTGTAGCCAGGTGGGAGTTTATATCTAAATATACAGCTCTGAGAGTGACATTTTATTTTTAATTTAAGCAAAAACATAGCATATTCAATCCAAGACAACCCCAGAGGAAATAATGCTGATTCCAAGCAGGAAACTGGGAGCATCCTCCCCAAAAATGCAGATTTATTCCACACAAATGCTGCTTTCATGCCTCATTTTTGCACTGGTATTTATTAAGAATTTCTTTTCCCCCTTGCCACAAAGCTTGAAGTGTTTCTGGAAAAGTTTCATAAATAATATGAAAATAATATTAATAAAGTTTCACTTTATTCTCCTCCTTAACCCTTGATAAGGAGCTTACTGCTGGTGATGTGATCCAAGCAAATTCCTGGCTGGGAGTGGGGTTTTGTGATAGGCAGATGGAATTTATGGCAGAGGGAATTCATATCCTTTTTTCCCCTCTAAATCAGAGCATTCCCTGGCAGTAAAGGCAATAAAGCTTATCTCTAAATATGCAATTATTTGGGGTGACAAACAGCTGATTTGTTGGAGCCACAGAATTTATCTGGGCACTAAATAAAAAGGCAGAGAAGGAACAACACCCCAGCAAAGCTCAGAGAAAAAAATAAAAACAATTCAACTCTTGATGTCAGCAGTGCTTTTCCTCCAAATCCACGGGAACATCTTCCGTGATGGAGAAGCGTGGATGAGGAAAAACGAGCAGGAATGAAATAAATTACTGCCACACACAAATTTCCTGCACTTCAATAATCTTTTGGAAGGGTTTATTCATGACTTTCTGGGATACTGAATTCCTCAGGCCCAGAAGGGTGCGTTGTGAGAATAAAATATGGGGGGAAACTGTGATGTGACCCAAATATTTTACATCTGCTTATGGGGCAAGCCTGGGGGGGTTGGGTTGGTTTTGGTTTTTTTGGCAGGGTGCAGGGTAGGTTTTTTTGCATTTTGGGGGGGTTGTAGGGTTTCGGTTGTTTTTTCAGAGATTTTATTTGGTTGGTGTTTTGTGAGTGATTTCTTTGTTGTTTTATATAGACTTCTTAAAAGCCTGACCCTAACATTAAAGCCAGGCAGGCAAAGCCCAACTCCATCCCAACATCTTTTCCATGACACTTTAAAAATATCCTCCCACATAAATGTCCCGTGAAATCTGAAATGAGACCAGGTTTTCACATTCCTCTCCTCCCCACCACTCGCCCAGGGGCTGGAGAAGTTCATTCCCTTCTGGACACCACAGGAAATTGATTCACTCCCCAACTGGATAAAAATCCTATTTAAAAACACATCAACTCTGTTCAAAACTGGATTCATTTCCCCCACAACTCCTCTCATGGCTTTGATGGCTGCCAAACTGGGGAATTGCTCTTTGAAGGAAAGAGAAGGGGATGGATGTTGCCAGCAGAAGGTCCTGAGCTCCTGAAATCCCAACATTTAAAGCACTTACCTCTTCCAGGACATCTGCAAGCTTACTGAGAATCTCCTCTGGAAGGCTCTGGAATGTGGGGACGCTGCAATACAAAAGAAAGCTCGATTAATGGATCCCTTGGCACAGGGCACACATCCAGCTGCTTGCCTCCCCTCTGTCTTCCAGAGATTTTTCCTTCATGCTCTGGGGCTGAACAGGAAAAAAGATATCATGGAAAGCTGCTCCTTTTCTAGCAGCCGGGATGGATTTGGTGATGGGAGACCACTGGAACTGCCTCTGGAGAGCCACCCCTAAAGCTGGTCATCAACCAGGGATCCACTGGAATTCCTGTGAGCCACAAACCTGCTCCATCATATTCCTTCCTGGTCTGCTTCAGCCCCCCAGGAATAAAATGCAACACAAAAAAAGGGGCAGGGAAGATCAGCCCCAGATAAAAGAGTGAAATCACACCCGGATGGATGGAGGGCAGAGCACAGAGCTCCGCAGCCCTGAGCCCCCATCCAAGCACTTGGGGAGTCTCTGAACACTTCCCTGGTGGCTTTGCAGCCAAATTTGGGGCTTTTCTTAGGCCAAAAAGGCAACTCTGGCACTTGTTTGGCAGCAATTCCCTCAGCAAAGGCTGCCCAGGCCAGGCTGGGGTGAGAAGGTGGTGCAGCCATGAAGAGCTCCCTGACCCAGGGTCCACAAGACTGCACCTAAATCAGTCTGGAGCAGGATGGGGGACATGAGTTTGGGTCTCCAAACCCACAGGGAGTATCCTGGCTTGGAAGCTGCATCTCCACTGCCTTCCAGCCTGGAATTGCCCTCCTTGGAGAGAGCCAAAAGCCATCAGGGCATGGTCCAGGGCAACCTGAACCAGAGGACCTCCAGATGTCCCTCCCATCCTCAGGCAGTCTGTGATTTGCAGAAACTCTGGTTTCTCATCCTCTCCTTTCCATAAAAACCTGAGATCCATCAACATTCCCAGGTGATGCTGAAGGAAACACACAGACACAACAAAAATTTAACCCAAAATACACCATGGCCCAGAGCAGCTGTGGCTGTCTCCAGATCCCTGGAAGTGTCCAAGGCCAGGCTGGACAGGGCTTGGAGCAGCCTGGGACAGGGGAAAGTGTCACTAACCATGGCAGGGGTGGCTCTGGATGGGATTTAAGCAACAAAGGAGGCTCAGGGGGGCCCTTGTGGCTCTGCACAGCTCCTGCCAGGAGGGGACAGCCAGGGGGGGTCGGGCTGTGCTGCCAGGGAACAGGGACAGCACAAGGGGAAAGGGCCTCAGGCTGTGCCAGGGCAGGCTCCGCTTGGCCAGCAGGAGGAATTTGCCCATGGAAAGGGGGCTCAGGCCTTGGCAGGGCCTGCCCAGGTGGAATCAGCATCCCTGGAAAGGTTTAACAGCCATGGAATTTGGGGATATGGGTCAGTGCAGGGCTCAGCAGTGCTGAGGGAACAGCTGGACTTGATCTTTAATGTCTTCCAACCCAAATTATTCTCTGATCATTTACCATTGTTTTTAATTAAAAAAAAAAAAAAAAAAAGTAGTTTCAATTGAATCTACTTAATCCCTGGACAGATAAATGCAGAAAAATATCACCTTTCATGCTCTCAGCAGCAGCTTTTTCCCCTTATGAAGGGCACTTGCATTACTGGGAGCACGTGGGCCCACACTGCAACAGGAGCTAACAAACAACTGGACAGGAATTCTGTGACTGCCAGGCCTGAGCATAAAATCAAAGTTCATTACATCAATTCCAGCCTTCCTAAATGAGGAAGGAACTCATGGGAGAAGATACAGCCTTGGACAAATGGTCAGATTTTAGTGTGGTTGCACCCTTGAACTCCCAAATTGGGAGGGAACCCACCACAGGATATTTTTTATGGATAGTTATGCCTGTGAAATCCAAGGGAAGGTAGTGAAGGATATCTATTGTCAACCAAACCCATTAAAAAAAAGGTAAATATGCCCTAAGTTCTTGAATTCCAACTCTTACCATGAGAAAAACCTAAAACTTCAACTCTGCAATAAAGCAAATAACAGGAAAAGCAATTTGTTGACAAAACAAACTCCAACACATCATGGAATGACACCATTAATATCCCAGATTTCTGGGGGGGTTATGGCAGGCCAGAAGTCCCCTGAACAGACAGAAGGGAGAAAACAGCCAAATATTTGAGTTTCTTTGATAAGAAGAGAGCAAGACTTGATTCTCCAGGTCAATAACAACCCCCCTCCACTCTCCACAGGACAATATTAAATGGCCTCATAAAACAGAGTCTTGATTCCTTCCAAGAACTGCCGGGATTATTGAAGGATTTGTGTACAAAAGGAGTGTTTCCATGATTATTTCCAGGTGGGTTCTTGCTCTGAAAGGCAAATGGAGCCTCAGCTCTCCAGGGAGAGCCTTGAGGAAAACAGCCAAGCTGTGAATTGCCCCAAGTGGGAAAACACAGGACAGAGGCAAACAGGAGCAGAAAACCTCCCAGGGAATCTTTGATCACCACAGCAAGAGGCAGGAAAAATTTATTTCCTTCTCTACAACTGTGTGACAAAGGCTGCAACTATAGAAGGGCAAACATTCAGCCCTTGAGTTGGGATGGATTTAGGGTAGGAAAAACTGCAGCAAACACTCCTCCAGCAACAATTGAGCTGCCCAACAAAGCAGGGCCAAACAAACCCAGACTTTCTCCAACGAGTTCTCCTCTCACTGCTCCTTAAATCTCACCAATAATGAAGATTTTTAAACACCCACTCCAGACAGTAACAATGCTAAAGTTTGAAACTTGTGACTTTTCTCCCTACCTGCAGCACAAGCGAAGGACTTCACTTGTTCCTTTTTCCACAATCATCTCCCAGTTTGCCCAGGAAAAGCTGGACTTGACGATCCTGGAAGTTTTTTCCAGTTTAATGAATGTGATTCCATTGGAGAATAAATAAGAGCTGCTTGCCAAGCTCTGCCAGCACAATGGAGCTCCTGCTCTCCTTACCCAGTCCCTATAAGGGACTTCCTGCAGCTGCTCCTTATTCCACCTGATCAGGAGTCATTTCTCCACCTGCCCTGAATGCACTCCCTGGATGAGGTGATGGAATCCAGCTGGGCATGGAACAGAGCTATTCACAACTGACCCCCTGCTCACCTGCAGTCCTTCTGCTCTTCTAAGTTCTTGAAGGTGATGTGGGTGTTAAAAGTATGGATACCAAATTATTAACACTTAGCTGATAGGATCCCCTGGCAAAAGTACAGCCCAGGATCCACAGGAGGTGCCAGGCCACCCTACAGGGGCACAAACAAGGAGGCAAAGCAGACCCCTAGCCCCAGGGATTTGAGTTTTAACAGAAAATGCAACACACTGGATGATTTTAATCCATCCACAAACAGCATTTCATCAGGAGAGGGCAGCTGCCATCACAGGGAATAGGATAAGGAACCTTCTCCAGCCACCCTGCCCCTACACCCTGGGCAGTGAGCAGGGGGAGGAGGAGAGGTGACACTTTCCTGGCTGCATTCCCCACTGCTCAGCCACGGAACGTTGTGCAGGGATGGCAGCTCCTGGCCCCAGGAGAATTTCCCGGGGGGAATTGCTCCTTGTCTGGAGCGATTCCGCCTGGCTCCAAACGTGACACATTTTCCCAGAGAGCTCACCGTGCCCAGCACCAGCTGCCAAACTCAGGGAAAGCAGCTGTGCTAAAACATCCATGGATTGACTCCCGGTCCCCATGGAGGAGCAGGGCTATGCCCAACCCCGAGGGGATGGGAAAGGTTGCGGCTCCATCCCTGGGGATGCAGTCACCAAGCTGCTCTCAACTTCCAGGTGGCAGCACCATCCCCGCTGACCGCCCTTTGGTTCATGCCTGTGATCCATCCCAGGGGATGGCTCCTGGAGGGAGCAGCAGGGCCTTCCAAGCAGAGCTGGCTGTGGCCCCAGGCGTTGTTGCTGCCAGCTCCGACAGGACATTTATCTTCTGACACACACCAGCACCCGCAGGGCTCCTGGCTCTGCTCTGCCTCCAGGATACAAAAGCAACCATTCTCTCTCTAAACGCCTTTCAAGATGCATTCCCAAACTTTTGAAGGGTGTTCAGTGAGGGTGCTCATCCAGGTCGGTGGCAGATGTTTCTCCTGGGTTAAGCCTGGAACAAAACCTCTCTCTTTTATTGCTGCCTGGCACCATCACAATGGCAGTTGTTGTCACTGCTCTGTGCCTTGGGTAAGCACAGCTCCAGACTCCAAAACTCCAGTAGGAGGAAATTAAGGCTCTCTGAGTTCCCTGAAACTTTTTTTTTTGGCACCCAACTGAAATGAAGGCTGAAAAATGCAAATGCCCTCCCTTAGCACACTTGGGATGCTCCTACAGCTCTGTCTCAGCTCCAAAAGAACAGAGGCTACATCTGATCAGCACAAGCTGATCCTTGATTTGGGATATCACCAAAAAACGGAGTTTTGGGCAACTCAAGCTGTACAGGCAGCCTCCCACTGGGCTCCCAGGTGCGTCAGGGAGGGAATGCTGACTCCATGGGGATCATGACCCTGGCATCACTTCATGGAATCAGAGTGGCTGGGGTTGGGAGGGACCTTAAAGCCCATCCAGTGCCATCCTTGCCATGGGCAGGGACATCTCCCACCAGCCCAGGCTGCTCCAAGCCCCAAGTCCAGCCCAGCCTTGGACACTCCCAGGGACCCAGGGGCAGCCCCAGCTGCTCTGGGCACCCTGGGCCAGGGCCTGCCCACCCTCACAGGTACATTCCTTTTGTGTTGCAAACTGCTGCATCAAAAGGTAATTCCTCTTTCCTGACAGATTAATAAATATTATTTGGATGATCAGCAGCTGGTTGTTTTCATTCATAGTGCCCACTAGAGAAGCGGCAGAAATTAATTTCAGGAAAGGTGTATTTATTTATCAAAAAAACTTCAGTCCTTCCCCAGTCACACAGGCAATTCCTTGGATCTATGGAATCACTGAGGTTGGAAAAACCCTCCCAGCCCACGGAGTCCCAGCTGTGCCCAGTGCCCACCTTGTCCCCAGCCCAGAGCTCTGAGTGCCACCTCCAGCCCTGCCTTGGACACCTCCAGCCATGGGCACTCCACCCCTCCCTGGGCAGCCCCTGCCAAGGCCTGAGCCCCCTTTCCATGGGCAAATTCCTCCTGCTGTCCAAGCTGAACCTTTCCCCATCTCCATTCCTTTCCCTGGACATGCTCCAGCCCCTCCAGGACTCTCTGGCTGTGAGAGCCCAGAACAGGACAAAGCTCAAAGTACATTAGAGAACCAGAAGGAAGGGTCAGGGAGGGCAACAGCCACTCACCTTCCCATTAATTTCACTTTGGGTTGGCCTTGGAAGCACCTCATGGAACAGAAGTCTCGGGAAGTGAGAAGAGATTTGCTCTGCAGGTGCTGCAGATGATTTGTCTGTTGTGCTAAAGCCACACAGGCAGTAAACAATTCACAATTACTCATTTTGGAGAGGGTGAAAATGGAACAGCCACAGTTTGAACACTCTGCCACTCATTACACAGCCCTTATCAGGGAAATAAAATCCTGAGAGGAGGTTGTGCAGCATTTGTTTTCAGGGATCTAGTTATAGCCTAAGCCCTACTCCACGTAGGAAAATGGGAGACAAGCAGAAGTGATCTTATCCCTGAAGAGCAAACACTGAAGTAAGGCGAGTGCCAAGAATTGCATTTTTCCCTCTTGTGCTGAAAGGATACCAAGGATGCCAAGGGACCTGCTGGCATCATGAGACCAGGAGTCTCAGTGTCCCTGAGGGGAATGTGAAATGATCTCAACAGGATCAGAATCACTAAGGCTGGAAAAACCTCCAAGGGCAGAGTCCATCACTGCCATGTCCATCATTAACCCACGTCCCTACCCACCACATCTGTGTGGTTTTTGAACTCTTCCAGGGACGCTCTTTGGGCCCAGGCTCTGTTTGTGTTC
Source organism: Polioptila caerulea (assembly GCA_013397295.1). NCBI lineage: Eukaryota > Metazoa > Chordata > Aves > Passeriformes > Certhiidae > Polioptila > Polioptila caerulea. Next base: position 107,226 of record VYXF01009257.1, on the reverse strand, counting down.
AACAGGCAGAGCAGGATCTCTGGAGGAGTATTTTGCCTTGCTCCTGTCAATCCCTGCCTCTCCCTGACAGGGGTTCATTATCACAGACAGCCCTCCTACTGCATCTCCTTTGGCAGTCACTGCCAAGACGGGACTGATTTCAAAGAAAAGTTCCACGGTTGCTGTCAGCATAAGAGGGAGAGAGAGTAATTAGCAGGTATGTGAACCCCCTCCTCCCATTGCACATGAATTCACCCAGGATGATTCATCTTGAAAAGGACAATTGCTCCCTAAGAGCTTCCAAAGGCTCAGCAGAAGCAGCAGCCACTCTGGGAACTGCAGGAAGTTTGGGCAGGCACAGCTCTGGCTGCTCACCTCGAGGCACAGGGTCCACTCTGCTGCTCCTGAGCCACCTTCCAGAGAGAACCTGCTCCTGCTGGGATCCCTTAGGATGTTATGGGATGATTTGGGATCTAGCAGGTGGTGTTTCTTCATATTTGCAAATCAAATTCTACCTGCAGTGCCAAAGCAGAACTTCACTACCTTCCAACTCACCCAGCTTTTCCAGCACTGTTGGATTACAGAATTCCAGGATCCCTGAGGCTGGAAAAGCCCTCCCAGCCCATCCAGTCCCAGCTGTGCCCTGTGCCCACCTTGTCCCCAGCCCAGAGCTCTGAGTGCCACCTCCAGCCCTGCCTTGGACACCTCCAGCCATGGGCACTCCAACCCTCCCTGGGCAGCCCCTGCCAAGGCCTGAGCCCCCTTTCCATGGGCAAATTCCTCCTGCTGTCCAAGCTGAGCCTGCCCTGGCACAGCCTGAGGCCCTTTCCCCTTGTGCTGTCCCTGTTCCCTGGCAGCACAGCCCGACCCCCCCTGGCTGTCCCCTCCTGGCAGGAGCTGTGCAGAGCCACAAGGGCCCCCCTGAGCCTCCTTTGCTCCAGCCTGAGCCCCTGCCCAGCTCCCTCAGCCCCTCCTGGGGCTCCATTCCCTTCCCCAGCTCCGTTCCCTTCCCTGGACACGCTCCAGCCCCTCCAGGGCTCTCTGGGCAGGAGGGCCAGAACTGGACACAGCCCTCGAGGTCCCTCAGCAGGGCCAGCCCAGGGACAGTCACTGCCCTGGTCCATCTGGCCACACTGTGTTTGATATAAATACACTGGGGATTAAAGATAAAAGCTGTCCTGCAAAGCCTCACAGCCCTGAACACTGATTTTATGGTCCTGCATTCGCAATACAGCTGAAATTAAATTGTCTTTGGCTTGCACCATAATTACCTCTTCAAAACAGTTTGCTGTCAAAGAGTTTCTCTCCAGCATTTTCCCCCCTTTGTCTAGGGCATTTCATGGGAAATGAAACCTCACCCTTCAACCTCTGGACAGACCCAGAGTGGGTGCACCAAGCCAATTTTCTGCTTCTTCAGAATCCCAGGATGGTTTGGGTTGGGAGGGACCTTGCATCTCATCCAGGGCCACCCCCTGCCATGGGCAGGGACACCTTCCACTACCCCAGGCTGCTCCAAACCCCTGTCCAACGTGGCCTTGCAACCCTGGAGCACCAGAATGAAGTCCAACAAAGACGATTACCTCACACAAGGTAGAAAACAAAAGATTTTTGGCACTGATTCTCATGGTGCGCCTCAAAAGAGATCCTTAACCCTGGTCAAAGTGTCACAATCACAGTGAGTGTAAATAAGGGACAAGTGGCAAATTTGCATGCATAGTCTGCTGTCTCTGTTTCCTCCAAATTGGGTATTTACATCATATCCACGACCAAATGAAGGCAGGACTCTTGTGTCTGAGAGATCTCTGCTGACAGCATCATAATCATCTCTTTTTCATGGAGCCCCTGACACCCTTTCCAAGCACAGCCCTGTTTGCTGCCTGCATCCTCCTTTTAACCACCCCCATTAAATGAACCTATCACAGAGATCACCAGCATTTTCTGCCTTCGGAATTACATGTACACAAAAGAAAGACGAGCTGTAAATGTTTTTAACATCCTCTGAATCACCAGCTTTTCACCTTCTCCCAGGCAACTCCCCCAAAGCAAAGGGACCTGAAAGGGCCAGGAGCTGCTGGAGCGGGGCCAGCGCAGCTGAGGCAGGGCCTGGAGCATCTGGGTGCCCAGCAAAGGCTGAGGGAGCTGGGGCTGCTCAGCCTGGAGAGGAGCCCCAGCTGAGAGGGGCCCTGAGCCCTGGGTGTCCCTGTGTGCAGGGAGGGCTCCCAGCAGGGCCCAGCCTCTGCTGCGGGGGCCCAGCAATGGCCCCAGAGCCACGGGCAGGGCCTGAGCCCGGCCATGGCCCTGCACAGGAGGCACAACTTGTGCCCTGGCCAGTGCCAGCCCTGAGCACATTGGCCACACAGGCTCTGGGCTCTCCTCCCTGGGGCCAGGGCAGAGCTGTGTGCACACAATGCTGTGCCCTGTGCTCTGGGATGGCCCTGCTGGAGCAGGGAGGGGGCACCAGGTGCCCGCTGGGCTCCCTCCTGCCTCAGCCAGACTGGGATCCTGTGTAATATTTCATTTTCTAACTTGCTCTCTGACACAGGTGTTGAGTGAATCTTCACAATTCACAAAGCATTAAAACACCTAAATATCTTTTTTGTTGTTATTTACTATAAGAAGGATTTAAAAACATGGATATCCTGCCCAACACATCCCTAGGTTGGGAGTTCCCATGCTTGGAAGCATCACCAAATCCCAGACACCGGGTTTGGGAGCAACCTTGAGCTCCTCACTCTGCCTGATACATCTGAGATGATTTATGGAGGGACAACCCCAAATAAAATCCCTTCTGAGTGATCCCCAGAGGATCACCTCTGGTATCACCAATGAGAATGGACTTCCAAGAATGACTTAGTTACCCCCAGAGAAATAAGCCACAAAAATGGTCCCAAAATCCAAAGAATTTTGTTCCTTTCATGGTGAGAACTCAGCACAACCACATTGGGATGAAATCCTGGGATTGGCCCCATGAAAATCCACCTCAGAGGCATTTGAGACCTTCCCACAAACAAGCAGTGCTGTGCCAACCCCAGGGATCCCCAGCAGGACCCCCAGGACATCCTAACCAGCCCAATTCCACGACCCCAACACATCAATAGGCAAAACCCCCTTCCTTGTGATTTATTACCTGCACAGAATCCCAAAAACCTTTAAAGAACCTCCAAAGCCATAGCTGGGACACCCCTTTCTCCAGGATAAGCCCGAGTCCTTTATTGAATTAAATAAAAGAGGAAGGTGATTTAACCCCAGACTCTACAATACTGTTAATTCTCCCTTTACATCTTGGAGACCAAAATTTCCTATGCACAGCAAGGCTTCTGCAGCTGGAAATGAATTAAAGGTGGAGGATTTTCAAGGGGCCTGGTCTGTATTGGAGAAATAATCAAATAAAGCCCGACAGATTCCACACACGGCTCAAAAATCCAATTGTTTATGAGAACATAATCTTGGGAATATTAGAGACAGGCGAGGGGCATAATGGCCAACAAAAAAACCAAAATAAACAAAACAAACCTCTGTGCTGGGAAGCCAATTGCAATAATTCCATACAATTCTGTTCTGCTGCTGTCAAACCCTGTCGGCTTCCTCTCCCAGGCTCGTGACCCCAAATCCAACCCTCAATTCTTGATCCTACACCCAGGCTCATCCCAGTCCCAGCCTCCTCTCCCTGCACAGCCCATCTGGGGCTGGTGAGCCTAAAACTGATCCTGATCCAGCCTCCTCTCCCAGCACAGCCCATCTGGGGCTGGTGAGCCTAAAACTGATCCTGATCCAGCCTCCTCTCCCAGCACAGCCCATCTGGGGCTGGTGAGCCTAAAACTGATCCTGATCCAGCCTCCTCTCCCAGCACAGCCCATCTGGGGCTGGTGAGCCTAAAACTGATCCTGATCCAGCCTCCTCTCCCAGCACAGCCCATCTGGGGCTGGTGAGCCTAAAACTGATCCTGATCCAGCCTCCTCTCCCAGCACAGCCCATCTGGGGCTGGTGAGCCTAAAACTGATCCTGATCCAGCCTCCTCTCCCAGCACAGCCCATCTGGGGCTGGTGAGCCTAAAACTGATCCTGATCCAGCCTCCTCTCCCAGCACAGCCCATCTGGGGCTGGTGAGCCTAAAACTGATCCTGATCCATCCTCCTCTCTCTGCACAGCCCATCTGGGGTTGGTGACCCCAAATGCAACCCTTTATTTTTTATCCTACACCCAGGCTCATCCCAGTCCCAGCCCATCTGGGGCTGGTGATCCTAAAACTGATCCTGATCCAGCCTCCTCTCCCTGCACAGCCTATCTGGGGCTGGTGATCCTAAAACTGATCCTGATCCATCCTCCTCTCTCTGCACAGCCCATCTGGGGTTGGTGACCCCAAATGCAACCCTTTATTTTTTATCCTACACCCAGGCTCATCCCAGTCCCAGCCCATCTGGGGCTGGTGATCCTAAAACTGATCCTGATCCAGCCTCCTCTCCCTGCACAGCCCATCTGGGGCTGGTGACCCCAAATCCAACCCTCTATTTTTGATCCTGCACCCAGGCTCATCCCAGTCCTGTCGGACACCCAAGCTCCCAACTGGAGCATCTCAGGTTCGGGTGATCCATGAGGGGAAAGTGCAACTTCCCAGGTGCAAAAAGCAGTTTGGAAAAGGGGAGGAACCTTCTGGTCAGTGGTCAGCAGTAAGAGTGACCAGGGACAGGTCACCTGATCCATGGAACAGCCCCTGTCCTGCCATTAGAGGGAAATTCTGGGGACTTTTCCTTCGCATCCAACCCGTGTTGGGTCTGTCCCCACCTGAATCCCAACAGATATTTCATTTTGCTCTCTCCAGCATTTCTCTTTTCCATTATTTTCTCTGTTTCAAGATGAAAGCTTCACTAAATTCCACCAATTTGTTTGATTAATTGCTGTTCAACAGACAACAAAGGGTCAGCACGTGATGGGGCTGTCTCTGTATCCCAGCAAGGGAATTCTGCTGGCATCCTGCTCCATCATTCCCTCAGCCCGTGATTGAACCTCCAAACCTTTTCCTCTTGTCCTGTTCCAAACGTGAGGAAGACAATCCTGAATCTGGAGTGGTTGGGAATATCTGTGGACTCCCTGGTTGATACTTGGACAGAGAAATAATAGAAGGCAAGACAGAATTCCAGGATTTCTGAAGCAAACAGAAGGGAAACCTGACCCCAAATCAGCCCCTGAGGAAGTCAGGGAAGATGGATCCAACAGGGATGAACCCAGATTTGGTGCTGGGTTTTTGTCCTGAGCCCTGTAATCCAGGATATCCTGCCCTGCATCTTTCACCAGAGCAGCATCCGAGAGCCTGGCTATTCCCAGAGCCCATCCTCATCCAACAGCGGCTCCACCACCCCATCAAAAATGATTTTAAAATATAATTTATGCTAGTCAGCTTTACTTTATTTCATTTTTTCACTGAAAGAAAGTCATCATGATACGATTATGGCTGGCTTGCAGATTTCATTTTCTCTCCATTGATTTATGCAAGGCCACATTTCATCTTGATCAAAAAGACCATTCAATGTGCTTGGAAGGAAACACTTCAGATTAAAATCTGACTCATTGACAGGTATCAAAATACTGTTAAAAGGTGCCAGCAACAGGTGTTGAAAGCACTTCCATAAATCCATTCTGGTTCCCTGTCATTCCTGATTTACTGATGATTATTCCACACGTTTGCAGATGTCTCAGTTTACTCCTCTGGGGTGATTCATGTCTGAAATTCCCTTTAATGGCCCACACGTGTTGAACAGCTCACTTTTGGGCCAGGCACGGAGATCAGGGCAGCAGCACCAGGGTGGGCACAAAAGGACTGATTCAAAACACAGCAGCCAGGTTGTTCCCAGTGACATCCCCCCAAAAATCCCATGAAGTGTCACTGGAACGAAGCATTTGTCACTTAACATGGCTTCAGAGTGGTTATTACCCAGGTGGGAGGAAGATCAGGTGGCAAAGATCATGTGCAGGTGAAGGAAGGCAAAGTCCAGTGGATTTAGAAATCCCATACACCGAGGTTTCTGTCTCATTCCCCCATTTCCAGCAAGAAGGAAAGGACTGGAGCAGCACCATGTGGGGCAGAGCTCTGCCCGTGAGGAAGCCAAGGACACGAGGGCCGATATTTTCTTATCAAGGGGTGCTTTTACCTTTCTCCAGTTAAAATTCAGTGGGGGCTGTAGTGGAGCTCAGAGGCTCCGGGACACTGCCCCTTTTCCATTGTCCCTTAGAACCTCATGGAGACAGTGCTGGGAACACTTTGGGAAGGACTGGGATTTCCTGGAACATCGGTTTAACCTGGAAACTGAAACACAGGGGAACAGAAGGACCTGGATTCCTGGAAGGGTAAATCCCATTAGCCCGGACAGGAAAATCCAGGTCATGGATTGCAGTGCTGGTTTCCAAGGATTTTCCAAGCCATCCTACAGCTGCAGAGGAGGAGAGGCTGTGTTGGACAGGGCATCTGCCCCCTCCAGCTTTCTCTGGGGTGGTGGTGGGATCAGCTCAAGCTCAGTTGTGTTAAAGGAGGGTTTGGAGCAGATGATCCCTGCAAACATGAATCACTCCGTGATTCCATCCCTGGAGGCAAATGCTGATTCCTCCTGCATTTACCTCCTCTGGATAAGGCCTTACACTGTAATTACTTGTTTCAAGTGACATTGTTTTATTTTCAGCACTCCCCTTTATCTCCCTGCAAAGCTTTACAAATCCCGTGCCTACAGATGTGTGTGCCTGCACTCACAGATCCCAATTTGCTCTGAATTTTATCCTCCCAGTTTTCCAGCGGTTTGGATTTTCTTGTTAAACCAGATTCTGATTGATTCCTGGCGTGGTCTGGCCAGCTGGTTCTGCTCCCCCTCCTTGGCAGCAGCTTAACAGAACAGTGATTCACGGCAGGTCAGCTGGAATTTGCTCAATTATTAACAACTTCAGGATTTTTTACCATCCCTCTGAGGACACTTCAGCCTAAGCCTGATTTGTCTTCATCTCCAGCTCAATTCAACAGCACAAATCCTGTGAGTTCTTTGAGCTCGTGTTCAGTACATGGAATGTCCTTTTCTGACTTTCCCTACCCTTTAAAACACTGATTTCTAATTGCACATCGAGCTGCTGGGGCACCCAGTGACTTTGTCTCCATTGAGCAGCAGAAACTCTTCTCATCTCCTCCCAGAAATAATTATGCTGGTTTATCAGTGTCTATATGAAGCTTGAATTATTCCTCCTAATATGCATTAACTTGTATTTTTTGGAGTGACAAAAATGGGCTCAGTGAAGTCACTCCAGTGATTACTGTCCCTGTGAGTTTCCAGTAATCCACGAGATGCATTTATTGGCAAGTCACTTGTGTGGTATTTCCAGAGACAGTACATAATTGAATTTAAAATGCATTCCTGATGCCCGTAAAAGCAATAAAAATGTCACCCTCTGCCTGCACATTAAAAATTCATCCCATGCAAGGAGAGGACAAATGCATAAAATGATCATTATGACGTGCAAATGGACTCGGTGCAGGAAAACCAGACTGCTCTCTGCCTGGACATAAAAACATTAAGATATCACAGCACAAATGGCACCATTTAGAGAACTTTTAAAGGTGCTGAACAGAAAAGGCTCCCATTAGCAGCATGACTAAGGCTTGCTTCAAAAATGGGATTTGCACCGGTATTAACAACAGCGTGGCTCCTGTGTGAAAGCAGAATTAACTCCCTGAAATAAAAACAAACCAAAACCACCATCTCCTGCTGGTGATCCTACCCAGGCAGTCACATTATCCATGTGACTCCTTTTCTGCTGAGCATTTCTGAGTGTTTTACATCTCTTCCCACTCTTCCACATTTATTTATGGCCCAGGAACTTCGCCATGCACAGGTGTCCTTGGAAAACCCAGCCCCTGCCCTTGTCCTTTACCTTCCAAAGGCTTCCCTCTGCCAGAGGGCAGGGACAGATGGGATATTGGGCAGGAATTGTTCCCTGGCAGGGTGGGCAGGCCCTGGCACAGGGTGCCCAGAGCAGCTGGGGCTGCCCCTGGATCCCTGGCAGTGCCCAAGGCCAGGCTGGGCTTTGGGGCTTGGAGCAGCCTGGGATGGTGGGAGGTGTCCCTGCCATGGCAGGGGTGGAATGGGATGGGCTTTGAGGCCTTTCCAGCTGAATTCTTTCTGTGATTCTCTGATTCTACAGAAATTTTTCTGGGCTTGTCATTGACACCTGTGATACCACAGTGCTTCTCCCCCTGCTCTTTCATTTTTGTCTTGGCTAAAGAATTTTCATCGCACTCTGCCCAGCTCTTACTTTCTGTCTGCTCAGCACAAAGTAACTTTCCAGGTAATTAAGCACATGGTGAGTCATTAACTCCTCTCCAGATTCCCAGGAGGCTTCTCCAGATTGAGTCCAGACACAGAAATGAAAATCCATCTTTTGCTCTTTTGATTATTTTTCCTTAGGACGGAGCTATCACCAACTCCTCCCTTTCCCACCTCAGCATTGACTGACTTTGGTTACCACAGTCCTGGGGTCCAGCCTTGGTCATGGAATCAGAAATCCATGGAATGGTTTGGGTTGGCAGGGACCTCAAGGCCCATCCTCTGCCACCCCTGCAATGAGCAGGGACACTTTCCACTACCTCAGGGCTCGCCAAGCCCCATCCAAGCTGGCCTTGAGCATTTCCAGGGATTCCAGCCATTCCACCCTGAGCAGCAGGTTCAGGGCAGCTCAGGAGTGAGCAAAGAACTTGATCCCGGACACAAGACCCTAATTTTTGGCTCCAAAACAGATGGAAAAAAGGGCAGAGCTCCATTCCTCTCCACTTAGGTGAAGGTTTCTGCACTCCCTCCCAGTTTGACTTCAGTGGGAAGCTGCCAAAGAGGAGCCACATTCTCTGCTTTCCTCAAATCAACACAAATTTAACTCTTCCCACTCAATAAATGGGAAAATGCCAAGGACTGAAAGCCTTTCCCTTGTCCTGCTCAGCTCCTGAACCAAACTCCTTCCCCAGGCACGGCAGCTCCCATCATTGAGAATTTTCTGTGACACAACAAGAGCCACAGGGATTTAGGGGCACAAAAGAGTAAATAATCAATGTACCAAATTTATAATCTGTGGGCATTTAGTGATCAAATCAGTTCATTTTCCTCAGCGGGGATCTCATGCTCAACAAGAGCCTCTGAACAAGATCCTCTACCCACAGTGCCAGGGGCTGCTCTCTGTGACATCTTCTTTTGTGCTAATTATTGCCTATCTTTAGATCAATATTTCTGTATCTTCAGGAGGGGAAAGCACTGCCTGTGTGGGGAAGGCAGCCTGCCAGGCCTCCAGACACTCCACATAAAGAGATGCACATCTAAACAGCCCTCTGGAATTACATCAAAGGCTCTGGGCCTCATCTTTCCTGGGCTCTGCTGAGACAAAACCCAACAATTCCCAGGTAAAGGATGTGTGCTTCACTCGGGAGGGGTGACTGGAGATGTGCACACACAGACTCATTTCTAATCTTCTAGAACAGAGACAAGAATGTACCCAATTTACACAGCTTCCAGACAAATCCACCTGGCAAACTGTGGGAGCACCCAAGAGTAGTTTTGGAATGGCCAAAAGTGCTCGACTTCTGCTGTAACAAATATTGAAACAAATAGTCCTGGCTTTCCTGAGCAACTCTAGATGAGTTTTAATTCCAATGTGGGTTGGTTTTGGTTCGGAAATGACAGCTTTTGGAAACAGACATTCCCCGTGGAGTTCCTTCCTGGTAAAGGCGAATTGGGGTTTTTTGCCTTTTAAAATCCAAGTCCAATTTCATACCCTGGGTTATTTAAGGAGGAGAAGAAACCCCATCACCTTCACTTATTGCTCACCTTGTCCCAGATTCCAGAGGCCAGGTGGAATATCAGGAATGATGTAAATCACAGAGGGATACAAAAGCCACCCCAGCAGCTGATCAGGGAGGAGGACAAGCTGGAGGAGCCAGCACCATCCATCACCCTCTAAAACCACATCCACCACTTCCTCACTGCTCTCATCCAGCTGGGTGCTACTCTGACACCCCCCAGAGATAACCCCAGTGAGATCAGGAGAGAGCAGATAACTCAAAGCAGTAATAACTAAACTCTGAGAGGGAAAGAACTCAATAAGGACTGAATCTGACAGCCTCCCTTTGCTCCACCAGTAATTACAGATGGTTGTAGAGGTTTTCTCCAGGAAAAAAAAATAGGAGAGCACCTGTCACTCTGAGCAAAGAAAGAGAAAAAGCTCCCTAAACCACCTCAGGAATCATTTAAAAAACTTGTTTAAGCCAGATTTCATGCTTTACCTGCCAGATTAGCCATCGATGAGCTCACCAAGCTGCAGGCATGTGAAACAAATAACTCCGAGACAGCAACACACAGGAAATAAATTGTATGAACACCAACTCACTGCATTAATCCCACATTTACACATCCTCCAGCCCGCACATTCTGCAGAGATCCACCCTAAATCCAGCCTAAATACAGGAACTACCCCGTTTCCTCATGAATCATTGCTGTTTTCCCGTGACTGTATGAAAATATTTCCCTCACACCTCTCTCTCATTGCACCCAAACAGCGAAGCAGCAGCTTTTCCTGTCCCCAGCAGCATCATTTTGTAACGTCAAGGCCAAAATTCGCTCCCAATTCCCTGCCAGGGAGCATCCAGGGGTGTCCTCCCGCACATCCCAGAGGTCCAGCCAACACAGGGCTGGAGTTAATGAGCTTTTAGTTTGGGTTTGTGCCCAGATCTTTACTTGGTTTGGCCTTCAGACTCTCACACACCTCACAGATGTGCCCCTGAGTCCTGTGCTGCAATGAGGTGGATCCAAAGATTGTCCCTATTTTTCCTCTTGATTTGTTTTTTTGTTTGTTTGTTTGTATATGGGACATGATTTGGCTGCACTCAGCAACTGTTTCACCCAGATCACTGACAAACATTAAAATCCCTCTGTCACGAGGGTCTGGATGAATTCATGTATTTTACATTCCCTCTGCAAGGGAAGCAATAATTCCCTTTATTTCCAAGCTCCTCAGAGCCAGCCTGTGCTATTTTGGCTTTGTTTGAACAAACAGAGGCTCGGGCATGTCTCCCTCCCCAGAGGATCCCAACCAGCACAGCAGGATCACACCATCCTCATCCCAACATCCATCTCAAGGGCTCTGTGTTTGTTAGGAGTTAACTGATGAAATTTCTGTCCTTGTGGAAACGCATTTTCACAAAGCTTTGTCAGAATAAAATAAAAAATAATTTAAAAAAATTCAGGGACGTTTGGCACATCAATTTCCATTTTCCCAGGAGTTTTCTGCTCATCCACAGCTTGGTTAGCTGGGCAATGGGATAACTGCCAGCCAACCTTAAGGAAAGATGGAATGAAGGCTTGGATATGAATGCTGGATTACAAACTGCACTGCTGGGTTGGGTTATTCACTGTGCTTCTCCCCAGAATTCCCAGCCAGCCTTTCCCAGCAGGGAGAAAACCCCACCTCTTCCTAATCTGAGTGGATTTAAGAGACAGCATCAAATCTGCACTGACAATCTTTTTGATTTCCAGTCAATTAGCACCAATTAGACCACGTGAAGGACTAACACATCTCCCTGGCTTTTGCCATGGTGTTTTTTACTGAGCCCATGACAGGAAGGTGGCCATGGCCCATGAAGGAGTTGCTGATATTTCTCTAATTCCACGGTCACTTATTCCTTAAAAGAATTGCCACCACCCAAGCACTCCATTACTCTGTGGGCACAATTCCAGTTATCCCAAGTTTTCCCCTCTTCCCCAGCTATGGCAATTGAACTTGCACTCATGTTTCAGGCCAGGGAATTCATTTCAGAGCTGTGTTTCTAAATCCCTCTTTCTGACAGAAGCCAAAGCGTGTTTTTAGCAGCTACCACGTTACTGAGCTCTCTGGGAATTGGTGGCAGGAGGTGGCAGAGGCTGTTCTCAACAAGGCTGAAGGTCTGGATCTGCAAAATGCTGGCTCTTTGTACTAAAAACCCACTTAGGAAATCCCAAAGAGCTTCACAGCAAATTGAAGCTTCATTGATAATGGGAGGATTCCAGGTTAACTGCTAAGTCTGTATGGACCCTGCAATTCCTGCCGAGCTGTTTCAATCTCAACAGCATCTGAGGTTTTCTACCTCCACTCACACCTGAGGCCTGGAGATGTTGGGAGTGCTGAAATCACGGGCAGGAATTCAGGGACCAGCTAGAAGGGGCAGCTGAGCAACTCTTCAAACATTAAAGGTTCACCACGAGTCACTGCTGGACACACAAAGACACACACAGACACTGCTGGTGAAAAAGGCATAAAACTACTTTACTACAACATCTGACTCCATATTTACAGTATTTCCACACAGACCAGGAGAAGGTGGACACCTCTCCTATCCCAGTGGTCAAGATCCTGTCAGTTGTTTTTTTACCCCAAGAGAAAGCATGTNGGATTCCAGGTTAACTGCTAAGTCTGTATGGACCCTGCAATTCCTGCCGAGCTGTTTCAATCTCAACAGCATCTGAGGTTTTCTACCTCCACTCACACCTGAGGCCTGGAGATGTTGGGAGTGCTGAAATCACGGGCAGGAATTCAGGGACCAGCTAGAAGGGGCAGCTGAGCAACTCTTCAAACATTAAAGGTTCACCACGAGTCGCTGCTGGACACACAAAGACACACACAGACCCTGCTGGTGAAAAAGGCATAAAACTACTTTACTACAACATCTGACTCCATATTTACAGTATTTCCACACAGACCAGGAGAAGGTGGACACCTCTCCTATCCCAGTGGTCAAGATCCTGTCAGTTGTTTTTTTACCCCAAGAGAAAGCATGTGAACAACCTCATCTTAACATAAACACCTTCTAATTGTAACACCCATGTGTGAGAAAGAACTATGAACTACGAGAAACTGCAAGTTGTAAAGTGCAACAGGAAACCTGAAAAATCAAAGTGACAGCTGTGAGCCCTGCTGGCACCGGGAGGTCCTCAAGGGCATCCCTTGGAAGTTTAAATTTGGGCTCCTCATGACAAAGGGCTGGAGCGTGTCCAGGGAAGGGGACAGAGCTGGGGAAGGGCCTGGAGCTCCAGGAGGGACCTGGGGGGGCCCAGAACTGGACAGAGCCCTCGAGATGTGGCCTTGAGCAGCATGAGAGGAGATGTGGAGCATCAGCCTCACATCAGCCCCGGCACCCTCTGCTTTTCCCTGGCACCAGTGAAACATCAAGGCTGGTAATTACCCCTCTCCAGGCCTGCCAGCCCAGCCAGATTCCCACTTCATCATCCATGCACCCATCACATCCATCCTCAGCTTCCAAGTGCTGCAGGCAAGTGTCCCCAGCCTGTCTGACCCCAAACCAACACCACCTGCTGCTCTGCCCTCTTCCTCAGGGCCTCCTCATCCTCCTCCTCCTCATCTGGCACCCAGAGAGATGAAATTTCTCATTTCTGAAACAGTCAGTCAGTGATTTATTCAGCCACAAAGCTGCATTTTCCATCAAATTAATGCTCCTCCAGAAGGCTTTGCTTGGCATTGTGGATTTGCAGGCAGACTCCAGAGTTTTCATTCGGCTCCAAAAGGCAGTTTGGAGACAGAGGTTTCAAACACGAAGCCTGAGACATCCTCCTTGTAATTAGCTCAAAATGGGCTCAAACTTTTCCACCAGCTGTGCAGAAAAAGGCCCTTCTTCCATCACTTTCTCTCCCTAACATTACGTGGATTTTAACATATTTTAGCACAGTTTCCTTTGGAATTCTCTAAAGACACCTCAGCTGGTTTTCCATTATAAACACAATGAACAGTTTTGCAAGGAGAAGAAATCCCAGCAAACACCACCCAAAGGCATCTCTGACCCTGGCAGACCCAACATTCCCACAGGAGCACTTCCCCTCCATGGACTTCCATGGCTAATAAGATGCAATCCAGGACGTTGCAGTGAAATCCAGGCATTTTTTCTTAGAAGAGATGGAAAAACATGAAAGAGAAGCCAAACTTCAGCCTCTAACCTGTCAAGAAACGCTCATGTTCCTCCCTCATTTGAAAAATAACCCTAATGATAGAGACAATAATCCTCTTATCACACAGCAGCCAACGTGATCACAAGCCAGGCAAAAGGAAATGGAGTTTGGAAGCCTCCAGCTGCATTTCTGCCCCCGTAGGAAGAGTTCCTTACTGGGCCTGATCAAAAAGCAAAATACTTCCTCCAAGCTGACTTCTGGCTCTGCTGAAGTCCTTCTCTGAGGAAAGGAGACTGTCAGTCATTCGGCTCCAGATCTGTTTGTTATTTGAGCATGAAAATGGACACAGGAATAGGCACTGTCTGGGTGGTAACAGGCTGGAGAGGGGAATAAATGGCTTTTGATGAGAAGTGTCAGGCACGAGGACGAGCTCTGAAATATCTGGGATTATCAAATGGCTGCACGCTGTCCAAGGGCTCCCAAAACACCTCTGGAGCCCAGAGGAAGGAGAGTTTAATGGGAAAGGGGAAACTTCAAAACATGGTTAAAGAATAGACCTGGGTCTCCAAATCATGTTGATCTCGCTTAAGGCGAGCATCCCTTGCTGAGGCTGAGAGAGTCGAGTGCAGAAAGTCTTAAATCTGTGCTTCTGCTTTGGCCTTGATTTCCAATCCATTCCTGAATGATTTATGATTCAATTCTGATCACTGAGAAGGAGCTGAAGGTCCTTAAACTCTTCAGGTGGTACCCTGAGGGAGGCTGTGTGTGGGGCATGAGGGCAGCACAACAATCTGGGGACATCTGTGAGAGGGACATCACTGAGAGGGACAGCATGAACATCAAACCACTCCATATTTTCCAGCAGTTCCAGGATAGGTTTATAAATTCAGGAGTAAAGCCTGTTATATTCCACCTCCAGATGTCTCATCCTTTACAATTCCCCATAACTGATCATTTTCAATATTTAAATACCAAGCATGGCTGTTCTTCTCTCCTCTGCCCCAAAAAAGGGAGTGAACAACTGCCCTGAGCATTTTCTAGAGCTGATAGGTCACAGCTCCAGAGATTCTCACCAAAATCAGCAAAACAACACCCAAACAAGTCTTGCCCCACTATTTTGGGCTGCCCCCTTTCCCTTCTGAGGGAAACCTCGAAGAAGCCACGCAGGGTGAAGCTGCAGATCCCGACTCAGAGATCACCCCACCTTTCAGAGCCCCTCCAATGTGATCCAAATATTTAACAACTGCATCTGCTTTAATCCTGGCAGTAAAAAGGCCCAGGCTTTCACACCAGTCCCTCCACTCCTCTCTACATTTTCGTAAGCAACACAAAACCATCCTCTTGCTATGCACAGCCACCAGCATTGCAATCCCAAATGATAATTTGGAAAGGATGAATGGCTCCAAACAGACCCTAACACCTCAATAAATCTCCAGTTGTGCCTAATGTTCTGCACTGAGCTGTGAAGAGCTGGAGCTGCAGAAAACACCATCTCAATTCCTGTCACAGACTGCTTTGCTCTGGAGCTCAGAATTCCAGGATTGGGCTTGACTTGATGCACAATTCCTGACAGGAGGAGTTTGCTTTCCTGAACAGTCAAGATGTGGGATGGAACCACCCCTGGGGGCTCTGAAGCACCACTGTGGTGACAAAATTGGATTGTGGGCCTGTTCACATCAGGAGAAAACCATGGAACACTTGGTTTGCCAGTGATTCCACCCTGCTGATCCATCTGTACCTGAGGTCCCACTCAGCAGGTGTTGAAAAGTAAAATGTGATTCTCATTGAGGGCAGAATGAATAATTGATGGCAACAAAACCCAAAAAGACAGCACTCGTCCTTTAAAAAAAAAAAGGGATTTGGAAATCAAAAATAACAAGTAAAAATAAACATCATTATTTTTCAAGGATAAAAAACAGAAGAAAAAGTCCAAGATTTAATTCCTGGCATCATCTTTTCAAATTCTCAGTAGAAACACTACAATAGAATAATCTAAAAATAGAAGGCAGCAGCTTAAAGCCAAACCAGGTCTTGTGTCTAGAGATCACAAGTGGCTCTCTGAGGGTGTTTTTCCTCGCTGACAGAATCAAAAAGGGGGGGAAAAGGACACGTGTGGTTTTGTTCTCCTTGGAAATGTAAAGACATCGTCTCACAGAGCACAGCAATCCTGCCAGCAAACTAGAGTTCACCTCAACAAGTGAACTCTGAGGTGAATAAAACAAAAAAAAACCCAACAAAAAACAAAACAAAACAAAAAAAAATAATGGAAAAGCAGAGTAAACACTCCAAAATCCTCAGGGATGCAGGTCCCATTCCTCAGGCATCCAGTGCTGCACCCCCTGGTCCCTGGAATCACCTCCTTCCCACTGTAGGCAGCAGTTCAGCATTCCTGCACAGCCCAGAATTGCCCCACAGAATCCCAGGATCCCTGAGGCTGGAAAAGCCCTCCCAGCCCACGGAGTCCCAGCTGTGCCCAGAGCTCCCTTGTTCTCTTTACGTAGTTTGATATCTCTATATTCCTTTCTGTGCTTCTTTGGAGCCTGTCCAGCACCCCCTGTGTCTCACAGGATCAGAATCTTGGGGTAGAAGTACCTTGCAACACCCTGACTGAGGAGAAAGAAGTGTTTGAAACGTGGCCCTTGCGAGAGGTTAAATGTGCAATGAGAGACAGAATTTAGAATTTAGAGTGTTAGTGCAGAAAAGGCTCGTGGGGGGATTTCAGGGTGCAGGGAGGACGAAATTCCTGTTGCCATAAGGGTTGCAGGCAGCTGGATCTGGCTGCTGAAGCACCTGGAGGAGGTGTGATGATGTCCCCTCTCTGTTTAATAAGGACTCCAAGCTCCTGGTATTAGGGGAGAGATTAATCCCAGGATTAATCCCTGAGGCTGGAAAAGCCCTCCCAGCCCATGGAGTCCCAGCTGTGCCCAGAGCTCTGAGTGCCACCTCCAGCCCTGCCTTGGACACCTCCAGCCATGGGCACTCCAACCCTCCCTGGGCAGCCCCTGCCAAGGCCTGAGCCCCCTTTCCATGGGCAAATTCCTCCTGCTGGCCAAGCTGAGCCTGCCCTGGCACAGCCTGAGGCCCTTTCCCCTTGTGCTGTCCCTGTTCCCTGGCAGCACAGCCCGACCCCCCCTGGCTGTCCCCTCCTGGCAGGAGGTGAATCCACCTGACCTGGCAGCCCATGGATGCAGTGTGGGAGCAAAGTCACTGCCTGTGACCTGCTTGGGGAAAAGGATTTGGTGTCAGACTGCAGGTCCTGCAGAATGTGACAGTACAGTCCAATCCCATGGAGCCATACTGGGATGGTCCCTCCACTGTGCCAAGGAACAGCTCTGTGCAAAGAGAAGGGGCTTGGATTGGATGTGAGGAAGGAATTCTTCCTGTGAGGGTGGGCAGGCCCTGGCACAGGGTGCCCAGAGCAGCTGTGGCTGCCCCTGGATCCCTGGTAGAGCCCAAGGCCAGGCTGGATGGGGCTGGGAGAACACCCTGGGATAGTGGGAGGTGTCTGTGCCCATGGCAGGGGTGGGGTGTGTTCATCTTCAGTGTCTCTTCCAACCCAACCCATTCTGTAATTCTACATATCAGCAATATTAAAATGAGATATTGACTTATTCCAACGTGCATTAACCAACATTTCAAACCCAGCTGACACCAGAACTAAAGGAATTAATCCTCCCTTGCCAGCATGCTCTGAATCAACAGCTACCTGACCCTTCTGCCTCCTTTTCCCTTCTTCTCCCTTTTCCCTGTGGTGCATTCCTTCCAATAAGGAATTTCCTTAGTTTAAAATGTGTTTGGTCAACATTAAACTTCCTTTGCTGAGCAGTACCTGCCCCAGCCCCCTCCCACCCACTCCCAGCACTCACAAGGAGTTAGAGAGACTGAATCGGAGCTATCAAAAAAATTCATTACAAAAAGCGAAAAGAAAAGATATCAAGAAAAGAAATCAAGAAAAACCTGAGCCTGGCCTTCTCCACAAGACAAGAAAAAGACAATTTTTCCTGTTAAAGGGCAGAAGGAATGGACAGTTTGATCCCATGGAGCATCCTTTCAGTTCTGCTCCAGCGCCTGCTCGTGCACCGTGGAACAGCAAATCCGGCTCCTCCCGCTCAGCTGCCCCCCTGGCCGTGCCCCCAACGTCCCCAGCACAGCCTGAATTCCAAATCAAGTGGTAAAAACCAAACACACCAGGCAGACAAGAGGCGAGGCCATTCCCAGAGCTTCTTTTCCATGCAGGGGGCTGAAATCCCACAAAACCTGGAAGGCAGGCTGGGCTCGCACTTTATGGCTGAGCCCGGGAGGTGCAAGGATACCCAGAGAGCTCCTGGGGGTATTCACACCCTCTGCAGCCTCTCACATCCAGCCTCCTTGGAATCCTTTCCCTGCCTGCCCAAGGAATTTTCTCATTCCTAGGATTCAAGGCTGTGTGTGTAAGTGGGAACTTCCTCCCACTGTCCACCCCTAAAGCCCGATCCTGCCACCAAGGTGGAGGCGTCACCAAAACATCCCTCACCAGCTCTCCTGCCTGCTTCCAGGGCTTTGGAGGAACTGGAGTTTACACCACAGACCAGAATCTGGGGCCTCTCTTAACTGAAGGAAGCTTTTTTCATTTATGAAGCCTTTTTTGGGAAGAAAAAAAAAGCAATATTTACTCTTTCGAGGCGTTCTGGTCTTAAAACTCCTACGTTTAGCAGGAGATTCTTGCCACAGCACAAGGTTTTCCCCCCAGATTGTATCACCTGGACAAATTTATTTAATTCCCTTAACTGAAATATTCTGATTTTAATCAAATTGAAGGATTTTTAGGACTGGCTTGAGAAAGAAATCCTTGTAAGCCTGGAACAATGAAAATTGCAGCGAGAGGTGCAGCAGCATTTAGCACAGCCGTGACCTCCCTGTGTTTGTGTAAGGACAAATATATTCAAATATATCCAGTTGCACACAAAAAGCAGGGAAAAGAGGATATTCACTTGCTTTTTGCTCTGGAGGAGTCGTTTAATATCAGTCAGGGGAGTTATCCCAACTTTTCTTAGTGCACTACTACGTGGGATTGCAGCATTCCCACCCAGGACATGTTGGGAAGGCACTCCTGGGTTTCGTAGCCAGAAAATGGATTTTTCCTGGCTTTATGGTTTTCTCCTGGCTTTCCAAAGAAAGGATTGACACCCAAGGGTGGCCCTAAGGAGCAGCAGCTGCCCTGTGCCAGCAGGATGCTCCTGCTGGGGAAAACTCCGGCAAAGCCACGACACCACTGGGGTGACCTTCCCAGGGAGCCCTGGAAATCCAGCTGCATTTCTTTTCAGCAGGATAAAAGAGAATTAAAAAAAAAAACAAAAACAAAACAACTAAATGAACAGCCTCATTTCACCCCCAAAAGTTTAATTTCTGCCGTGCTTTTTCACAGATGAAAATCTTCTGTTGGAGATGGGGATAATTCTGTTTCTGGGATAATGGCACAATTAGAGAAGGACTTCTTAGATCAATATCAGCAGGAAAAAATCCTGTTCAACCCCACTGACTTTTCTGTGGGCAGCCACCATTCAAACCTTTATTTTTTATTCCATTTATTTCTTAACAAGAGCATTGGCATTCATGCATTAATACAGGAAAGGAAAAAAAAAGCCCCAAACCTCCCAAAAGCAAAGAATAAACTCAACAATCAACAAGGTCCTTCTTTTCAGGATTTACCCTGGTTTTCCTTAGAAACATTTTGAAGGAAAGCATCTTTAAAAATGAGCATTTAATGTAGCAAATGGGGATTTCAAAATGAGCATTTAATGTAGCAAATGGAATCTAAAAATGAGCATTTAATGTTCCATATGGGATTTAAACTGAGCTTGAGACAGCTAAAGATGCCCAGAGCCCAAGTGCAAGACCCAGTGGGAAGTAACATTTTTTTTAAGGACCTTCCTACCGGTGCTCCAAGTAGAAGGAATCCTTTTCCTAAATTCAAACTTTAAGATTTTAAAAAAATAAATATTTATTTGCTTGCCTGAGGCCTCTCTAATGAGCCACAGGTTGTGTTCAAGCAGCAGAGCCACAGTGAGGAAACACTCCTTGGTTTCCTCCTCACGTTATTTTGCTTTAAAAATCAAAGCTGGGCAGGCTCTGCAGGATCTGAATCCATATTAATCTTGACAATCTTCTGGAAAATCTCTATTAAAGCTCAGAGCTTAAAAGCTTAATGTGAGCATGGGGCCTGCTCTGGCAGCTCCCACCCCAGAGCCGATCCCACACTCATTCCCAGGTTTGCTGAAAGGCTTGTTCATGCTGGAATGGATGGGTTTGACACCCCTCAAATCCAGCAGCAGCTTCTGTGTCCTCTCCTGAGCTGCTTTGTTGCAAATCATCAACAGAGACCCCTGGAAAAAGCTCGGCCAGGCTTTTCCAGCTGTGGGACATCCCCAGGGAGCTCCCAGCCCTCTGCAGGGAACCCTCACCTGGGCAGAGGCTGGGCAGCCTGGCCAGGGACCCGAGTTCCTTCTTTTTCCCTGGAGCAGCTCCACTGAAAGGAGCCCAAGGGAGGGCTGGCAGCTGGGATCTCCACCCAGCCAAGGGCTGGGGCAGGGAGCTGGGTAGCACTCTGCTCCCAGACCAAATCCCAGCTTCCCTGACTCCAAATTCCCAGATTCTGTGGCTGGGCTGTGCTACAGCCACCCCCAAGCCAGGGCATCAATCCCACGGGATCACCTCGCTGGTTCCTCTGGAGAGCAGACTGTGCTCAGCCCCTGCTCCCAGGGAACAAGGGCAAGAGGAACAGCCTCAGGCTGGGTCAGGGCAGGTTTTATTGGGATATCAGGAAAAATTCTCCCTGGAAAGGTGTTCAGGCACTGGCACAGCCGCCCAGGGGGTGCTGGAGTCCCCATTCCTGCAGGGATTTAAAGCCCTGTGGATGTGGCACTTGGGGACATGGTCAGTGGTGGCCTTGGCAGTGCTGGGCTCGATGATCTCAAAGGGTTTTTACAGCCTAAAAGATCCTATCAATGACACAGCTGTTATATTTTATATACATATATTTATATTATACATGGCATATAACATGCATTGTAAATGGTATCTACTAGTACAAACTAGTGTTTTATTAATAATGGCATTATTAACAACATTATTGTTGTTATTATTTCCCTTTCCCTGAGTCCCTTTCTTCTCCAACACTAACTGGGGCAAGCCTGTAGTACCAGTTTAGTAATGTCTGAGTAGCACAGGGAGGGCTGAAAGCCTCACAGTGGCCTGGGCCTTCCCTTCCCTGCAATTTGGTGACATTTCCTTCCCTCTGGATCACTTTGGTGACATGAAACACAACCTGTTCCTTACAATGTGGCACCACATTTCAAGAAATCATGGAATGTTTTGGGTGGGAAGGGACCTTAAATCCCATCCCATCCCATCCCTGCCACGGGCAGGGACACCTCCCACCATCCCAGGCTGCTCCCAGCCCCAAAGTCCAGCCTGGCCTTGGGCACTGCCAGGGATCCAGGGGCAGCCACAGCTGCTCTGGGCACCCTGTGCCAGGGCCTGCCCACCCTGCCAGGGAACAATTCCTGCCCAATATCCCATCTGTCCCTGCCCTCTGGCAGTCTGAAGCCATTCCCTGTGTCCTGTCCCTCCATCCCTTGTCCCCAGTCCCTCTCCAGCTCTCCTGGAGCCCCTTCAGGCCCTGCCAGCGGCTCTGAGGTCCCCCTGGAGCCTTCTCTGCTCCTGGTGAGCACCCCCAGCTCTCCAAATAACCAGGATTATTCATTATTCCTCCTCTCCAAGGCTTAAATCTCTTAAGGAACTGAAGGAACCTTTGGGAGAATCAAATTGAATGAGTGAAAAATTGGTTTTTCTGTCTTTATGTTTATACTCATTCCACCTGCATTTTACAGCAACCTCTGCTTTCCTAAAAAATCCCATTTTACCTCCAGAAGCACAAGAGCACGCCCCATATGGATCTGGACAAGTTTAAACCCCAGATTTTTCCCTTGAAAGGGTGTTTTTTTGTAAAAATGTGTCTTTTCTGACACACTTTGAATGACTCACATGAAAGCTTGTCTCTCACCCCTCTGCTCTGGGACTCTTTGCCAATGAATAACTCACAACAGGAATGAAACTCCCCCACAGCAAATTCCCCTCCTCTCAGGAGAGGATGGGCAAACAGCAAAGAAAAATCATCAGCATCATCAGCATTAAAACCAAAAGAGATGAGAAGGAAACAAATCAAATACTGCACTCACAAAAAAAAAAAAAAAAAAAAAAAAAAAGCAAGAGAGGACGGCATTTTCATGGGATTTTTTGATAAATAAACAAGTGCCATACCTTTTCAAAAATTCCATATACTCAGTATGCTTGATGAGGCCAGTCCTCATCATTATTGTTTGAAAACATTGCCGATCAATAGCCCAAAGTTTCACATTTACGAGAGCTGGAAAAAAAACAAGACAAGGGGAAAATGTGATTAGCAAAAAATGTCCAAATTCCTGTTGTGAACTGCAGAGGAAAACGACTTCGTTGGTGAGAAAGCACGGGGATGGGGAACACTGCAAGGCAGGAATCTCAGCTGCTGGATGGGAAAGCATGCACTGAAAGGATTGGGGAAATCCTGGTTTAGGAGCTGGATGTGGGGTTTTGGGAAGGTGGCAGCTGTAAGAGGAGGAGAAATCAAGGAAGGCCAAAGGTGAGCGAGGATTCAGGATCAGTTCATCACAACCTGAGTGATTCTGGGACATTTTTAGGGCATTATCCAGCAAAATCCATTGAGGTTTCATCCTGCTCCCCAATCCCTCCCTGACCTCCAAAGGAAATTTCCAGACCACAGCCCTGTTGCACCCTGATAATGAAACATCTCCCAGCCATTCTTTTCCAGCTTTACTTTCTGGATCCCTGCTGAATTCCCAGACTTCTAAGTGACTCACCAAACACCACATTCCTATTCTTCAGAGGCAGAATTCCACTGTAAAAACAGGGAAAGCCAGTGCATAAAGCAGAGGGTAGAACCCAAAAGGTCCAGTTTTCCTCTCAGCTGTGGCTCAGACATTTGCATTACCCATAAATGCTTGAGTAGATACAGTTTATAATGGGGCTTCTCCTCAGAGAAACAGTTTGATTAGAACTATTCCCGAGACCTCTACACTTGTATTAATTTCTTCTTTTTCAGAGAGTAAATGCAATAAATTCCATCCCCATACCCCCATTTGACTGCGTGAAACAGCACGAAGCAAAGAGACTTTCAGCAAAATATTTACAAATCCTCTCACTGATAAGATCCATGAAATGAATGTGCTTTGATTTGCTGCTCCTTCAGTTCCCAAACCTCCTCCTTAATGAGTTTTCATCCCTAACTGCATTTGCAAGACGGAAAACCTTTAAAGTGCAAACTCAAAGATTTCCTCTCGAATTGCAGGGCAGAACAGCCTTTAAAGCCTCTTCTAGTTTTCAACACAGAAACTTGTCTTGGAGAAGCATTTTATAATCAAAGCAACACCTCCAGCCATGGGCACTCCAACCCTCCCTGGGCAGCCCCTGCCAAGGCCTGAGCCCCCTTTCCATGGGCAAATTCCTCCTGCTGGCCAAGCTGAGCCTGCCCTGGCACAGCCTGAGGCCCTTTCCCCTTGGGCTGTCCCTGTTCCCTGGCAGCACAGCCCCATCCCCTCGTCAGGAATGGTGGAGAGGTGCTATTCTCTCATTTGACAGCCATAACCACACTATTACACCAAATACATCTCAATAAATTCATATAGCAGCCCCCCCCAAGGTCCATGCAGCCTGGGGACATGTGGACAATGCACTTCTGTACTAATTAAACCACTAATCACACCTTATATTCTCATTTCTCCTGCCTTAATGACAAACAGCTGCTTTCCTAAAGGCTAATCAGGGCAGAGATTTAAATGTCAGCAGGACCCTTATAATCAGCATGAGTAGCACCTCCTGTTGTGCTGAAACCCCCTGTCAGTGCTGAAGAAACAGGAGGAATTCCGTGGGATTTGGTTCTCTTAAAGACTTCAAAGTTATCTATTGAGGAGTGCCCTGAGATGAAAAATGCATCTTTGGGATGTGTCCTGCAAATTCAACATCCACTGGGGATTAGAACAGATACAGAGAGAGATTTCCTGGCCCATCCCTCTCTGCAGAGCCTATGTTGGAAGTAAAATATAAAATATCCCATTCCCTGACTGCAGGAGGCACATCTGGAAAGGAATATGAGAAACAAAATAATGGGAGCAGCTGAGTGTGCAACAGGAGTTTCCTTCTTCAATAATATAAAACATCATCCTGCAAGCAGAGCTGCTCTGCTGCTACAATTGAAGTTTATTGCCTCTTTTACACTTTTTTCCCTGCACGATGCCATAGCTGGGGCTCTGTTTGGTCTTTGGAACAGCACAGAACGAAATCACAGCTCGTTCAAAAAGCACCAGGAGTTTGGACAGGGGTGCCCCAACCTGTGATTTCTATAAGGCTGCAGCTGTAGGAGCTCTCTCAGAATATTTGAACTGCACGTCCAAACAACAGACTGAGGGGAATTTATGATTTAGGATGATCCGTGACAGATTTCTGCTGTGGTTCAGGGGCTGAAGACAAAGCAAATGTTGCTGGAGAAACAGGGAAGAGCTGAGGCAAAAGCATCAGGATTTCCTGGATCAGAAGTGGATGGGGGTGGAGATGTTATCATTAAAGTTTAAATTTGAAATGCTTGCCATGGTTAAACCCTAATTTCTGATTGAAGTTGAGTGAAATTATCTAAATCAATGATTTCAGTAAATGAATCAAACCCCTCTTTCCATCAACGTGCCTGATTAAAGCAAATCAAAAAACTCGACAAACAACTTTGAACTTCTTTTCCAAAAAGAACTATTTCCAAACTTTTCTTCCTGTTTATTTACCATGAAAATATATCCCAATGGAAGGGGGTGAACAGAGGGGTGCAGAGTCCAGCCCAAAGCCTGGGATGTGTCCCTGCTGCTTCATCCGTGTCCAGAGCCTTCTCTTCTCCAGGCTGAACAGCCCTAAATCTCTAAATAACAGGGATCAAAATGATTGAACCTCTCCAGGCCTTAATTCTCTGGATTTTTATATTTCAATGCCTCCATCACATCCCCAGCCTGCCAAAGGACCAGGTTTGGGCTCTTTCGCTTCGTTTCCTCTTGTGGATCCAGTGGCTGAAGATCATCAGCTCCTTTTTCCCTTCCTCACGTGCAAAGGCAGTGAAATAAGGGGAGAAATGGGAAGTTTTAAGTTAAGTATTTACAGAAGAGCAACCTGGATGCTGTAGATGTTCTTTAATACAATCTATTTTATGTTAGATAGCTGGGGAAGTCCTGAATATTAAAAAATCCTTGAAATCAGAGCAGCCAGCAGGGGCATTCTTTCCAGAATGAAATGCAATACTCACATGGCCCTGCATTCTTTATTCCCAAGTTTTTATGTTGCCACTGAAGCCTTCCCAGGTTTTTTCAAGGATCACTGGGTAAATCACCCTCAGCCCAAGTGCTGCTGGCAGTGTTGCCAGGCCTGAAAATTATTATTCCTTCGCACCCCAAACTGGAATTCGTCAGCTCACTTTGGCTTTTGGGCTTTTTGGCTTTTTTGGCTTTTTATCCCAAAAATTGTTTGTTTATCTGCCCTCAGGTAAAGAAACGGCCGCAGTTTTGTGTCCTGAGGGCATTTTTGGGCAGACAAAACATCAAATTTCCACTCCTATTTAACTGCTCTCCCATTTGGGGTGGGTTTTGCAGGGAATATTGTGGAAATGACCACAGGGGAAAACACAGCCATTTCCAGCTATTTCCCTCCTGTTTAAGGTATGAAATTCTGATCAAAGTACATATGACTAAACAGGAGGAGCACATGGAATTGCTTTATCCCACCAAACACCCTGGGAATCGTGAGGGAGGCTCCAGCAGACTCCAGAATACAGCGTGGAGTGATGGAGAGGATGCATCCAGGGGCTGGAGCAGGAATAAATTCCTTTATTCCCAGATGTTTCTGTCCCAAGTTTCTAACAACAGCACTGGGACAAGGATGACTCCATCCTGATATCCCATTTTGCAGGAGATCCTTTCCCATTATTCCCCAGGGAGATGTTGTCAGTAGGGAAGGAATCATTTGAATTTGGCCAAGGATAAATGAAGAGCCAGAGAAAAGCTCCCACTGCCAGAGGGTGGGGTTAGAAGGGATTTGGGGCAGGAATTGTTCCCTGGCAGGGTGGGCAGGCCCTGGCACTGCACAGGGTGGCAGCAGCCGTGGCTGCTCCTGGATCCCTGGAAGTGTCCCAGGCCCCGTGCCTGGAATGTTTGGGCTGCTGTTCAATCCCTGGGCTCGGAGATAATCAATAATAAAGGCAGGTTTTGTGAGGGGGAAAGGAAGCAGGAAGGATGTGGGACTTCCAGGGAACTCTGCTTTCACTCCAATGAGCTCCAGGAACACCAAGATTCCAAGGAAGTGTGTGAGGTTTGCTTAGGAACGACATGAGCCTGGAGGAGATCAGCTAAGAGCAAGGAAAGAAGGGGAGGGAGATTGTTATTACCAAAGTCTGCTCTTGAAAAAAAACACCTGGAGTACTAAAAAGAAACAGAAATTAAACAGAGAACTAAAAAGGCACCTGAAACGATTGAATGTAACAGTATTAAACAGATCTGACAACATCTATCAGCCAGGGCTAAGCACAATCAGCTGGAGCAGGTACTGTGTAGGATCCCAGGATTTTTCTTGGAGTAATCCAGCCTCCTGTCCCAACATGTCACAGAAAACTCCGGATGAATAATTCAGGAGTAACTTCACCCTGAGTGATTTATTCAACTGAAGGCCCCTGATGTTTCCCTGGCATTTGTTTCTCTCTGACATCATTCCCAATCTTTGCTGTCTCCCCCAAATCTCCCCATCCTCTTCGGCAGCCTCCGAACACCTCAGCCTTAATGAGAAGTGATTAACTAAGGGATTAATTAGGGAAGTGTTCAATTGCAGCAGGTATTTTCCTTGGAATTTCAAACCACTTGTACTACCAGCCCTGCTAATTACCCACCCTGATTTGCTCTTTGCAAACTGTTATTTTACATCACCTTTCCCTGTCACCTCCGATTCCTCCCGGCTACACCAGCTGGAGCTCTGCTCTTCTCACATTGCTCCAACACACAGGTTTGCCCGGGTTTTTAATTAACCCTTGTGTGAGCACGAGTTCCCGAGCTACTTCAGAAATCTCCTTCAGTCCTGAACGCTGAAAGCTGAAAGAATTCAGGAAGAACAAGCTGGAGGCCACAAGAAATGCTCCCAAATCCTGCTCGGAGCGTGATGGAGAGTGACGTGTGTGAGGGGAGATTAATGGGAAGCCAAAAAGGCTCTCAGGCAGGTCAGAAGGCTCAAATTAGAGAATTCATTTAGTTCACTGAATGCAGGATGGGGTGAGGGAAAATGTCTCCAGTTATCTGGGGAAGGACAAAGGGAAAACAACACAAATCTCTCCTGGAAGGTGGAGATTAAGCCTGGGACAAATCAGGTCACTGGCACGCCAGGAAAGGGGAATGAGGAAAGGAATAAATTCACATTTAAAAGAGATCACAAATCTCGCTGCCTACAGGAGCTCCAATCCCAAGGAAAATTAGTATTCCAAATTAAAGAAGGGATCTTAACACAGCCCTGGGTTGGAAGGGAAGGGGTTGATAAATGGAGAAGTTGATGTGGGGGACCATTAAAAAGGGAACTGGAAGAGGAGAACTAAAAAGGCAACTAAAGAACAGCTCAGAGAGAATCTCCAGCATGGAAAGCAGAGTCCTGGAATGCAGGTGGGCCAGGAACTGCACTCTGGGCAGGCAGGAATTGCTCTGCAGAGAAGCAAAGGCAGGAAGAATTGCAGGGGTCTTTGTGGTAGTGAGGGGGAAAAAAGGGCCCTAAAAGCAAGCAGGAATTCCAGAGGGCAGCACCTGTGGGGACTGAGTCTGAGCAGGAACAGTGGCAAGAGCCTCATGGAAGATTCTGGGAAGATGATAAAATATCTGCAAGCTGTTTGGTTTCTCAGGAATTACAGGATCATGGAATGGTTTGGGTTGGAAGGGACCTTAAAGATCATGCAGTCCCACGGGCAGGGACACCTCCCACCATCCCAGGCTGCTCCCAGCCCCAAAGTCCAGCCTGGCCTTGGACACTGCCAGGGATCCAGGGGCAGCCACAGCTGCTCTGGGCACCCTGTGCCAGGGCCTGCCCACCCTGCCAGGGAACAATTCCTGCCCAATATCCCATCTGTCCCTGCCCTCTGGCACTGGGAGCCATTCCCTGTGTCCTGTCCCTCCATCCCTTGTCCCCAGTCCCTCTCCAGCTCTCCTGGAGCCCCTTCACGCCCTGCCAGGGGCTCTGAGCTCTCCCTGGAGCCTTCTCCCCTCCAGGTGAGCACCCCCCGCTCTCCCAGCCTGGCTCCAGAGCAGAGGGGCTCCAGCTCTGGGAGCATTTCCAAGGGCTCCTCAGGATTCATTCCAACACCTCCATGTCCTCCTTGTTCTGAGGACCCCTGGGCAGGGGATGGCACTGGATGGAATTTGAGCTCCCAACCCAAACCAGTGTGGAATGAACCTCAGCCAGCACAACCTGCCCAAGAACAGCAGCAGGAGTGAAGATTTTGTCTCCTTACCCCACACTCAGCTGCAAATCTCCTGCAAAATGCTGCCCATCCACCTGCAATTCAACATCAAACAGAATTAATCCATCGCTGCCATCTGCAAACAAAGCTAAACTTCCAGCTTTGAGCTGCAATCCCAGTATTTTGAGAAACACAGAGCAGTTAAAGCAGGGCTTGGCAGCACACTGGGAACATGAAGCAGCTGAAACCCCGACGACACAGAAGCTTCTCTCGCTGTGATTAAAAAGAAGTACTTAGCTAAATGAACTCTGCAGTAATTCCTTGTGTTTCGATGCTTTCTTTATTTCCCAAGAGCAGCATTTCCTACTCAATGATTAAATAACCCATGCTCAGATTTTTCTCTCCTGAGCATTCCTGGTTTTCCACACCAGACAGAAACTTGTGCCATCCTGTAAAATCCCTGTGCTGTTATCCCTGGGTTGCAAAGGTCTCTCCTAAGGGGTTTGCTGTGCTTAGATAGCACGGAGGAGGTGCAGAGCAGGGACTGCATTCATCCACTGCCCAGGTGTGTGTGTGCCCTGGGAAAAGCTGGGGCTTGGGGGACTTCCTCTATCAAACAAAATCCCAAACCCAAGGAGATCCCATCCCCACAGGAGATCTGGGATAATGGGATCATCACAGATTGCCAGACTGGTTTGGGTTGGAAGGATCCTGAATCCCATCCAGTCCCAAGCCTGCCACGGGCAGGGACACCCTCCACTGTGCACAGAGTTTGTGGTGATGGGGAATGGGGCTGGGCCCAGCCTCATCCCTCAGGACAGGTGAGCAGAGGTGAAGGTGAAGAGCCCTGGGATGCTGAGGGGGATGAACCAATGCCAGCAGGGCAGAGAGGGCACAGGGGGGTGATGTAGGTAGGATGGATGGTGTGAAAGGCTGTACTAAAGCACATGGAAGTGCTGGTGCTTGGAACCCTCCTTGGAACCACCAGGGTGCTCCAAGCCCTGCCCAAACTGGACCTGGTCTTTTCCCACTTCATGGATTCTACAATTCTGATTCAATTCTGCTCCTGGGTAGCCTCAATGTCATCTTTGACATCCAGTTGTGTTTTAGCCCGTTGGCTTTTGATTCCCAACTCTGCATCCATGCCTTCCTGAGGGGAGCTGATCTCTGGGATTGCCCTTGCTCCTGCCCTTGGAGACCCATGGGCTGCACAGGCTGCACCAAGAGCAGCAGCAGCACCAGGCCTTGAGGAGCAAGGAAAGGGCAAATTGAAAATATCCCAGCAGGGAACTGTTCAGACAACCCGAGGTGGCACTTCTGTGGCTTCAGAGCCTCTTTGGGGTGCCTGCTCCAGAAGTGAACATGGGAAGATTTTGTAGGGGGGCAGGAGTGGGTCTGGATCCAGCAGCACTTGGATCACACACGGTGGGAGCTCTGGGAGATCCTCCAGCAAAACCAAACCTGTGCTGTGGCAAAGCAACACATGGAGAGTGGGGACACGAAGGGTGCTCCCATCAACACCAGTTTGCTGCTCCAACCCAAACTGGGAGGCAGATGGAATCCTAAAATCATAGGATCAGGAATCACTAAGGCTGGAGGGTCCTCAAGGACCATCGAGACCAACCCAGAACCCAGATCCACCACTGAACAGAGCCACTGGCAGTGCAAAGGGCACAAAGCTTGCTGAAATGCAGCTGTTCATGGGCAAAAAGAGCAAAACAAAACACCAGGAATTTCTCTGCAGAGGGGGATATGTATAAAGAAATTATGGCAACATTTGCTGCAGAGGTTTCCACCTTGCACTACTCGCAGCCCCAGGGTGCACAGAAAGAATTGGAAATTCCTCTTTTGGCCTGGTTTGTTTCCTCTGGGAGATGAATTCCCCCCAAATGCCAGGGTGGGCTCACTCCCTGTGTCACAGCAGCACAGAGAAGTTCCCACCCTTATTTCCACAACACATCCAAAGGCCCCATCGAGGCTGCCAGAGCTCCAGGAGTGCTTGGACAGCACTCCCAGACCTAGGATAGGATTG
This sequence comes from Polioptila caerulea, assembly GCA_013397295.1. Taxonomy (NCBI): domain Eukaryota; kingdom Metazoa; phylum Chordata; class Aves; order Passeriformes; family Certhiidae; genus Polioptila; species Polioptila caerulea. Next base: position 76,725 of record VYXF01009257.1, on the reverse strand, counting down.
TTGGGGTGTCTGGGCAGGGCCAGGAGCTGGGCTGGAAGATCCCTGTGGGTCCCTTCCCACTCAGACATGCAGATCCCACCTGCCTGCCCGGAAAAGAGGACCCCAATTCTTCCCTTATATCAGCTTTGGGAAAAACTCTGCTCCCTTGTCCTGAGCCCCCAAAGTTTTCTCCTCAAACCCCCCCATCAGCAGTGCAGGTGGAGGCTGGATTTCCCTGGCTGGCAGAGTGTTTAATGGGATTCATGAGGAGCTGCTTTTCCAAACCATTAAATCCATACTACCAACAGAAATAACACCATGTATTCCATCGGGGAAACTTGTGGGGTTTCAATAAATGCTGCGAGGGACAGCTGGAATAAAAACATTCCCAGGCATTTACAGAAGTTGTTCTGTACCAACACTACTCTGGCTGTTGATTAATACATATGTCAAATCAAAATCCCTCCCTGATATGCAGAAGCATCATTCCATCATTCCAGACGGTTCTGACTCGGGTGGAAAATGCTGCAAACTGAACACGGACTGTGGAAGTTGTGTCTCGGCTGGAATGCTCAGAAATCACGCTGCAAATGGAAAATTGAGGAGCTCTTTTCCTCCCTCTAATAACATTTATTAATTCTTTTGAAATGTCTGCAGTCCCCAGCCAGCAGCCAGTTTCCATAATCCACACAACACTTGCTGCTGCATCCCAAAGACAGCAGGGAACGTGGTTGAAACACACTGAAATCTGCCTTCCCTGGAAAATTTGCTCATGGATTTTGGAGAAAATTACGTGCCAGTGCTGCTGTTCAGGAGCTTTTATTTTTCAACAGCCAGCTGTTGGGGGAAAACAGACATGAAAGACTGAGCTAACAAGGGTGGACATGTAAAATATGGATTAAAGCTAGATTGGGTTGATGGGAGTTGGGAAGGAGAAGGTGGGAAGGAGCAGGCAAAGGAGAAAGGGAAAACAGGCTTAGATAAACCTCAGGATACCTTGATGTAAATTTAGATTAAACCAAGAGAAACTCAGGTAAACCTGGGACAGGCAGAAGTAGGAGAGATCCTGACAAATGGGTTCCCAGATTCTCAGGATGGTTTGAACTGAAGGGGACCTTAAAGCCCACCCAGTGCCCTCTCTGCCTTGGGCAGGGACACCTCCCACCATCCCAGGCTGCTCCCAGCCCCAAAATCCAGCTGGGCCTTGAACTTCAGCACAGGGCAGGGATGGTTCTGTCTGCCCCGAGTGCAGGGTGGGAGAGGGAACAGGGAGACACTGGACACTGAGGAGAACCTGCTCCCCTAATCCACAGGGAAGGCACTTACAGCTCCTTCCCAGCAATCCAAGGAGTTCAGCCTGTCCAGCCACAGAGCTGGAGCAATCCCAGGGAACACTTCAGGAGAGCCCTGGAGGGGCTGGAGCGTGTCCAGGGAAGGGAACGGAGCTGGGGAAGGGAATGGAGCCCCAGGAGGGGCTGAGGGAGCTGGG
>VYXF01009257.1:45258-55398 GCA_013397295.1 Polioptila caerulea | reverse complement strand
CCCCCTGGCTGTCCCCTCCTGGCAGGAGCTGTGCAGAGCCACAAGGGCCCCCCTGAGCCTCCTTTGCTCCAGCCTGAGCCCCCTCCCAGCTCCCTCTGTATTAAAATTACCCCAAAGCAGTGGCTTAGGATTGGTTTCTTTGCCATGCCAAATCCAAGAAAATAAATGTTACCACCCCAGTGAGAAAAAACCCCATAAAATATTTCTATGTCTCACTGATTTATAAACAGAAGGTGTTTTTCCTTCTCTAACTCTTCAAGCTCTGCTGTGGCCCCACCTGGGATTGCACTCCCCGTTCTCAAACTTCAAGCTCCTGGTACAGCAAAATAACCACAATAACCACAATAACCACAATTCATGGCCACCTCTGTTCTTACATCTGGCTCCAAGGGTCTTCCTCCAAGCATTCCAAGGGCCTTCCCATCTTCCTGCTGCTTCCATCTGCCACCTGAATATCACACCTCAAAGTGCAGGCATCCATTAATGGATTGAGAAGCTGAAGAACTCCAGGCCTAGGGAGAAAATCTCTTTGCCATGTCTCTGGTGCCAGACCAGGCCATCAAAACTGAGATGAGGTCTCTTTGCAAAGCCTGCAAGGAGCAGGGTGCTCATCCAGGGGCATTTTGAGCCCTGCCCCATCTACCTGTGGCAGCCCTTCCTGGGGATGAAGCACTAAAAAGAATGAAGAATGAATGAAGACAAAAAATCTTTCAACTAATTTGAGGTTGAAAGACTGGTATGTTTATTTAGCACTGGAGCACAGTGGGTTATCATCCTAAAGACATGTGCTGAGTTTACAAAGCTTTGATTCTCCACTTATTTCCAAAAATTATGGATATTCATCAAGTTCCCTGACACTCCTATCCATATTCATCACCTGTCCCCATGTCATATATAAATTAGTTGGATGTCTGTTGCAGTTAATTGTCTCTTTAATTGAGGTCCTTTAGATTTGGGTCAGTGCTTGTGTGGGAGGACGTAAAGACTCTTCCTCACCACTTTGTGCCAGGTCTTTGTGACCCCTTGGTTATGGTCCAGGCTCTGTCCTTGGCTCTGAGCATCCAAAGTTTTGGTTTTCTGATTTCTTACAATGCCAAGTGTCAGATCCATGATAGATTGTCCTGCTCTATACCTTTGTATTAATGATTAAACCCCTAATTTCTTCTTTTATCCTCTTATTATTGCACTAGGCCTTGCTATGTGACGTGTTGCTTACACCTTGCTGGCTCCATTCCTAATTCCTAAATTTTGTAACCCTTTGACTCAGGGAGTTAAATTCCTTTGGGTCCACCAGGGCTAAATCCTCTCCAGGATGGAGGCCACTTCATCCCTGAAGGAGAGCTCCACACAGCTCTGGAGCAGTGCCTGAGCTCCTGGGGAGGGGAAAGGGAAGCTGGAGTGGGAGCTCCCGTGGGATGAGCAGCACAGCCCGCCTGGCACAGGCTGGGAAACTCCTGGCCTGGCTCTTTCACACTCCAGCAGCCAAAAAAAATCCAGCTCATGTGCAGGGATTGTGGTGACACTGGCCATTCCTGGCATAATTTGAAGAGAACTGACATCCGTTTTTTATCCAAAAATCAGGGCTGGAGGGGGAAAATCTCATTTAGAGCTGGCCAAGAGAAGCAGGATTTCCAGCAGCTCCAATTCCCAACGCCCACAGGGGAGAAGAAATTGCATTGCAGTTATTATTCCCTCTGCTTTTGTCCTAGTTGGAATTAAAATGCACTTTCCAGGACCTGTAAAGCTGTGAACAAGAGCTCAGAGGGTGCCTGTCCATGGATGCTGCATCCCCAGGAAGAGATAACGGGAGAAAGGATCCCAGCCCCAGGTTCTTGTGGAGCTGACAGGAAAAAAACCAGTTCATGGGTTATCCCACCTCTGAAACACACATCTTCTCATGGCTAAGAGCATTCACAGGCTTCTCCTTCAGGTACTCCTTGCCTTCTTCCCTGAGAAATCAAAATCCCGACCCAAAATGCAGCCCAGGATGTGAGACAGGAATTAAGAGCCTGGAAAGCAGGGATGGGCCTGCCTGATAAGGCACTCAAGGAAGAGGCTTTGTACTCAAACCCCACAAGGTGCAAACCACCTGGGCTTGCCAAAAAGAGAAAGGAAAATAACAGGGAGGAGCTCTGCCACGGGGAGAAGAGATGGACAACCTAAAATGGAACAGCAATTTTAACACAAAGGAGTGTATTTCTAATTTCAGCATTCATCTCGTATTATTTTTATATTCCAATCCACTCCTAGTTAGGCTACAAATATTTATTTAAGTTATAAATATTAGCATCGAATCATGTGCAGCTGTTCTTCCACAAGAATAATAAAATATTATTTTGCCAATTTTTACAACTCGTACCTTTAACCTCTTCATTTAACTGACAGCTGCAAAGCTGGGCCATTATTTCTAATTAAATCATAAAAGGCTCATTAACATGCAAATATCTTCACGTGCATCATCATACTCCTTGAATCAATTAAACAGGGGATTTCAGGTGGTGCTCAGCTCAAATGCTACCTCCAGTCCCTAAAAATTTTACCAAATCCCTGGAATGCCCAAAGCAGCAAATGACAGATGAAGTTTGGTGCTAGCACGGGAAATTAAAGGTTCCACTGGCACGTCCTGCTTTCCCAATCCACAGCAAGGAATCTTCAGTGCTGCACGAGGGGGGTTTTTGTTGCTGTTGGCTCTAAAAAGAAGGAGAATCCTGCAATACCCTTTTCCAGGAACAAAGATGTTGAAATAGTGACAGAAAATGCACCTAAAAACTAAAGCAGTTGGTCCCCTTGGTTTCCAATGCTCCTGCTTGATCAGATCCACAGGAATTAAGATTGGACAAAGCTCCCAGGGATGCACAGGGTGGGATTGTTGGGGTGCAGGGCCAGGGGTGGGACTGGATGATCCCTGTGGGTCCCTCCCAGCTCAGGGTATTCCATGATTCCATGCATTACCCTGGAGCTGGAAGGTCTTTGGGTGGCTGCAGGTGAACAAGTTTGGCCGCTCCATTTTCCTTTTGGCTGCAGAAATCCCTCCCCATCTTATTCCCAGCAGCAGCACTAACGACTGACCATAAAAAAAATGGATTTCTAATTAAATCTAATTATTGAACTCCAAAGGTGGCACCTGCCTGAGCCATGGGCTGGCTTTGCTTTAGAATTTACCCACGTGCTGTGGCTCAAGTGCCCAACTTCCCACACTCCCTGTGTGGCTGCAGCATCCCAGGCTGGCTGGATGCAGCATTCCCTCCTTTTTCCCAAATCCTTTGTTCATTTAGCAGGCCCTGATGATCCCACAGTTTGTTTCATGCTAGGTTCAGCTGGGAATTAAATAAAATACCCACTATTTTAGCCAGGAACTGTTCTCAAGCCTTGAGCAGCACCATCTGCCACACGTCCTCCTCCAGATGTGCAGGAATTTCTGAGCATCCTTGAAGTGCCCCCACAAACGTCTCGCCAGCTGTTGCAGCTTATTTGCATATTTTAGTCCAGCTCTGTCTTCATTTCAAGCAGCCAGTTTCATCTGAAGCTGCTGTTAATTCTGCAGACCAGCTCAGGGAATGCTGACACCTCTTTTTTCCAGCCCAGAAATGAATTCATTCCTTCATTTCCATGCCAGGTGCATTCCCTCTCTCCTTCTCCTAAATGTTACCATCCCATCAAAGCCAGGTCAGGTTTTCACCTGGGGCTGGCTGAAAACCCCAAGGGGTGCTTTGGATTTCCAGCAGCAGAAAGGAAAATCCTGCAGGAGCTTGGGAAGTCAGCATATTACTGAAAACAAGTAACAGCTGTAATAATGTATTTCTGATGGGAGTTTATCAGGAAAAGGTCTGACACTGATGACACTGTGAGATGAGTTCAGTGAGAGGATCCCAGAAGGGTTTGGGATGAGGGGACCTTACAAACCATCCTGTTCCCACCCAAGCTCTCGTGGGCACTCCTGGCCCTGTCAGACTTGGACATCCCAACCTGCTCCAGTGGGATAAATAAAAAGCTGAGTTTTTATGTCTTTCTTTTTTCTGCTGTTGGATAGTTTGTCCTCACACCTCCAGCTGTGAAAGATCTGGAATGAACATCCCCAGTGGGATTGCTGAAAGCCTGGATAAGCTGCCAGACTCACCCTGGAGATGGATTTGGGGATGATGGCTCCCGAGGACATGTGAAGTTGTGCTGAAGTAATTAGAGCAGAGGCATAATTAGGTTTCTCCACTAATTTGGCATTTGACACAGACCACACCAGAGACCAAGGATGATTTTGAGGCAATTTTCTCTGCTGATACAAACTCACCTCCTTGCAGCAGAGAGAAAAAAGGAGTTTTTAAGCTTTATGGCGATTATGTGAGTTAGGAAGATTTACAAATGGAATTTCCCCCACAAAATCCTACAATTTACAGATTTGGGAAACTGCTCAGAGAATGCTGCTTCCACATTTTTTGGCAGCAGGACACCCAAGGTGTAAAGTGTCTGTGTGCACAAAATCATCTGTGCTTGCACCATCTCCTTTGTGAGAAATGGACTCCCCAAAACTCTCCACGGGTAACAAAGGCAGAAAAAAATCCACCTCTGTTTAAAGAACCCTCTTTAGAAATGGCATCCAAAAATAGACATTCATGGAAGGATGAAGCTGAGGAGTTTCTTGCTACTCCAGGGGAGTGGCTGTGTTATTCCTGCCTTAGAAACCCAGCATGAGAACAGGGGGTTCAAGGATTAATCTTGTGTTCACTCAAAAAAATGTATTAATCTGCTTTTTCCCCCCTTCTGTTTTTCCTTTGAGCTTCCCAGCTTTTTCACCTGCTGAACCAACTGCAGCCCCAGCTGATCCTATGGAAGTTGCAGGATAAAACCATCCCTGAAACATTACACCCTCTGACAAGCCCATCTATTTGGGGCTGATACACACAAAATGAAGATTTTTCAGCCTCTAATCTGCTCTTTTCTTCCTGGTTTTGTTTGGTTTCCCCCTCACCCCAAGGAATAAAATTGCTGCTTCCATTTAGGAGGAAGCACAAATCATGTTGTCATTACAACAGTGCTAAATCCTATAAATTTTTATGCTGTGATGAAGCATCCAGGCACTTAGTGAAGGCCCTGGGAATTGAAAACTAGGAGTTGAAAATCATCTGACTTCTCTGGATTTTTAAGGGATATTTCTGACTTACCCCAGCCTCCCTTCATGGGAATTATCTGGGATCCGACTATAGAAATTCACTCCCTAAAACATCCCACTACAGGACAGTTTTAAGGAGTCAAAATGGTCCCAGGATTTTCTTCAGCTCTTTGAAATCCATCCAGGTGGGTGCTCAGATTGAAGAAAGGCCCTCAGCACACCAGGGAATCACAGAGACCTTTCGGATGGAAAAGCCCTCTGAGATCAGAGTCCAACCAGCACTGACAAGGCCACCCCTAATCCGTGTCCCTGGGTGCCAAGGCCACCCCTAATCCACATCCCTGGGTGCCAAGGCCACCTCTAATCCGTGTCCCTGGGTGCCAAAGCCACCCCTAATCCACGTCCCTGGGCGCCAAGGCCACCTCTAATCCACGTCCCTGGGTGCCAAACCCACCCCTAATCCGTGTCCCTGGGTGCCAAGGCCACCCCTAATCCACGTCCCTGGGTGCCAAGACCACCTCTAATCCAGGTCCCTGGGTGCCAAGGGCACCTCTAATCCACAGCCCTGGGTGCCAAAACCTACACAGCTTTTGAACACTGGGTGCCAAGGGCCCCTCTAATCCACAGCCCTGGGTGCCAAAACCACCTCTAATCCAGGTCCCTGGGTGCCAAGGGCACCTCTAATCCACAGCCCTGGGTGCCAAAACCACCTCTAATCCAGGTCCCTGGGTGCCAAGGGCACCTCTAATCCACAGCCCTGGGTGCCAAAACCACCTCTAATCCAGGTCCCTGGGTGCCAAGGGCACCTCTAATCCACAGCCCTGGGTGCCAAAACCACCTCTAATCCAGGTCNCCACCCCTAATCCGTGTCCCTGGGTGCAAAAGCCACCCCTAATCCAGGTCCCTGGGTGCCAAACCCACCCCTAATCCGTGTCCCTGGGTGCCAAGGCCACCTCTAATCCACGTCCCTGGGTGCCAAGGCCACCCCTAACCCGTGTCCCTGGGTGCCAAGGCCACTTCTCATCCGTGTCCCTGGGTGCCACATCCTACACAGCTTTTGAACAATTCCAGGGATGGGGGCTCCATCACCTCCCCGGGCAGCCCCTCCCAATGTCTGACAACGTTTTCCAGGAAGAAATATTTCCCAATATCTGATTTAACACCCCACAGCCCCTTCTGGAAAGCCCAACATCCCTTAAAACCTCCGGAGGGATGATGCCAAAGGAGCCAGGCGAGGCTGAAGGCCGGATCTTGTGTTCCCTCTGGGTTATCCTTGGGGCTGGAGACCTCCAGAGGTGGCACCGAGAGAGGCTGAGGTGGCCAAGGGAGCTCCTGTGGGGACAGCACGGTCCCGTTTGGGTGCTGAACAGCAAAACCAAATCTCCTGACGGGAATTTTGAAGGACACCACAGCCAAGAAGGAACTTTCTGTTTTCTTGTCCAGGGAAGACCAAATGCTGTCCTTAACCCCAAAGCCTGCAGCCCCACAGATCTGTAACTTTCTTGTAGGGTCTGCTGACAGAAGGAGCACCGAGATACCCAAAATGTAACAACATTCCCAGAGCAGGAGTGGCAAAACAACGAGTTCTGGACATGAACCTTGAATTCACACCTGCTCGAGCGTGACAAGGCTTTGATGGCAGCATAATTACCCACACAATGAGCACATTTCTGCAGATAATCCCTTTTATCACCCACAGGAGCCTTTCATGTAGGGCCACAAGCGTTTCAAAGTAGCAGCAATTGGGAAGGAAATCAAGGCAGAGGCTTTAAAAATATTTCAAACCCAAAATATTGGGTTCTGACTCTGAAAAATTGTTGATGGGTTAAAAATTAAAATATCAAAAAACAAACAAACAAACAAAAAAAAAAAAACAACAACCCACCAAACTTTAAAGATCCTCTTTGCCCCATTTGTAGAAATTCACCTTTTTCCCACTAAGCCCCATCACCATCACCTTTTCAAGGAAGGTTTTAGCAAATGGGACTCTCATGGCTAATGGAAAACTTTTTAAAAATGCACTCAAACTGTATCAGAAGGACTTGGCATCTTCAATCTGAGGTTTTCTCTCTGGGATACCTCCCAAGGTCTGCCCAAATGGCAGTGGGGAGCTTCAAAAACAAGGATATGCTCTTGTACAGCTAAAAAAATCTCAATTTCATCTGCCTTGGGGGGAAGGAAGGAGGATTCCCCAGGACAGAAATGGCTGGGAAAGGTTTGTGGGGTGGAACAGGAGTGGCTGCTCCTGTAGAACCAGGGAAAGGTATTATGTGGGGAAAAGGAAGGATTTCTCCCAGCAACTACGAAGAAACTGGCACTAAAAGGAGGAAAGGTATCATTTCCAAAGCAATTATTGCTCTGCACTGGTGATGAGATAAAGCTGCAGTTGCCAGCATCATTTTTGGGAAAACAAGAGAAAGGCTGGGCTTAATGAGACAAATTTAGTTTAATACTCTGCAGATAAACTCACTCCTGACTGAAGTCAACTCAGCCAGCTGCTGAAGCATCAAAACTGAAGTCCCTGAGGTGCTGTACAAACACTGACAAATTATCTCCCGTTATCAAAACAGCCCAGGAGGGAGGGGTTTTGCCAAAAGCAGCCACAGTGAGAGCCTGAAGAGGAGCTTAAGGGGCTGACATCCAGTCCAAGGGATCATCCTTCATCATTTTGTAAGGAACCACTGCTTGGAAAGCTGCTCCCAACTAAAACACAATCAGGCCAAGTCCTCCTGCCAGCAGTTTTCCAAGCCTGGATACAACACAGGCAGAGACCCACTTAAGGCTACCCCATTCCTGGGTAAATTCCTGCCACGTGCTCCATAAAATACCCCCGGGTCTGTGGTTTGGCACTGAAATTCACAGGGAGCAAAGGGGTAAGGACACAGTGACTGTCTGATATTTGGAATTCTTCAAAGCTCAACTGATTGTGGAATCCCAGAAGGATTTGGATGAAAATCACATCTGGCTCCAACATTCCAACATGGGACACCTCCCACTGTCCCAGGTGGCTCCAAGCCCCTTCCAACCTGGCCTTGGACACTTCCAGGGATCCAGGGGCAGGCAGAGCTGCTCTGGGCAACCAGGATATAAGGAATGAGTCCTGTGCTGGCTTCAAGTCACAGCAACTCACGTGGGGCTGCACCTCTGTCCTGCTCACGCCCCAGGCACTGCCAGAGCTGTTCTTGTTGCACCAGGGATGCTGGGAGCCTTGTCAGGATAACCTATCCGAGCTTATTCCAGACACAAAAAGACTTTGGAGTACCCAAAGAACTCTTCCTGAGCTCCCTGGAGCAGAGGGAGACTGAGGGGAGATTCACTGGGATCTGCAGCTCCCATCTCTGGGACAGGGATGGGACCCAGGGAAGGGCTGGAGCTGTGCCAGGGCTGGGTCAGGCTGGAGCTCAGGGAAAGGTTCTCCCCCATATGGTGCTGGGCACTGCCCAGGCTGCCCAGGGAATGGGCACGGCCCCGAGGCTGCCAGAGCTCCAGGAGCCTTTGGAAACTGCTCCCAGGGATGCCCAGGGTGGGATTGTTGGGGTGTATGGGCAGAAACAGGAGCTGGATCCATGATCCCTGTGGGTCCCTCCCAACTCAGCACATTCCACGATTCAAAAAGTTTGGTCTGCAGCTGGTGACTGAAAAAAGCCAGGAATGGCACTGAAAATGCTGCAAAGCTTCTCTCTGCCTCCAGCCGTGCCTGGATGAAAGAGCAGCAGCCAGAAGTGATGTGGAGAGCAGGAATGCTCCCAGTGACACTGGGTTATGAGCTCCCACTACTCCAGTGTGGGGCAGAGGAGGGGAGGAGGGGACAGAGCCCCGGAGAGAGCAGGGCTGTGGTCTGTGGGTCACACACAGACACAGACACAGAGCACTGCCACAGCAGGGACCCCCAGACACAGCTCCTGGCAGCTGGGCCACTGCAAAAACAACATTTAGCACCTTGCTCCTTTGCAGGCAGAGGGGGGATTTGCTGCTGATTGCATCCTCACACCCTGGAGAAATCACAAATGGCCCTTGGAAACAGCTCCTCTGGAGATGGATGTAAAAAAATCCCAAAGTCATCCAAACTCACGCAGGTTTTTGACCTGTGTCAGCCACGAAGCCCTGACTCCCCCAATGAAATGATTCCAGCTCAGCCAGCACTTCCAGAGGCAGCAGCTGGGGCCAATGCCCTGGCATCTCACTGGGCTGGCTAAAGGATGGCAAAATAACCCATCAGCACTGGGAACACGTGGGTTTCAGGTACAAAGCACAGTTTTACAGCAGAAGGGGCCAGGCAGTCACTGCCAGTGAGCAAAGCAAGGCTATCCCAAAATCCTTCCCTCCTGCTCCAGGACCTGCAGCAAGAGGGGAAGAAGCCACATCTTGCTGTCATTACACCCTTGAGCTGTTTGAAAACGTTCAGGAATTGGATTTCTTTTGTTTTTCCCGAGTTATAACCAGTAAAAATTTTGAGACACAGTTGGGGAATTCATTAAGGGATGCAGAAGAAAAGGTCTAAGGAAGATTTCCCTTGTCCAGGCAAAGTGGGCAGGGCCAGGGAGCCAAGCACTTCCCAGGAGTCCCTGGAAAGGACACCCCAGTAAATCACTGGAGAAACCTTGGGTTGTCATCCCAAACCTCTTTCCACACACTTCCACCAGCAGCAGTGCTATCAAAGTCCTGGCCCCTCTGAAATCAATTATCCCTTCTTATTAGAAAGGGGAAAATACAAAATTATTTTATATGTCAGAGCTTCACCCATGAAGCCACGGAGTGGAAAGACAAGAGGGAGCCTTTTCTGAAATACTTTAAAAAATGTGACTTTAATGGAAAAGAAAATATTATGTTCTGGAGTTTTTAATTTTACTGGGTTTTTGGGGGGTTTATTTTCAGCTGCTTAAGTTGTGGATTTCCTCCCCACTGTTCTTTCTGCAAAACTTAATAACACCAGAACAATGTTGTGTGGCAGCAATAGAGCAGTGAGGAGCAACAACAGCAAAATTACTGGAATTAATCAAAAAAAAAAAAAAAAAAAAAAACCATCGGGGGGCAAA
>VYXF01009257.1:32906-45223 GCA_013397295.1 Polioptila caerulea | reverse complement strand
AAAAAAAAAAAAAAAGCCATCTGGTGTGCAAAGCAGTGGCTAAACTTCAATAATCCTTCTAAAACAGGAAAAATCTGGAAACTTGAAGGAGCAAAGCAGTAAATACAGAGGGGATTGGAGGAGTAAAAAGGGGTTGGGGATTTGGGGGACCTCCAAAGCCCCGGGTTAAGCACCTTGGGGGATAAATGCCTGGATTTGTAATTCCCTATTTCCTCCAACACTCCTGCTCCAACCCAATCCCAGAGCCCCTGAGAGCTGTCCTGCAGCAGCACAGGAGTTGCAGAGAATCCACTGAAAGCAGCGTGGGCAGCAGGGGAGGGGGGGATTCTGCCCCTGAGCCCTGTGCTCAGGTGAGACCCCACCTGCAGAGCTGGGCCCAGCACAGGAGGGACCTGGAGCTGCTGCAGAGAGCCCAGGGGAGGCACCAGGATGGGCAGAGGGATGGAGCAGCTCTGCTGGGAGGAAAGGCTGGGAGAGCTGGGATTGTTCAGCCTGGAGAGGAGAAGCTCTGGGGTGACCCAGCTGTGGCCTTGCAGTGCCTGAAGGAGCCAACAAGAAAGATGGAGAGAGACTCTGTACAGGGGCTGGAGTGACAAGGGGGAATGGCTCCCAGTGCCAGAGGGCAGGGACAGATGGGATATTGGGCAGGAATTGTTCCCTGGCAGGGTGGGCAGGCCCTGGCACAGGGTGCCCAGAGCAGCTGTGGCTGCCCCTGGATCCCTGGCAGTGCCCAAGGCCAGGCTGGACAGGGCTTGGAGTACCCTGGGATGGTGGGAGGTGTCCCTGCCCAGGCCAGGGGGTGGAATGGGATGAGATTAAAGGTCCCTTCCAACTCAAACCATTCTGAGATTCTGTGATGCCAAAGATGGAGGTGAGGATTCCTTCCGAGATGCCACAGAGTGGTGGGCAGCCCCCAGCCTTCCCTCCTGCTGCTCTCTCTCCATCTCCCAGTGGCAAACCAAGGCTGTTTTCCCAGCAGTGGGAGCTCTCCCACGGATGCTGTCCCTGTGCCCAGCCCCAGGGCAGGGCTCCAGAATCCCCTGCTGTGGCTCCCTGCCAGCAGAGCTGCCCGGGCTCAGCCAGGGCCAGGCTCAGCCTGCACAGCCCCAATTCCCCTGCCTGTCTGTGCACAGTCCCACTGCTTTCCACCACACAGCAGCAGCTCCCAAACACCCCAAGGTTTCCTGGCGAGATCCAAGCGCTGTCCCACCGAGTGCAAACAAACTCTGTTATCTCAGAGCAGGTTCGCGCTTTGCTCACAGGCGCCGGACAAATATTTAATTAAACGCTGGGGAAATATTTAATTAACAGCCTCTGTTTCTAATTAGGAGTGGAAATGATGTGGAGGCAGCACAAGGGAAAAGTCAGCAAAGCTGCTGCAGCAGTGATGCCTCAGTGCAGGGTAGAGGCCTGACGTGGTGTTAGCAGAGAATTTGGGTTTGTATCACCAAAATTAAATAATAAAGCACAGCACAGGTGTCCCACCCCAGTGTCACAGGGCACACAAAGCATCACGAGCAGGATGCTCTTCAAAGAGGGCAGGACTTGGGAGGACACAACCAGTGAGGGTGAGAGGAAAGAAAACCCTGCAACACCCAGAAAATACCACCTAAAACCACCTCAAAGTCCTGCACGTCCTGCTTGTGCTGCAGCTGAGCCATGGGCTCTGGGAAACCCAAAAGCAGCCTGGAAAAACTCTCTTTCCATGACAAAAGTATCAGGTTTTGGATTAATGGTGCTGAAATTTAACGGGCAACAGCCCAGAGACGTCCATGGTTTAGGCATTCGATGAAATCCTGATTTCTTTCACTCAAAGTGTGAGCAGCTGAGAGACAAACTGTGTTCCAGTGATATTCCCTCTTCTCCTCCAAGAGCAAAGTGTAAGATGGGGATTACAAAAGCTCCTCTCTAACACGCTGAGTGCCCAAACCAACCCAGGTGCTCACCAGGACAGCACACTGGATTTTTTTAAGCCCTATTTAGCCCTTCAACTCCAAAGAAAACCCACGAGATTCCTGCTCCTCCTCAAACAATATTTTGACATGCTGCAGATTTGGGCTGATTTCCTGCAAAAATGAGTTCACACCTGGCAGAAAAGCTCACGTGGGAATGTGTCAGGAGAGTGGCTGTCCCTCTCCAATTAGCAGGTGTATAAGGACTTTGCTTGGGGACTGAGCTCATCCATTTAACCTACATGTGCCACCAGGCAGGGAAATGATTACACAGCTGATTTTTTCATTTCTCGTGAGCTCCAGAGGGCAATGATTGCACCCAGGAGCAGCAGGGGAGGCAAGGCCAGGGGATGAGGATGTGGCTGTGCAGAGGGATGCAGAGGAGAAGCTGGAGCTCAGGGCAGGGAAGGAGGAACCAGATTTCAGTCATACCTCAAATTCCACCCTTCTGATGGGGAGGGGAAAGCCCAGAAGTCCAGGATGCTTTGAGATGGAAGGGAGCTCAAAGTGCAACCCATTCCACCCCTGCCATGGGCAGGGACACCTCCCACCATCCCAGGCTGCTCCAAGCCCCAAAGTCCAGCCTGGCCTTGGGCACTGCCAGGGATCCAGGGGCAGCCACAGCTGCTCTGGGCACCCTGTGCCAGGGCCTGCCCCCCCTGCCAGGGAACAATTCCTGCCCAATATCCCATCTGTCCCTGCCCTCCGGCAGTGGGAAGCCATTCCCTGTGTCCTGTCCCTCCATCCCTTACAAATAGTTCCTGTCCATGTTTCGTGTAGCTCCTTCAGGTACTGGAAGATCACAATTATTTCACTCCAGAGCTTCTCTTCTCCAGGCTGAGCAATCCCAATTCTTAGCCTTCCCACCCAGCTGTTTTCCCCTCCCAATGTTTGAGTGGGTTTGGGGTGGGTTGCAGCAGAGGCAGAGGAAAAGCAGCTCCCATTTTGGGCAGCACGGCACAGTTCACGTTTGGAAATCAAATATCATTTCAACAGGTTATGGAGGCTTCTTTATTTCTATGAATTATTCTCCTACAGGGCAGAAAACACTACAGTATTCTTTCTTTTGCTGTCTTTTCTTCAAAAAAAAAAAAATTATTTCATGAGAAAAGCAGGCTCCTAAAAATGAGATATCTGGCAACCTCTATTAAATGTATATTTTCCTGACTGAGCTTCCAATAATATTTTCTAGGTTTCTGAGGTGAAAGCCTTCACTTCTTCTAGAAAAATCCAGTTATTCCCATCCTCAGGATTTGGTGCTAATGCAGTAATCTCTCATCCACACCTTGCTCCTTTCTCTTTGCTTCCAGAGGAGGGCTGGGACACCTGGGCACAGAGGCTGGGTCTCGCCCAGGGGTGTGAGCATCACCTTTAGCTCTCACAAGAATTTTTAGGTGATATTAGGCAATACCAAATGGGGAATTGGTAGGTGATAACTGAGGGTGATATTCCTGCAGCACGCAGGCACTGCTGCAGAAACTCCAAAGCCAGCTGGAAATAAATGAAGAATTTATCAGAATCCAGGGTGGAGGCTTTTGGAGCAGCACCTGCCCTGCTCCTTCCCATCAGCCTGGGGAATGCACAATTCCTGACTGTCACTGGCACCTCATTTCCCAATTAAAATGGCTCATTTTTAACAAAGAAATAATGTTGGGGAAAAAAAATTGATTAGGTTAATGATTAATTTGAGCTGCTCATATATGAAATAGCTTTGCAATTAATTTGGGGACGTTTGCACATTTTAAGTGTAATTGTGACAAGTGGCATCGCTGGGGCTCCTCTAATTAATTTGTTAATGTGAGCACAGGGGGGTCACCCCCATGCCAAAAGTAACAGGGGAAATTCTGTATTGTTTTGAAGGAAAACAAACCACTCAGGCAGAGTTTCCTGGCATCTCTTCTGTAGCCAGCGAGAGGGATTTTGCCTTTTTCCAGCTGCAGAGCTGCCTCCTGCTTCCGAGGGAAGAGGATCATGCTGGATGTGATCAGGTAAGGAAGTGGTTTGATTTAATAGGGACAGCAACATTCCAGGTCAGAAGCAGCCAGCACACAATTCCCAAGGGATTCACCTCTGGAAACGGCACTTTCAGGTCAAGGCTGGATTGTTTCAATAGATTCAATGTGAGGTCCTCCAGGATTGCTTGGAGGGAAAGGGGTGGATCTCTCCCAGCTGAGCAGCCACACAGGTGCTGTGCTCTCTGTGGAATCAGGAAGGTTGGAAAAGCCCACCAAGGTCCTCAAGTCCAACAACTGCCCCAGCTCTGCCCCGTGCCCACAGNTATTCAGCTTGTGAGGGACTTTAACTGTTGTTTTAAGTGAAACAAACCCCACACAGCCCCACAAAACCCAAGCTGCNGAGTGCCACCTCCAGCCCTGCCTTGGACACCTCCAGCCATGGGCACTCCAACCCTCCCTGGGCAGCCCCTGCCAAGGCCTGAGCCCCCTTTCCATGGGCAAATTCCTCCTGCTGTCCAAGCTGAGCCTGCCCTGGCACAGCCTGAGGCCCTTTCCCCTTGTGCTGTCCCTGTTCCCTGGCAGCACAGCCCGACCCCCCCTGGCTGTCCCCTCCTGGCAGGAGCTGTGCAGAGCCACAAGGGCCCCCCTGAGCCTCCTTTGCTCCAGCCTGAGCCCCTGCCCAGCTCCCTCAGCCATTCTTGGTGCTGCTGGCACCCCTGACGTCCCTCAGGGATCTCACACTCCCACAGCCTGCTCGGGGATGGAATGCAGAATTGTTTTGCATCCCTGCTGCATCTTGAGATCTGAGCTGTCAAACCCTGGGTGCCTGAGCTCTCTGCCTCTTTCCACAGGTAACCAATTAATTCTATGATGCCACTTGAGAGGGTTGGAGATGGAGTTACAGAGCATCTAATATTCAAAGAAATGGTGAAGAGTATAAATAGAGATGTCCTCCCATTTCCCATTTCCCTATTGATACACTTTCTAATAAAGGACACTTTCTAATAAAAGAGTCTCCAGACCTCCCTGGGAATGTTCCCATTTTTATGTGAAAGGCACAAACATTGCATTTATTATCAGAGGTGACTGAAAGACACTGACAGGGACAGGAGGTGCTTCTGTGCAAGAAAAAAGAGAAGAGGAGATGGGCTTTTCCCACTTCACATCCCACCATTTCCATCAGTTCCTTTTTTATTTAATGTTAGGGGGATAATATCACCTGGGAGACCCATGAATACAGCCTGGGTGTGTTTGAGGGGTAACTGAGACTCCCAGACTGGCTTGGGTTGGAAGGGAATTACAGATCATCTATTCCTGCCTCTCCCATGGGTAGGGACACCTCCCACCATCCCAGGTTTCTCCAAGCCCCAAAGTCCAGCCTGGCCTTGGGCACTGCCAGGGATCCAGGGGCAGCCACAGCTGCTCTGGGCACCCTGTGCCAGGGCCTGCCCACCCTGCCAGGGAACAATTCCTGCCCAATATCCCATCCGTCCCTGCCCTCTGGCAGTCTGAAGCCATTCCCTGTGTCCTGTCCCTCCATCCCTTGCCCAACGGGGTGGATCATTCCCAGCAGGGCAGCCACACAGGTGCCGTGCTCTCCATGGAATCAGGAAGGTTGGAAAAGAAGGAAGGGAGGAAGGAGGTGTCCCCAGGGCTGCTGGCACTGTCCCTGCCCATGGCACACCCTCTCCCACAGCAGCACCCGTGAGCTGGGACGTGCAAGCCCCACGAGAAAATTCCATTCCTGTTCCAACACCATGTGAACAAAGGGATGACTGCAAATCAAAAACCCATCTGAGCTTGGTACTGCCTGCTGCAAATCCTGATTTGTGAATATTGCTCTGCACAGCCACTGTTAGAATGGCCCAGGGGTGCTAAACCAGGGGTGCATTTGCTCTGCTCCTGGCTTTTTAAGTTTGGGATTCATTTCCTACAGGGAAAAGGAACACTCCCTTTTGAGGGTGATATTCCTGTGGCAAAGCTGCCTTTCCATTTTAAAGGCCATCTCTGACATAAGGGATTGACTCATCCACACCTGCCCAGGGCATTTGGATGAATGGCAGCCAGGAGCTATTTGCCAAAAAATACGTGTATCACCTTTCTTAGTGTGCTCCTTCCATTTCAAAAATGTTCATCTTTCAGATTCAGGAATTATTCTACCAGTCTGCTTCCTGGGAAATAAGAAATCAAAGATCCGGCCTCACTGCTGCCCTCCAGGAGGATAAAAGGAGTTTTTTCCTAAAAATAAGTAACCTAAGAGGAAAAGTCCTTCCTAAGACTTTTTCTTTCAGAACAGTGAGCTTGGAAAATCTGGGAAATCCACTTTTTTTTACAGGAAAACTCTTGTTTTCCTCTAGAAGCCATCATGTACAGATGAAGCCCATCAAATTTAGGATGGCAAGTGATTCCCACCCCCTGAGCGCTGCACAGAAATGGAAGCCCATCCAGGAGGACATGCCTATAAAAAGGCTGTGGAAGGGGAAAGCACATTGGGAGTGGGAATTTAAACCAGTATGAATCACCAAAAGCTTTAGGGGGTTTTCCCCATCTCTTTCGTCTCCTTTCCAACATAAAAAAGTTCAAGGCCAGGTTGGATGGGGCATGGGGCAACCTGGGACAGTGGGAAATGTCCCTGTTCATGGCAGGGGGTGGGACTGGATGAGATTCAAGGTTCTTCCCAACACAAACCATCCCAGGATTCTGGGGTAAAACTGAAATTGCAATTGCTATTGGAGATGGGAGACAACAAAAGGAACCCAGGTGTGTGTTTGGACTGCTTTAGGCTTTGGGTTTTGTCCTCCCCCTCAGCAGAAGGGATTATACAATACTTCATGTTCTGTCCTGTGCAGCTCCACTGATTTTACAGGACAGCCCACTAAATATCCTAAGTGAGATTTCTGAAGCTTCCACAAGGGATTGGAACAGCCAGCTGCTGGGGAAGCTGAACTTATTTGCAAATATTCAGCTTGTGAGGGACTTTAATGTTGTTTTAAGTGAAACAACCCCACACAGCCCCACAGGATCCTGACCTGCTCCCCCCCCTGCCTTCTCCCCCAAATCACCCCTTGGGGACTAACACAGGGTTAAAGCTGCTCATCAATTAATAGTCCATCACTCATTTATCAATCAACACATTTACTCATCACAAACCCCTCATCTGTTGTTACCTGCCTGCAGTGGAAATACTTTGAGCAATAGAAAGTCCCCACACCAAAGGCTGCACTCCCAAAACCTTTTACTGCTGGAAGCAATGGTTTAGGGGGAGTTCTCCTTATAAAGATTTATCTTTACTGCAAAAACTATAAAAAATACAACCCTGTTTCTCAGCAATATAGGGATGGAACATCCAAAATATTCCACAAATGCTTTCTCCTCCCAAGCTGCCTTCAAACCAAGCAAAATCCCTCCTATTTCAACTCCGTTCTGTTTTCTACCACCACACTGATCTGCACTATTTGAAAAATATTTCCCAGGGATGAGCAATATTTTAGACCTCATGTCAACAGAAGAATATTCTCAGCCTAATTATAGGGAATTCTTAAAATTAATAGAAGCAAACCAAGTCATTAGCCTAGAATTTTATCCACCTAAAGGTGGGTTGTGCAGGGAAGTTAAATTCAATTATCTTTCTCTGATAACAGATTAACTGAGGGATCAGTGCAACTAATGAGATACTTAATGAACAGAATTAAAAGAGCTGAGGCAAAAAAGGAAAAGGAATCAGGTGAACCAAGGCCACGGGAGATGTACTGAAGAGGAATGGAAATTTTCCCTATTTTCTTCACAGAAATTTAATTCCCAGGCTAATGTGACCATGGGAAGGTGGACAGAGCTTTCTAAACAGGGGAGATCCGGGATCTGCTGCTCTGTGTCCCCAAAACATCATTCCTGTGCTGCACACCAAGGACAGGGCTGCCAAAGGTCACCACAGCTTGGACCACCATGGACCACCATGGATCACCATGGATCACTGTCAGTCACCATGGATCACTGTCACTCACCATGGATCACCATGGATCACTGCCAATCACCATGGATCACTGTGAGTCACCATGGATCACTGCCAATCACCATGGACCACCATGGATCACCACAGATCACTGTCAGTCACTATGGATCACTGTCAGTCACCATGGACCACCATGGATCACTGTCAGTCACCATGGATCACCATGGATCACCATGGATCACCATGGATCACTGTCAGTCACTATGGATCACTGTCAGTCACCATGGACCACCATGGATCACTGTCAGTCACCATGGATCACCATGGATCACCATGGATCACCATGGATCACTGTCACTCACCATGGATCACTGTCAATCACCATGGATCACCATGGATCACTGTCAATCACTATGGATCACCATGGATCACCATGGATCACTGCCAACCACCAAGGATCAGCAGCATCAGTGGCTTCCACCAGGAAGTGGCTGATTCTCTGTGCAAATCAAGTGTGCTCCAGGGTGGATCTTCTGTCCTGGTCCCCAGCACTACAACCAGGTCACATTGTCACTGGAGCCCAGTGGGACACCCAGACACTACCACCAGCTCCAGCCAAGGAAACATCATGGAATGCCAGGATGGTTTGGGTGGGAAGGGACCTTAAAGCCCATCCAGTGCCACCCCTGCCATGGACAGGGACACCTCCCACCATCCCAGGCTGCTCCAAGCCCCAAAGTCCAGCCTGGCCTTGGGCACTGCCAGGGATCCAGGGGCAGCCCCAGCTGCTCTGGGCACCCTGTGCCAGGGCCTGCCCACCCTGCCAGGGAACAATTCCTGCCCAATATCCCATCTGTCCCTGCCCTCTGGCACTGGGAGCCATTCCCCCTTGTCACTCCATCCCTTGTACAAAGTTGCTCTCCATCTTTCCTATAGCTCCTTCAGGCACTGCAAGGCCACAGTGAGGTTGATGCCTTAAGTTTTAGCTTTTATATTTTTCAAATTCTGTGCTGTTTTAGTAAATAGTTTTAAGTTTCATATTAAGTTCTACTAAGCTCTCTTCACAGAGGAGAGAGACAAAACAATTCCTTCTCTAGTTCGATACCAAGGACAACTTTCAGGCCCAAGAACAAAAACAGGGGTGAGAAGAAGAAAACAGGAGGAGGGAGCTTCATAACCTGAAGTGATGGTTGGGCAATTGATTCTAATATCTGATGGACCAGAACTTATACAAGTGTGGGACCTCGTGATCAGATGTCCATTTTTTGTGACCATTGCAGAGTACATCTTGGGTGTAGGCCAGTTCAGCTCTTGTGTGGCCCAGGTGTATCCATTGAGGCCTTTCAATAAATCCCAACTTTATCCTTTTGTCTAGTCTCTGTTCCAGGTCAGCCTCCAGAAGGCGTCAAGGTCCCCCAGAGCTTCTCCTCTCCAGGCTGAACAATCCCAGCTCTCCCAGCCCTTCCTCCCAGCAGAGCTGCTCCAGCCCTCTGGAGTCCCTCGTGGCAGATGGGGCTGAACGTGCTGCACTCAAACACAAGGACAAAGCCACAGAGGAACCTGTGGGTGGCCAGGGAGCAAAATCTGGGACATTCTGCTGGGACACGAGGACAACATCAACAGAGGCAGGAATTCTGCTCCATCCCACTTTTTCTTTATGGTAATTTTGCTGTAACACCCCACTGGAGAGGCTGATCTGTGGCTCATTCCCATCATTTCCACACTTCCCACTAAGTGCACCAGGGATCTTCAGAGCCCACATGCAGGAATCCCCTGGGGGAATGCTGATCTCCAAAGGGGATTCAGAGCCACACTCCTATTCAGGACTTGAGCCTCTTGTCCTAAATGTATGAAAAAGGCTCAAATTTAGGTCTCCTTCCCAAATAACTTCCTCTTGCCCTGCTTTCTCCTGAAAGCTCTTGGGAAACTGCTTGGTCTTTTCTGTGACTCCAGGTCTGGGTGGCCCAATTTCCTTCCAGTGCACACATCTCCAACAGGAGGACAGATAAAACTAAATTAACTAATAATAACTAAATAACTCACTGGCTAAACAAACTGGGCTTCCCACCACGTGCCAAACCAGCTGCAGGCCTCCAGATACCCTGGCAAATAAAGAATCTGCCAAAACCAGCTGTAAAAGGGAGAGAGAAAAGCAGGTGAGCTGCCACACTCCAGAATATTGTTTGTCTCGGTATCAGGAGCTCGCCAGTCAGTCCTGTCTCCTTGGGATCCCTTTGCAATTTATCTGCTAACAGCATAAAACCATTAAAGTCACTGGGGGCGTCTGGCAGCCAGGCTGGGCTCCTCCACTTTGTGCATCACTGGCTGCAGCCCCTTCTGCTCCCAGCAGTTATCCCAGCAGCTGGGATAAGACAGCTAAAAATATGGAATCTGTCATCCCAAAATGAATCACTGGAATAATGTGGAAAGATGCTGAATGCAAAGTTAGAGAATTAAACCATGAAGGCAAGCACAGATCATGTGCACAGACAGGGTCTGTTACAGGGGCAGGTTTGCAACTTTGACACAGAGCACAGAGAAAATCCAGCTCTCATTCACTTGACTCTTCTCTCTCTTCCCTTTTCCCCTCTCACATCTCCATTTCCCTGTTGCCTCACAAGACACCATCCCCATTGCTGCAAAAATAAGGAACAAGCAGATTTTGAATCGTAGAATCCCAGAAGGGTTTGGGTGGGAAGGGACCTTAAAGTTCAGCCAGTGCCATCCCTGCCATGGACAGGGACACCTTCCACTGTCCCAGGTTCCTTGGGACACTTCAGGGATCCAGGGGCAGCCACAGCTGCTCTGGGCACCCTGTGCCAGGGCCTGCCCACCCTCCCAGGGAACAATCCCTCCCCAATATCCGATTTAAAGACGTTCTCTTTGAGTTTGAATCCACTCCCCCTTACCACAAAATGATGCCACGGTACAGGAAGTTGGCACAGCCATCAAACCACTTGAGGAAAATCGTGGGATGATTTCTATGTGCACTCAGAGAAATAAATTCTTGTCTGTGTTCTGATGATTTATTGTATTTTAAATATGTGGGCTCACGCAGTGTAATCGGTCGTGGCATATTTTGCATGATGAACACAACAAATTGGCTTTTGTGGAGCTGTTCCAAGCAGTTGTTCAAGACAAAAAAAAAAAAAGTAATTAGTGAAAGCAGCGATTAGTGACAAACTAAATGGGGAAAAATGATTTTAACCAAACCTACTGTGAAATCTGCACCACACAATTTTACTGAAGCCTCGTGGATTCCAGTTCCTTCCCAGGACTTGTTGAATTGCCATTGCATATAAGCACTGTGTGTAAATAACAGTTTAAAGAACAAAATCAACCATTTGCATGGGAATTGAGAGCATTGACTTTGCGACCAGACAATTTTCAGCCCATTTTAATATCCACTTTATAAACAGAGGCTTTGAAAAGAGTTTAGGAAAAGCAATTCAGACTGGAAAATTGTTTTTAAAAAGCAGAGCTGCATTGGCAAAAAGGAATGGGTTTAAATTATAGATAAATTATTGGATCAGGGAAAGGCTGGAGTGGGAAAGGACCTTAAAGCCCATCTCATCCCATGCCCTGCCAAGGGACACCTCCCACTATCCCAGGCTGCTCCAAGCCCCATCCAACCTGGCCTTGGCCACTTCCAGGGATCCAGAGCTTCTCCTCCCCAGGCTGAACAATCTCAACTCCCTCCGCACAAATCTACATTTCTCAGCACAAAACATAAAATAATCTCCACACAACATCAATGCACAAGATTTAAAACAGGTTTGTCTTTGCCAAGATAAACCATCCATAGGATTTTATCAGGAAGGAATTCTTCCCTCTGACAAACATAAGGTGGAATTGCAATGCATCACCTTGGAGGTTTACGGGCTTTTTCCAGACAGGCAAAAAACCCTTTGTTGGTGTGTGCTCAAACTTGTGGCAGCTCTGAGACTCTCCCATTCCCTGCCCTTTCAGAGAGATCTCCCTGAAAATCCTCCTTCCCCAGCACCCACCCCTCCTGTTTCCAACACACACCTCACATGGGCTTGGGAACTGCGGGCAGAAGGAACGGGAGGAAAGGACGGTGCTCCAAACTGGGTGCAAACCTGGAAGGTGCCAAGCAGCATTTGGACAGAGTGGGATGGCTGGGGTGTCTGTGCAGGGCCAGGAGTTGCACTGGATGATCCTGGGGGTCCTTCCAGATCAGTACAAGCCATGATTCCAGGAACTATCCCTAGCTCTGAGGGGATTCACTGCATGGAGACGGCAATCCTAATGCTGATCAGAACAGTTCTCAAAGAGAGCAGAGAGAAGCTGAACAAGCCTTTCCCAATGGATCTATTCCCAAAGCCTCACCTGGAAAAACCACACCTTCATTATTCAAGGCCTGAACATGTCATGAGTGGCCAGGATTAACTCCAGCAGGACACACATGCAAGGGGGAAGCCCAGCCTATCCCAAGGCATT
>VYXF01009257.1:0-21940 GCA_013397295.1 Polioptila caerulea | reverse complement strand
CATGGCAGGGGTGGGATGGGATGAGTTTTAAGATCCTGTCCAACCCAAACCATTCTGGGATTCTCTGATTTCCCCCGATTTTGTCTCCTCTCCTCCAGCGACGTTCAGACACAAGGGGAAGGTGCCTCCCATTGATCCAGGCCAATCCCAGGCCTGCCCTGCCTTGTTCTGAACCTTGTCATAGCTAAAAGGGCCTGGAAAACAAGGAAACCTTCACTGACATTATACTCGTGGAGAATTTAAAAGAGTCATTTTAGTATTGGTGTTCACACACAGTTTTCCTCACAAAAACCCCACCTTACTACAAAAGACATGGGGGGATAATAATTAGAATTATTCATCAATGAAACTTGTAGTAGGTCTAAAATTGGAAAAAATCCTCCTGTTCCATGTGGGCTGGAGGGACCTGGAGCCCATTGCTGCCTGAGAAGCAGAGGCAGCAGGATCCTCATGATCCAAAGGGATCAGCCAGTGGAGATGCTGCTGCTACACCCTGGTTGAAAGCAATAAAAATTGAGTAATTTTTACTGAATAGTACCATATTTGAGCTTATTTTAAGGAGATTGTTCTATGATTCCCTTAATGGAAGTTCATTGGAAGTGATGGACTTGAGATACAGGGAAGCACAACCACTCCAATGCAATCAATCAAATGTTTAAATTAATCCAGTGTCTCTCAGAAAGACACAATGAATTACAATGGGCAGAATAATCTTTACAAACTCTGCTTTTATGGACTGCAGGAAAGGCAGCTTGGGGTGATTTCATGTCATCAAGGAGCTTCTAAAAGTGGCTTTAGAGAACAGAGGGCAGTGGTTGCTTTGGTTCTGAAACACAAATTGGTCAGTTCTGGGTCTCTCTTGGTGCCAAGTGGCTTTTTGCTCCCCACTTACTACCAGGAGGCAGTCTAGAATGATAAATGTTGTATAATGTGGGGCAAATCCAGCCCCTGTGCTGTCTGTTGCATTTCAAACTGGGAAAAGACCACGTGTCACTGAGCCCATAAATTAATGTTTATGACAAATATTCCATTGCATCCCCTTGTTCATCAAACTCTGCCCAAAGCAAAGCTTTACTGTCGACAGCAAAGTTCAGTCACCTCATTTCTCACAGCTGCTCTGGCCATATTTCAAACATCAGCAACATCTTCAGTGACATCTATAAAAAGGGATGAAATGGGAGCTCTTATGAACTAATTATCTGACATCTGCTGTTAATATTAACTAATTCTTCAAGGGTTGCAGAGAGAAAGTCATCATCTCCTTATAACCCTGTGTAAGTGATGGCATCTCAGCTCATTCCACTCTGCAATTAAATCAACGGGAAGAGGATCAACAAAATTATTTCCACAAGTATTCCACAGCAATGGAAGCGCTTCATTTCCCTGGCATGGTGATCACCCTCCTTCTGTACCAGACACAACAAAGAGGGCTTTGTTATTTATTGTTACTTGATCTGCTTGGCCATTCAGGTCTATAGAGTTTTCAAACATGGATTTCACACTGAAAGTTTTTCCCATAAATAAATACCCAGTCTTAAAGCTGCCCATGATGCCAGAACCTCCAGGTGCTCACCCAGAAAAGAGAAGAGAGGAGAAGGATGCAGGGAGAGCTCAGAGACCCTGGCAGGGCCTAAAGGGGCTCCAGGAGAGCTGGAGAGGGACTGGGGACAGGGGATGGAGGGACAGGACACAGGGAATGGCTTCAGACTGCCAGAGGGCAGGGACAGATGGGATATTGGGCAGGAATTGTTCCCTGGCAGGGTGGGCAGGCCCTGGCACAGAGAAGCTGTGACTGCCCCACCTCTTCCTTCAGCACCTCCTTTAAGGCTTTAGAAAAGGAAATAAGAAGCAGAGCTAGGAAAATTTGTGAATCCTGGAATCCCAGACTGGTTTGGTTTGGATGGAACCTTAAAGCCCACCCAGTGCCACCCCCTGCCATAGGCAGGGACACCTCCCACTGTCCCAGGCTGCTCCAAGCCCGGTTCAACCTGGCCTGGGACACTGCCAGGGATCCAGAAGCAACCACAGCTTCTGTGGGCAACCTTATTCCAGCACACCTGGGGATGTTTCAGGTACACAATGATCCCAGGAGGTGAATGAACGTTTCATTCTGTTTTCCCTATTTCTCTTGGATTAGTCTGTCCTTCAGTTAAAATTTCAGTGCACCACCCCTCCCTGTGCCTGTGTCTCCAGAGCCACTTGGATGCCATCCTGAAGAAGCTCCTGAAGAAGAAGAGGAGGGGAAAAAAAACTCCTTGTCCATTGTCCTCAACATCATTTTCTCATTATCATCCCCTTGGAGGAATAATCCAATCCCATTTTGTCACATTACTTGCAAAACCTGTAAAGGTCACAGAAGAACACAGGCAGTGGAAGGGTGAGTTTAAATCCCTTTCTCCCAGGATATATCCATTTAGATCCCATTTATCTCCCACCAGGCACACCGAGCTGGCTGGGCCATCCCAGGTTTCTTTTCCCCTTGTGATATCAGAGAGATTTTAATCAAACAGCTGAGTCTAAAGTCAACTTCCTTCCAAAGTGTGTTCTAAGGAGAGTTGAACAAACTTTACCCTGGCTCCTGTAATTGTTGGAGGAGAACATCTGAAGGCAGCATCCTTCTGCAAGGCTTTTAACGAGTCTCCACAGTTTTAATTGGCAACTCACTGCTGCCTGATTTTTCCTCCCAAATTATCCGTGATACCAAGCTCCTCGTAAAGTTCTGTCCTTCCTGGGGCTGCAGTGAGCAATGCACAGGACTCCATTCAAACAAAAACAGCAGTGGAAAATTCAAACTCATCCAGGTTTGGCAAGGAACGGCTGCGCTCCCGCCTTAATCCCGCGGAGCCGCGCCGGGTTTTGTACAATTAGTGCAGCTGGCAAGCACAGCAGCTTCAGGGACTCTTGGGCTGCCTTTGGAGGGCCAGCAAAAGGATTTACATAATTTAGAGTTTAATAACTTCAGCCTCTGCTTGCTTTTTTTTTTTTTTTTTTTTTTTTCCCTAATAGTTCTCCTGAAATGACAGGCTGGTGTGGAGTGTAACTCCCCTGAAATGATCAGCCTCACAAGGAGATGCTCCATGGGGATGGTTTTATCTGAATTTTGCCCCCAAGAGAATCCATTTCAGGTGTTAAGACCACTTCTAAAACAAGCAGAACATCCCCAGAGGATGGAGAATCTGCTCCTTCCACAAAATCCGCCCTAAATCACCCACAAAAATCTGCTCCACACATATTATTCTTTAAGAGAAGCACTTCTGCACAATATTAACAGCAGATTAATTTCACTTCCTTCCACATCTTTTCTGTTATCAAAATGAAGAATCACAATGTTTTAAACACAACCTCAGTTCAGCTGGGGGGATTTCTGTCTTTTTTGTCTTTTTTTGCTGAACTCTCATAGCTCTTTTTTCCAACCACGTCTCTAAAACCAGAGGATCAGAGACATCATTTTAGATGTGGCCATAACAAGCGGTGTTTTCCTCATTCTGAACCTAATTACTTATTGGAATCAGGGAGGAAAGTCTGTGGTTCTGCTTTGAATTGCAAGCAGCATCCAGGTTTGCATGCAGGCACTTGAGAACTCTGCATAATCAATACAGAGAGGGGGAGAAATCAGCTGCTGATTTGGATTTCACTGAGTGTGCAATGGAAGGTGACCTGTGAACATCCAGGAGTCAGAAAGCCCTGACAATTCCATACCTGGAGCAGTCTGACCAGTTTCTACCAGATGAAGGAAAAGCAAACCAAAAAACACCCCCTCCCCCCCCACTAATATCTGGAAATGGAAAGCAAACACTGCAGAATAACCAAACAAAAATCAGATGCCAAAAATTGTATGTTTGTCTTAAAAGAAGGCCACATGTCAGGAATTGTGTCCCTGCCTTCCCTGGTGCTCCTCAACACCCAAGAGTCTGAGTTCTTCCCAGGCCCTGCTTGAACTCAAATCCCACCCTACTTTTATTTAAGACTGCAATAATAGGGAAAAAATATGTTAATAGTTCTCCTGGGGCAGGCTTTTCAAAGCCCTGCATTGCCTTATTAAAGAGGCCGTGATGAGACAGGAGTCAGATCAGAATCATTAAATTTTACCATCTCCTAAATTCTATTGCAAAGACAAAGCCCTTCCTCTGGTGATTTATGTTGGAGGTTTGCTCCTGCAGAGCCAGCACGAGCTGAAGAGCCCGTGTAGACTAACAGTGAGTAATGGCACTAAAATCTTCATTATTTACAGACCAAAGCCAGGGTACACATAAAACCCAGTTCCAGCAGGAGATGTCAGCTCAGCTGTCACCTCAGTATGGCCCAGCTGCAACGCTGAGCTCCACAGCCCCAGAAGTGCATCCTTCACTCAGCCCCTGCTGCAACTTCATCCTCAGAACGCAGCACTTAATACCCTCGTAATGAAGCACAGGCAGGCACATCAAAACACACCCCTGACACTCTGGAGATGATGGAAAGCTCTCTCCTGAACGTTGGGAAGCCCTGGGTGTTTCTCCAGACTGGAGCCTGATGATGCTCCCAGGCACTGCTCCGCCACCGGTGTTGACCGAGTGTCCTCACTGCAGCCACCAATTTCATTTCTCCCAGTAAAAAACCTTGCAATGATCCAAGTTATCCCCAGGTTTAATGGGGTATTTACCACCACTCACTCACCTTTCTAGGGATTTCCCACGTTCCCAAAGGAACAGGCAGGAGTTTGAAGCTGTGTAGGATCAGCTAAGCCAACACCAGGCCCTGAGGGGATGTGAACACCTCCACACCCTCAGCTCAGGGAGGGCAAGCTGCAGCAGTCCCCCAAGCTCATTACAAGCCCAGCTGGACTGATTTGTGCACTAACAAGAGAGAAAATTCCTCCAAGTCCCTTGCTGGCCCTGGGAAAGGGATTAGAACCCAGCAGAACTCTAATTGCACAATGCTGCTGGGGAAGGACCAGAGGAACAGTGAACACAGTGACCTTCCTCCTGTCCCCAGATCAACCAGGACAGAAGGACTGGGGACAACTGAAGGCCTGGAGGTTTGCTCAGGAGGGGAGCCTGAGTAAGAGGAAAACTGCCAGGAAAACCTGCTGTGTGTAATTCCCTGTGGGAGCCCCTGCACAGCCAGGTGAGAATGGCCACAGGAACAGAGTGCTCATGTGGGAGTGCAGGATCAGGTGCCTTTTAGCTCTGCTTTCCTCAGCAGCCATCCTCTCACTGCCTTTTCTAGGATTTAACCTTTCTCCCTGCTCTTTCCAACCTCCCCCAGCTGTATTTAGCACACAAACCTGCTGCTCCTCTCAAGTTTTCACCATCACCTGAGGTACGCAGCTCTTGTGAAAAGGCAAGGTTTGCACAGGTGAGAACAGACAACATCAGTCACATCCTTGAGCCCTACAGAGAACAGCACATCCTGCAGAAAATAATCCACTTAGCTGTTCCTGCTTTCTCATTCCTGCCCCTTTGTTATTTTCCTTTCTCTCTTTTGAAGCACAATTAGATATCTGGAAAAGGCTTTCTTCTGAGCAGGGGCTTGCACAGCTCTTTATTCTGGCACAAGAATACCACTGGAGGTATTATTTAAGTTTGTACCTCCTTTGGATTATTCTGTACCATCTGTAGCCTACTGACTCCTCCCCCACAGCACCTGAAAACCACACCACTGTTTATTATCTCTGCTTCAGACAGCACCATAAACTCTCATCCTCAAGATCAAGGAGGACTGGGATATCCTATATCCCACATCTCAACTCTGCACCTGAATTTAAACAAAAACCTCTTTAAGTTAGCAATGTGATTTATTTCCTCTGCTTAATTGTTCAAGCCAAGCCTTTGCCCAGAACATCCATGAAAGAAAGCAGATAACAGGAGAAGTGCTGAGGAGTTTCGAGCAGGGTGTCAAGTGCCATCCAGGTATTTTATTTTTTCCTGATTTATTCTAGTCAGCTTAGTGGGAAAACAATGACTTGCCCTGAATAAAAACTCAGCTTGGCTTACTAAGTTTCCCTTGAAGACTTACACATGTTAGAAAGGCTCTTCTAAGCAGTAAGAAAATAATTATCATGAGATTCAGCAGGAATTGCAGGGAAAACTCTGGTGTAAGCTTCAGGTTCCTCTGCGTGGGGTGGGAGCAACCTGAGTGACTGAATAAAGCATTTCCTCTGCATCTCCTCGACACAGACTGGCTCAATTCCAACCAAAATCCACGCCCTTTAAGAGTGGAATTCCCTGAGAAAGTGAAACATCTAGAAGAGGCTGCAACTTGCACGTGAAGAGGTGAAAAAACCCCCTAAAATGCTCTTACTTTTGACAGTGGCTGTCCGGGTGCAGTTGTAGAGGATGGCTAACTCCCCAAAAACTTTGCCAGGTCCCATGGTGCAGAGCTTCACTCCCTCTTTTGTCACTTCAACCTTCCCATCTGTGAGAAAAAAAGAAGAGAGAAAGAGCGTTTTAAAGGGGCAGTGAAATCATTTCAGACATTTCAAAAGGAAGATTAATGGGGTTTAGATTTAAACTGTGGCTGGATGGGGCTTGCAGCAACCCAGGACAGTGGGAGGGGTCCCTGGCCATGGCAGAGGGTGGCACTGGATGGGCTTGAAGGTCCCTTCCGAGCCAGACCCTCCTGGGATTCCCCACTGTGACCAAAAAACACCAGAGCCCTACAACTTGAAAAGGAATTAAATGTGTTATGAAGGAGAGCACATAAAAAACATTAAAACCAACAGTTGCACGCAGAAACTTTCAACATTTGAGCATTTTTTAGAGGAGCATCTGTACAGTCAGGACATACTCACAGTACACGAAGCTCAGTGTGAACTTTGTTTCAACTGTTACACTCTAAGGTGAAATTTCCCCCAATTTTTGGTGTTCACAAAGGACAAGATTTAGGTCTTGAACACCACCCATGAAAACGGCGGCGTAATTTTGCTCATTTTCCCTGAGAAACTAATCCCTGAGAGCACTCATCCACGAATAACAGAACCATCATCAGAAAGAAAATTACTCTGACCCGTGGCTATTATTTAATTCTCATCTCTCCACCCCTTGCCTTTCTGAATATCTCATTTGATGAGGGGGAAATCTGCTTTATCAGCTTACCTGCAGCGTGCCAGGAAGGGATGTGTGAGGGGGGGAGGTGAAATCCAAGGTTGGATGGAAGGAAAGGAGCTCAGGGCCAGCCAGGGAGGTTGGAAATGGCCAATCTTTTAAATATCAGAGGGTTTGAAAAGCAAGATCGGAAAAACAAGAGCCAGGAGAAGGGAAGGAAGAGGGGACAGACGTGGGCTTGGCCACAGGGTTATTGCCACCAAAAAAAAAAAGGGGTGAGGAAAAAGAGCCAAGGTTTAGAATCTTAGCAGGCACTAAAAAACCTCTCCTGACACCCCAAACTGGGAAACAGCTTCAGGGATCACGGGATACAATGAGGGAACTGAAACACAGACTCATTTAGGTTGGAAAAGATGATTATTTATCCAGCTGAAAGTGGCTGTTTGGTAAAAATCATAACCAATATATTCATTATTATATAATTTATTATTATTTATATATTTAATAAAATATTTGTATATGATATTATTATATTTTTATTATTATATAATTTTATTATCATTATTATATTTTAGTGTTATATTATGATATCATTTTGCACTGCCTGGGCTGTGGGATGTAAAATGGCAGCAGTGTTTTCTGTAAAACAAGCAGAGTTGGAGGGGATTCAAGTATCTCCATTACAAGTTAACTTTTATAACTGTTTTTATAAATGTTTGATTCATTTCTTCATATCAAGCATCAGTATAACAAGAAGCCCAAAAATAGGTGTTTATCTCAATAATGAGCAATATCAGCCTTCAGTGGGGCCTCACACACTTCAGAGTTCCTAAATTATTNCCTGCAAAGGGAATGCCTTTACCTGACTTTTGGCTCATGGGTTCCAAATCTGAGCAGGAATGCACAGATGGGAGAGATCATGTCATGCTCAAGTGTTGGGCATCACAAGAAACATATTGCTGAGGAAATTAAAATACTTTTCTTTTAATTGAAGAAATTAAAATACTCTTCCTTTAATTTCATTTAATTTTTAATTAATTTATTTAAATAATTTACTTAATTGTTGAAATCACATTACATTAATTTATTTAATTAACATTATTTAATAACTCCTTTCATTTTTAATTTTAAAAGTTTTAAAAGGATTGAGAAGATTTCCCCAGCACAATATTGCAGGTATTGCCAAGACCAGACAAAACAATGTGGTTTGGTCATTAATGTGCCCTTTAATTCCAATTTCTTGTGCTCCTTTCCCGTTCTCCTGCTGTGCAACTGAAGCAATGTGGAACATTAAACACCTCACCGTGAGCAAAATTCTCATGGAATTCATGAAATCATGGGATCAAAAGGTCCAAGGACTGCTGTAGGAATTGGAATTTTCCCCAGTTCCTTTTCCTACCTGGCAGCCTGTACAGTGCAGTTTTCCATGGTGCAAACAGATTGTTCTGCTGATAAAGGAACCAAATGAAACCCCAACACCAAATGAAACCCAAATGGAACCAAATGAAACCCCAAACAGGGTATTGATCAATTAATGGAGATACATCTGCAGCTGGCCTTGGCCTCCCCATCACACAAACACTAAATAATGCAGGAGGTGCTTCTCTCTGGGCAGGGGAGTCAGCAAACGCAGCCTTTCAGTCGGAATATTGAGCATTATTGAATTCAACGTTGTATTTCATTTACAGCTCCAGCTGATCTGGGGGAGCTTTGGTTGCTGTACAAATAATGCACTTTCCTGCCAGCTGTTGAGAAGCTACTCCAGAACGATGGGCAATGCAAAGGATTTTTCAAATAGAGCATCAAATAAAAGTCTTGGTGTCTTGAGTTGCCCAGTCCCTGGGGCTCCAGCCATTCCCTTTCCAGGATGAACATGAGAAGGTGACCAGAGCTAAGGGTCAATCAAAGACATCGATGCCTCCACAAGCCACCAGCCTGCTCCCGACAGCAACACCTCCCAAAATCCCTTTAACCACGCAGAACTCAAGAGTATTTTGGATTCTGCAGACACCCAAGCCTCGGTTCTTTGGTTCTTTCTCCTCGGATCCTTCCAGGGATGGGGCAGCCAGAGCCTCATTTCACCCTGCTGCTCTGCAGGGTTTCTGGGAGGTTCACGAGAGCTTCATGAAATTCAGCTTCTCTTAGGAAAAACTGGGTTGGACTTGAACCATCCGTGGGGATATTCCATGAAATCCAAGAGGGAACAGCTTCCCTTGCCACCCTGGTCCCCAAACACACATCCCTGAGCCTTGGGCCCCTCAGCCAGAGCCAAATTAAACCCTACGTGCTAATTACATCGCAAATTTAATTGTGGAGCAATTAAAGTCTTAATTGCTAAGTGGCTGCTGGACTGCAGAGCCTGTCTGGTCCCATGGAGATGTGCTAAGGCCGGCGTTGGTTTGGAAACACAAACTGAGAATGGTCGGCTTTGTTCCCAAATTATTCCCAAATTATTCCCAGAATTATTCCCAGAATTATTCCCGGGGCTGTGCCCAAGCTGCTGGGAATCTGCCCCTCGGTGGCTGTGGAGTGTTACACCTCAGAATGAGGAATATTCTCAATATTAAAACTAAAGCCAGGATTTAGGGGATTTTTTAAAATTATTTTTTTTTTTGGTCACAGCCCTTCTTAAAATAGGCTGACGCTGAATTTCTCTTGGTGCATATCTGTTCCAGTTTCAGGAATCATGGNGAATGAGGAATATTCTCAATATTAAAACTAAAGCCAGGATTTAGGGGATTTTTTAAAATTATTTTTTTTTTTGGTCACAGCCCTTCTTAAAATAGGCTGACGCTGAATTTC
Source organism: Polioptila caerulea (assembly GCA_013397295.1). Classification (NCBI taxonomy): domain Eukaryota; kingdom Metazoa; phylum Chordata; class Aves; order Passeriformes; family Certhiidae; genus Polioptila; species Polioptila caerulea. Next base: position 12,116 of record VYXF01009257.1, on the reverse strand, counting down.
TCTTGGTGCATATCTGTTCCAGTTTCAGGAATCATGGAAAATCATCTCCACATGGAAAATCATGGAATGGTTTGGAAGGGACCAGCCCTGCCATGGGCAGGGACACCTCCCACTATCCCAGGGTGATCCTAAACCCAGCCTTGGATGCCTCCAGGGATGGGAACTTGTGTCAGGCTCTGGTAAATTCCTGAATAACCTCCCAGGATGCCAAGTTAAACAAGGATCACTTTAACCACAGAAGAGGAAAAACAGATGAATGAAGCACTTCAAAACAAAGCAGGGTCAATTGTGGCCCCTACAACAAAGCCAGCAAAGCACAGAGGTTTTGTTGTGGTGGGAACATGGGAGGTTTTGTCACTCTGAGTCCACCCAATTAAACCTGAAATAACATCTCTGGCTGAACTGCATCCATGTCCCTCAAATGAAAGGAAGGATGAAGTAAATTGCACTCATGTGGCTCTCTCAATCAGGAGCATCATTTTTCCCCCACAATAATTGAACGGTGGTTTTCTCTTTCCAGGCACAGAAGAAAACGGATTAAGTTGACCTGAGGAACTTGTCAGCCTGTGTGTAATAACAAAGTTTTGGCAATGCATTATCAGCTCTCCCTTTTGCCTCCCAGCATGGGGGAAAAGGCACTCGCTGCTTCAAGCCAAAATCTTCCACGACTCCGAAATCCAAACAAATCTGAATTTTAAACCTACCAGAATATCCAAGAGGGTATCTGAGAACCTCAAGTGGATTTCTGGGCAATAAGAGAATTTCTTCTGTTGTCCAGTAAAGGCTCTAACAGCTGGAATGAGCCAGAGACATTCCTAACTTGTATTCCTTCATACCCAGGACACATTTGGAAGGCCTAATTCCTGATTTTCAGTTATCTATCCCTGCAGTGCCTTTGGAACATGGATAAGAGCAATGGATTTTAGTATCATTCACATTACTGCACTCTCTTCAAGTCCTGGACCCTTAGGGAGAAATAAAAAGCTGGTTCTCTCATGAAGGCACTAATTATTCATCACATTCCCATGCTAGGTTGAAAAATGCAAACACTTCTGGTGAAAAATGAGGACTGTAAAAAAGCAGGGTTCAGCACCAGCTTATGTATTCCTAGGATATAAATTTCAACCCACAACTCCAAAAATGCCAGGAGGGCTGGGAGGAGGAGGATTCCCTCAATCCAGTGCAGGATTCATGAGTGACTATTCAATATTTGATTTCATCTGTGCCTGTTTCACACCTGGACTGCAGCTTGATTTGTTGGATGCTATTCAAGCTCTGCTCTGAAAACGGAGCAATGGTTGTTTGCAGAAAGTTTTCTTTAGGAAATATCGCTCTGGATCTGCAGATTTTCCTGAACAAGGCTGAATTTATTTCAAAAATGGCACCTGAGATGAAGCACAAGTTACCCCTCAACACAGTGACAAGCCCCTGCACATGTGGCAAATGTAAGCCCTGATGGATTTCTCCCTTACCCAAACTCAGGGAAGTTCTGGCAGAATAAATACAATATCAGTGAGGAAAAAAAAAAATAAATAATGCCTATTTTGCAAAATTTCAAGCTGTTTTCCTACTGCAAATTGTTGTGAGAGTGCTTTGAGAGAGTTTAAAGCTCAGTCTTTGAGAGTTGTGCAAATGAAGAGGAACTGAACACAGGCCAGCTGGTCAGCCTGGAGACTGATGACCCTGCTGAGCCTCATCTGGATGCCATTCCCAAAATCCCTCCAGTGAGCTTTACCCTTGCTGGATAAAACCCAAGAAGAAGGTAAATGAAGCCAGACCTGAATTCTGACTCTGAAACCACAACTGGTGATGCTACAAGTCCCTCCAGCAAATGCTCTTGCAGTTCAACTGATTGGATCTCCTCTGAAACCCTCTGGGGGAGGCAGTCCCAAGATGATGGAACTGGGGCAACCACTGGGACAGCCTCCCCAAAACCAGACCCTGGAAATCCTCTTGCTGGGGGGTGATTTCCAGTGCCAAAGTTTATTTAGGAGAGTCTGACACCAGCACAAATCCGTGCTCAGATGCCCAAAAACCAGAAAGTATTTACTAAGTTGGCCCCACCTCCCTGGCAAGGACCTGCTACCAAAAAATGATCACCTAAAACTGCTTTTTAACACTGGATTTTAAGAAATAGTTTTCAAACTGGGCCTGAAGCCATGAATGAAGGTGCAGCATGTCTGCAGCCTGAAGAGGTGACCTCAGTAACACCTCTTGGATTTAAACCAAGGCACCCTCCAGAGAAAGGATCACTGGAGATAAGAGCAGAGCTCCATCCCAGCTCCCACCCTGGCTGCTGGGGCGTTCTGAAAAGCAGGGAATGGAAAGAAAGGAGGTGATGGCTGAAATCTGTAAGAGCAGCCCAGGGGCAGAGAGGGGCTGGGAGAACTGGGAGCAGCTGGAAAAAGGATAAAGAAACTTCCTCTGGGCTTTAAAGAGTGGGACTAAAAGCCAGATGAGAGGAAGGCACAGAGCACTGAGAGCCAGTGTGGCAGCCTGTGGAGATCCCAGAGCCACTGGGGCTGGCAAAAGCCCTCCAGGATCTTCCAATCCAAGCTGCTCCCAATCCCCACCCACCCCATCACCAAACTGCCCACAGTCCCCTTGAAAGGAGAAGCAGAGATTCCCTAATGGATTATCCCAGAAGAAACACTCTGCCTGCACAGGGATGGGCACTCCCAACTATCTCCTCCTGTGACCTACTCAAGAAATCTCTGCAGCCAAAGCAAAAGGAAAATGGGTTTTTCCAGGTTCCTCTTCTCTGAGAGAACACTAGTTTGGAATTTTTTTTCTATTAACATGATGATGATGATGATGATGATGATGATGATGACTGTTTTTTGTGACAGGTGAACTGGACCCACTCCCAAAGGGAGATGCACACCCTCAAAACCCATATAAAACATCCACAAATATATACACAGACATTTATTTAGCCTGGTTTCCCAAGAGGGTTCCAGCTGTAATACAGATCCCTGCTCAGGGAGGTGACCTGCAGAACTGCAGCACAACCTGCATTCTTGTGTGACTCACGGAGATTTTGTCTGATGTGAGATCTCCTTCAGCACCAAGGCACACACAGAGGGCTGACCCCACACCCTCCCCCTCAGCTCCCAGAAAATGAGCAGCTCTGCCTGATTCATCGATCAGGAGGCTGAAAAAAAGGAGGCAGAGAGAAGTCTGGGATCCTTGGGGAAAGCAACAGAAGGCGTGGTTGGATTTTGGAAGAACTCAAGGGGTTAAGCTGCAGCTCAAGAAGCTCTGCAGAGAGTGGGAGATGCTGGCAGTTTATGGTCACACACACTGCCTTATCCCAATCCTTCCAAAGCCCAGATGTGAACAAAAAGTTATCAGAGAGAAGGAATGAGTTTCATGTTTACCCTGGATAAAACACTGAAAAGCTCAAATACCCTTCCAGGACATGCTTATATAATTTGCCTCACTCTTACCTTGATAAATAACAAGTTTCAATCTCAAAAGCAAACAAATGCAAACTGCCTTTCCCCCAAGGGTTCTGTGCAAGGACACAGCCTGCCCTGCCGAGCTGCAGTGTTTGTCCCAAATTTGGGTTCAGCACCTCTTAACCTGGAATTACAGCTCCAATTGCACGAGTGCAAACTGACCCTTTTTTGGTACTCAAAGCCTTTTGTGAGCAAACCCCTGATTTGTTTCATTTTCACAGCCCTTCTAAGACACTTGGTTAAAATAATCCCCCTTAAAACAGTGAGATGTTCCCAGTGGAATACACTGAGAAAAGACATATTTTGCTCACCTGCCCCAAATAGCTTTTAGATCCCTGCCATACAATTTTATTTCCTCCTCCCTTGCTTTTCAGAGCTCTCACTTTCATTTCCTGGCTTTTCAAAATAGTTTGGAAGCATTTCAGCACAAGAGAAAACAGCCTTAAGGTGCCCCAAGGAAGGTTTAAATTGGATTTTGGGAAATAATTCTTCACAGGAAGGTTGGTCGGGCGTTGGAAGGGGCTGCTGGAAGATTGGAATCATCATCCCTGGAAGTGCTGAAAAGCCAGGTGGATGTAGGATCAGGGACAGGGATTAGAGTTACCTTGGCAGTGCTGGGTTAATGATTGGGCTCAATCTTGGAGGGCTTTTCCATCCTTAATGAGTCTATGTCAAAATGTTAACCAAAAAAAACCCAACCAAAAAAACCAAAAACAAAAGCTGAAGCTATAAACAGATAAAACAGAGGAACTGAGGAGTCTGTTTTGATTTATCCTTCAATTTAACTGAAAACGTTGATATGTGATTGATAAGTGATACTGGGACATGTAGTCACTGCAGTCCCATATCAAAGATAACACACCAAACCCTTTTAAGGGCTGAGATCCCTTAAAAGAGGACAGGCTCATTCCCTTCTTTCCCTTTTTACCCAGGATAATCACTGGGAAAGTCAGCGATAAAAGAACAGATATATTTAAAAACCCTGAGACAGCCACTTCCTGGAGAAGAAATAGAAGATGAATATTGATTAAAATTTACACACCTGTAATATTTGACACTGTTCTGCAGGTGCACACACACACACACATCACTCTGCCTGGAACAGACCCCTCAGCTCAGCGCCAAACACGACAGCTCTGCAAGGAAATCCCACAAAAAACCCTCAGGGCAAATCCCAAATTGCTCTTCCAGCCTCTCCCTCCAGCCACGTCCTTGAAGGAGGAGAGGTGCTGCAATGACCAGGGGAGTCTTTCCTCCCTCCAAGCCACTCCACAATAATTGTGTGTGGGAGGGGTTATTTACCCCAATTTTAACCAAATGCTCCAATGTCATCATACTTTTGGAGGCCACTGCACCCTTAGTGATGTTGGACGTGCTCACAATTCCTTCCTGTGGTGAATAACATGAGCAGATGGGTAAATCCACCTGAGGGACACCTGGGCATGGGGATTTATTTGGTCCTTCCAGCCCACGGTGTTTGACCAAAGAGCCAAACCCTTCCCTCACACTGCTCTGAGTGCCAAGTGACTGCAAGTCCACATTTACCACTCCAGGTCTCCTGTTCCCACAGCACAGCTCCTCTCTGCCAGCTTTTCCACGTTTTCCTGGTAAATAAACACCTGGGATGAGGCTGAAGGGCCGGCAGAGCTCTCACTGCAGTGACTCAGATGTAGCAGGGACAGATCTCCACTAAATCCGTGTTTTCACCTGACACCTGACCTGCACTGAGCTCGGCTCTGAGCTGCACAGAAGCAGCAGCACTTTGGTGCTTTCACTCCTTGTCCAGCTTTGAAACAGCTGGTCAATAAAACTTCACAGCATTCTGACAGCAAAGTGTTCCTGACAGAACAGGCACTCCTGAATTTCAGTCTGCTTTTTCTCCCCTGAAGGCAATAAGGGAACAATTTCTTCGGAAAACAAATCCTTTCCCATTTAACAAAAATCATTCTGCTCCAAAAGGAGCTCTGCTCAGATTCCCAGCCACCTTCACAGCATAGTGAACGATTCTATTTAAGCTTCTCCAGTGGGAAAGAAAGGTGCAGGCAGGGCCCTCAGGAGCTGCTCTCTTTCCCATTTTATCCTGCAGCCTCCCAGGGAGATGGATGCCTGTGATTTCCTGATTTCACCCCAATATTTAGTCCACTTTGCACCTAACTCTGATTTAAGACCTCCACAGCATCCTGTGGGGAAAGGAAGGACAGTTCAGAGCTGTTTTCTTCCAGGAAGAGATGGGAAAATAACATCAGCAGCTCAACCCAAATTTTATTAAAAAATGCCAAGTGTATCGTAAAGCATCCAGAACAATCAAGAACAGAAGCAGGAATATGAGAAAAATGTCAGCAGCAAACAAAGTGGGGATTCCTTGGAGACCCTCACACGCCTGGAGGGTGCAGGCTGCACCACAGCATGGAAACAATGACACCTACATAATAATGATTTCAGTGCTTTAGAAGATTCTGCTCCTTTATTGCCCCAATTCCCTCTCTGTTCGTCCTACGAATGACTCCTTGTGGCTTCTCTCAGAGCTTTTCAAGGGCTGTTTCCTTCCACAGGACTCCAAAAATCCAGAGGGAAGCAGGGAAAGGATGGCAGACAGGTTGGATGAAAAAGAATTGCTCTGCCTTGCCTGTGCTAAAATATGGAGCTGAGTTTCCCTGGAGGCCACGTAGGGATAACCTCTCCAGAGAGCAGAGAAAGGGCATGGTGGAAGTGGTTGGGACAACATTGGGGAATCAGGAATTTGGAAAAAAATACCTGTGCTATGAAGTGTAGGAGGTTATTTGATCCAAAGAATAAAAAACAGGAAGAAAGGGAGAGAAACCAAATATGTAAAATCAAGTGTTGATTCTGAGAGAGAGAGAAAAGGAGAATTTATCATCCAAGGGCTGTTTGCTCAGATAATCAAACGCCATCAGCTGAGAACCAGGGTGGCAGCTCTGAGGCAAGAAACCAGGGCTTAAACCACACTAAATCAGAGAAGCCCAGGATGGTTTGGGTGGGAAGGGGCCTTAAAGATCATCTCATTCCTGCCTCAGGCCAGACCAGGCCAGCTGTGAACACACAGAAATCCTCCTTCGAATTCTGATTCCATCGGAGCTGCTTTTCACTTCTGCCTTTCTCTGGAAAACCCAACACTGCTGACCCCACAGCAGCGTGTGAAACAGGCCCAGCAGAGCCTGCCCTGTGCTGGCAGGGAGGGATCAGCCCAGGAGACGGCTGAGGATTGCTGAAGCACAAAGACACTTGGGAAAAGAAACCCTGGCACAGGGGGGAAGTGGCTTTTTTTGGGAATAGATCTCCCCAGGGATGGGAATCAGCATAGCGGGAGCTCTTTGATGTGTTCAAACAAAAGACAAAGGGCTGTGAGGAAGTTTGGACCCATTTTATACAATCTTGGGGAGCACCCACTTGGAAAACACAGGTAGGAACAATTATTTATTCCTACAAGGCTAGCTGGGTGATCAGTGCCTGGGCAAGAAACTGCCTGGAAGTACGAGCTCTCATTCCAAATCCAAGCTGACAAATGGGCAAATGACAAGATTGGAAACACCTTGTGATATAAAGGGACGTGATTTCTCTGTCAAATGTGTTTGAAGTCTTTTCTGAAAACACAACAAATTGAGTTTTAATTGCTTTTGCATACATCAAGTCTGCACTGAACTTTCAAGTAGCAAAGCTTCATTTCACTCGCTGCCGCTGCAATTTGCACCACTCCAGGTTAATGCAATGTCTACTCCCTACAAATGTGAAATGCATTCTCTTATGAGCTGCTGCTTCATGTTTGCAAATCAGCACATTGGCTGGGCCCAGAAAATGTGATTTATTACTGTCTGGGACATGAGAGAGCAGCAGGAATCAGCTTCTGATAATGGAGGGAATACAGAGTGACAAGTCCCATTTGCTTCTCTCACCTATCTTGACTGTGGAAAAGGGGGAAAAGAATCTGGTACTGCTCTCCCTGGGAGTGCAGAAAACAAAGCAGGAAGATCTGATCATCTGCCTGCAAACAGGCAGCAGCTTCGTGCAACAACGTGCCCCAAGGAGACTCCCTCAGCAGGCCAGGAAGTTCAAACAATCCTGGAACATCAAAAGTGCAAGGGCCTAAGAATAAAGCCAAACTTATCAAGTGCCCTGCCCCACAAAATCAGGGTAGGAGTTTGGATGGGAAATAGGTTTGGCTTGTTTGGAATTATTGTCACATGGCAAACACCTGTTTTCATGGCCACACCCCAGGGCTGGATCACTTCCTGCCTCCTCCATCCCACAGCACCTGAGAAGCTGAATCCCAAAATCACACAATCCAACACAGTCCTGGGCTGGAAGGGACCTTAAAGCCCATCCAGTGCCACCCCTGCCATGGGCAGGGACACCTCCCACCATCCCAGGCTGCTCCAAGCCCCAAAGTCCAGCCTGGCCTTGGGCACTGCCAGGGATCCAGGGGCAGCCACAGCTGCTCTGGGCACCCTGTGCCAGGGCCTGCCCCCCCTCACAGGGAACAATTCCTGCCCAATATCCCATCTGTCCCTGCCCTCTGGCAGTCTGAAGCCATTCCCTGTGTCCTGTGCCTCCATCCCTTGTCCGCAGTCCCTCTCCAGCTCTCCTGGAGCCCCTTTAGGCCCTGCCAGGGGCTCTGAGCTCTCCCTGGAGCCGTCTCTCCAGGAGAACACCCCCAGCTCTCCCAGCCTTTCCCCACAGGAGAGCTGCTCCATCATCCTGCCCAGCAGGAATTTGTCCCCAGCATGGATGCAAACACTCACACACAAGCTTTTATTATTCCTTTTCTCACTAAACTTTCCACAATCTCCACCACCCGTTTCTTAGAAAGCATGACAAGAGGAAGGACAGGATGAGCAGGGCTCAGAGACTGCTTTGGGTGTGAAAATCAGGAGTTTCCAGAACCCATCCCTAATTAATCTCCACTTTTCCCATCAGGGCCGCAGGGCCTGGGTGAATGCACACAATTGTACAAATCAAAGTTCACAGGAGACTGAGGGCTGGAACTGCAGAAGGGAACATTACCCAAGGACAGACATCCACGAAAGGGCTGGAAAGTTTACGGATGAGAGCTTCTGAAAAGAAACAGAGCCTCCCACAAAGCTCATCTGCTTTGTTTTCTCTTCTCTGTAAGCACAGAGGGAGCTGAGAGCAGGAGGACACAAAGCCAACACTGAACTTTCACAGGGATTTCTCTTCTGAGGGAGGTGATTTACTCCTTTGCACTGTATTTTCAAGAACCAGCTCCCAACTCTTTCCCAAGATGACATATTAACTTCTCTTCCATTGTGCTGTTTACATAAAGCTTTTTTTTAACTCCTCCAAGTGGCTGCCTTTCTTCTACAACCTGACATTTCTGCAGGATTTTAATATCAAGCACATATTATTCTATTGAACACTAAAGGACAGTGAAATTGTGCCTTGCACAGCACTGCAGAGCCGTAAATTCAGATTATGATCACAGGTTCTTTGTATTTGTCATCAAAGAGGTGCAAAGAGAAATCCTGGGAGGATACTCCAGACTCAGCCACGGGAGAAAGCTGTCCACCCCAAAAATCAATTTATCATGCTCTGGATGAGCAAGCCCCTCTCCAAGTGACGGTCTCATGATTGAATATCACCTCCCCAACGTGATTTACCCCTTGGAGATGGAAAATTAAAAACAGCGCTGCTGTAGTTGATGAGTTGTTGATCTATCCTTAAGCTTCGGCCTTGGCAAATTTGACTGGAAAAAACCCCAACTGCAGTTGAGAACTTCTGCTGGGTAAAACAGGTTATAACCAAGAGTAACCAAGCAGAAACCCTCCTGCCAGGGAGGAGAGCCCAGAGCCTGTGTGGCCAATGTGCTCAGGGCTGGCCACTGGCCAGGGCACAAGTCGTGCCTCCTGTGCAGGGCCATGGCCGGGCTCAGGCCCTGCCCGTGGCTCTGGGGCCATTGCTGGGCCCCCGCAGCAGAGGCTGGGCCCTGCTGGGAGCCCTCCCTGCACACAGGGACACCCAGGGCTCAGGGCCCCTCTCAGCTGGGGCTCCTCTCCAGGCTGAGCAGCCCCAGCTCCCTCAGCCTTTGCTGGGCACCCAGATGCTCCAGGCCCTGCCTCAGCTGCGCTGCCCCCGCTCCAGCAGCTCCTGGCCCTGCCGTGCTGAGGAGCCAGAGCTGGACACAGCAGCCCAGAGGTGCCTGCAGGGCTGGGCACAGGGGCAGGAGCCCTCCCGGCCCTGCTGGCCCTGCTCTGCTGCTGCCCCCCACAGCAGCACCCAGATGGAGTGGCAATGAGGAGAGGTGCATCACACACTTCACAATTCCCCCAAGGAAACCAGGACAGTGACTCCGTGCCTGGAGCAGGATCTGGGTCTGGATGGCTCCTGCTCCCACTTTCTGACTGTCAGGAAGGCCAGGCTGGGTGTCAGGGGAGCTGCAGGGAGCTCCAGCTGAAAAAGGCGAGTTCTGAGCCGAGCCAGCTCGGTCCTGCTGAGCCATGAAGGAGCAGACCTGGCTGACAGAACAAACCCGCCCTCAGCTGCTCCTCCAGCCTCCCTCAGCCCCCTCTGGCCCTCTCCAGGGACAGCAGCAGCACGGCCACCACAGGGAAACGCGTGGCACAAGCACCTCAGGGACGGAGGAGGGATTTGCACCTGCTAAATAGGGTTTTTAATCCACCTGCCACTCACGCCTTTAGTTTTAGCTTTTATATTTTTTTTAGATTCTGTGCTGTTTTACTGGGTAGTTTTAAGTTTCATATTAAGTGTTGGTAAGCTCTCTTCACAGAGTAGGGAGACAAAACAATTCCTTTTCCCGCTTGGGACCAAGGACTGATACAAATTTCAGGCCCAAGAACAAAAACAACGGTGAAGTGAGAAGAAAAAACCGGGAGGATGGAGCTTCATAACCTGAAGCTGTAATTGGACAATTAACTCCAATATGCTGATGGACCAGAACTTATAAAATTGTGGGACCTCGTGATGGGATGTCCATTCTGTGACTATTTTGGGGCATCTTGGGGTGCTGCCCAGCTGTACCCACTGAGGCCTTTGACTAAATCCCTACTTTATCCTTTTGCTCTGTCTAGCCTCTGTTCCAGGCCAGCCTCCAGAAGGCATCACCACTTGTCAGAGGATCTGACTTTGCCAGGAGCTGAGGGACCACCTGAGCCTGGAGCAGCTCTCCCAAGGATGCTGGCAGCCCACCTGCAGCTGAGAAAGGGAGGCATTGCCAAGGCTGAAGGCTGCTTCTTTATTCCTCAGCAGATAATCCATCCCCAGGATCAGGATTAAGGAGGGGATCACCTGGAGAATGCTCTCCCAAGGCACAGATCCCATAAACCTTTGGTGTCCCACAGGGACCACGTGTTCATTGTGTTGCTCAGCAGCCACTTTGCCAACAGCAGAAACCACCAGGATTCTTCTCTCTCATCCCTCATGAAAAGCTTGGGAGCAGCAAATGATGGCTGTGACAACAGATATAAAATGTTCCAAAGGTCTGGGATAAAGCACCAAAGATTTAGTCCCAGCCTACCCAGAAGACAAGGTGCTTTCTTGTATTAACTACCCACTTTCATTGGGAGGAGGAAAAAAAAATCCCATCCAACAGGCACTTCGAGGCATCTTTGGGAATTCAGAAGCACAGCTCCGTATATTTGAGGGCTGCACATTTAAAGAAGGGGAAGATAATCCTCCTTCCTGCCAGCAGTTTGTTTGCCCGCCTGCCTGCTGCATTGAGATTTATATTTGGAGAGGAAACATTACTTTGGATACCCTGAGATGGGAAGGTTCAAATAGGAAATAAAAACAGGAGGAGAAAAATAAAGTATAGACACCTGGATGGTCCAGCTAAACCAAGGCCTGGGAGGAGGAGGTCAAGCAAACCACAAACACACCCAGAAAAGGCAGTCTGAGCAGGCTGATGTGTAAAATACCACAGAATCCCAGGATCCCTGAGGCTGGAAAAGCCCTCCCAGCCCACGGAGTCCCAGCTGTGCCCAGAGCTCTGAGTGCCACCTCCAGCCCTGCCTTGGACACCTCCAGCCATGGGCACTCCAACCCTCCCTGGGCAGCCCCTGCCAAGGCCTGAGCCCCCTTTCCATGGGCAAATTCCTCCTGCTGGCCAAGCTGAGCCTGCCCTGGCACAGCCTGAGGCCCTTTCCCCTTGTGCTGTCCCTGTTCCCTGGCAGCACAGCCCGACCCCCCCTGGCTGTCCCCTCCTGGCAGGAGCTGTGCAGAGCCACAAGGGCCCCCCTGAGCCTCCTTTGCTCCAGCCTGAGCCCCTTCCCAGCAGTCACAGGGTCACTTCTCAATGTCACCACTGAGGAACAAATCCCTGCCATCACCAATGTCACCACCAAACACCCCCTCAGTGTGACACCCTCCTGCTGCTCCCAAACAGAGGGTGAGCTGAGATCCCGCTCCTTCCCTCTCTGCCTGCTCCCCCAGAGCAGCTTGTTGTGGAAACTGTAAGATGGGAGAAAGGGATTCACCAAATCACGAGGGCTCCAGAAGGCAAAGACAAGTGACTGCCAGAGCTGCTGTGTCCAGGGAACCCGGCAATTTATTCCTGCTGGGGAATTTCACAAGGCAGGATCTGCCAGGTCCCCGGCCCATGGAGCTCCCAGGTGTCCCAGAAACCCTGGAGCTCAGCCAGCAGGGAGCCAGCACTGCCAGCAGCCC
>VYXF01009256.1:121216-231118 GCA_013397295.1 Polioptila caerulea | reverse complement strand
TGTGTTAGGTGTTCCTTTTTTCACTTCACGTGCCTGGGCTGCTAAGGAGGAGCTGAGTTTTCCATCCCACTTCCTCATGTCTTCTCCATGCCCCTGAAGGAAAAACCGGTGGTTGCCTTGTGGGGTGTATCCTTTCTCCTTGGCTGGGGGACATCATCTCCTAATGGCAGAGTCTCTTGTTGGTTCTGGTGAGGTGTGGTAGACTTCTTCCTTAAGTTCCTTTTTAAATTTCTGGTGGCCTTCTTCAACCAAGCTCAGCCAGCCTTGTTTCCATGGATGAGACATGGGTACGAAATGGGCCGGTGACAGTGTCCTTGTAAATTCTTAGTTTATTGGCCCAGACACCCACCCTGAGCTCACCTTCCCTCCACTGTAGTGTTGCCAGGTAATGGGAGTCATCTCTGGTCCAAGCCGTGCAAATCTCACCCACATTTGCCACACGCACTGGACACAATCTGGGCTTTTAGGAAATCTCTTGTCTTCTGAGAAAATTATCTCCAGCACAGCCAATTCTCTCAGGCATCGGATACCTTGTTCTATTGTGCTCCATTTTCCTTGGTGCAGCTGGAGGTCTTCTTTACAAAGGTATCTGTCCCTCACACTCATCAGCAGTCGCTTCCAGAGGCTGAGAGTTACTTGGGTTCTAACGATCCCCTGGTCAATGACCACATCCCGAGACAGCGATCCCAGTTGTCTGGCCTCACTTCTATCCAGAATGGTGTCATTGGCTGCAGCCTCTCAGATGCGGAGCAGCCAGGTCAGGATGGACTCGTTCGCCTGGCGGGTGAATTCCCTCCGCAGGTCACGCAGCTCACCCAGGGATAGAGAGCGAGTGATGATTTCTGGCTCTGTCTCTTCCGCTGGGTGTGAAGGTCCTGCCACATCCTCATCAGTCACTATGCGGACTGATTTGCTCTTTGATTTCTTCTTCTCAACAGGGACAACTGCTACTGGTCCAGGCTGTTCTGGTTTGGTGACGGTTTGTATGGAGATGCTGACGGCGCTTTTGGTTTCTTCCTGCTCTGTGACAGTCTGTGTAGACACAGACACTGTTGCTTTGCCTTTGGTCTGTGTAGACACAGACGCTGTTTTGCTTTTGGTTTCTTCCTCCTTTGTGACAGTCTGTGTAGATGTGGATGCTGTTGTTTGGTGTTTGGTTCTTTCCTCCTCTGTGGTATTCTGTGCGAATATGGACACTGTTGTTTTACTTCTCTTTTCCATTTCCTCAGGAAGATGCTGCACCACACTATGCAGTGTTTTGTTTCTAAGCATGTTGCAGGCTGTGCAGAGAAGACAAAGCAGAACTAAAAACAACGCTATGCTGTCCTTGACATCCAGAGAGAACTCAACATTTTCAAAAACTGCTGTGTCAAGCCTGAAAGGTTGGAAAAAGTAATTCTTTACCCCCCCCCCCAGGGGCTGGGAGTGATTGCTGCGGCTCCAGAAGAAGCAGCCTAGATTAGGACAAGCAAGCAAAATTGAATACACATTCTGAATTATATCCATTGTCTCAGAGGTTATCATGCAAGAGACCAATAAAGCAATTTTCATACCATACCCTGGTTTACACAGGAGCATTACAATCAGCAGATAATTCCCCATGTGTGGAAAAACATATAGAGAGAGGTATAAGACCCATATAAGCATGTTGAGCATCATAGCGAATAGGTGGCTTCTACAATACAAAATTGTAATTCTGACTTTTCTCAGTACCTCGTGCCGCACATTGGGCGCCAAAATTATGTTCTGGTTTGAAAAGAAAAACCAGTGAGAAACTCCAAGTCAGAAATACAATTAATTAGGAAAAGGCAAGAAAAAGAAAACAAAATACACGCAATAATCCAAAGGAAAAAGAAAACCACTCCCAGAGTCAGAATACAACCTGACACCCTGCGGGTCAGGGTGTTGGTAGCATTCCCATTAAATGGTGGCTGCAGCCATCTTGCAGTGGCAGATGTGGCTCTGTTGAAGCAGGGATCCTGCAGAAAGGTACAGCCCTCCGCTGAAGGTCCAGCGGAGACACATGGGCCTGGTCTTCCTCTAGGAGTCCAGTGGAAAAGGCAGTTGTTCCTCTGGGAATCCCGTGGAAAGGCTGCTTTGGTGTCCCAAATCTCAGGTTTTTATTCAGGTAGAGAGGCTTGGCTCCTCCCCCCGGATGGGGCATTTCCCAATGGGATGATGGAATTTTATCAGTGAGGCTCACTGTCCCATGAGCAGAAGATCTCTCCCTGGAGGGAGGATGGGTGGTGGAGGAGATAAAGAAACTGCTCTTGCTGGTTTCTTATCAGCTGGGCCATTGACAGAAGATTACATCACCTCCCACTCTAGTTTTCCAACAGATGGTGATAGAATACATACCCCTTGGTTACACTTTGCACTGCAATCCATGACACCTTACAAATACACATCTAAGCTCTTTCTTCTTATTCATGCGTACCATTCAAATGGCTATGAAATCACTTAACTGCTTAGAAAAAACAAGCCCTGCTCACCCTCAGCACTTGCAAGCCAAATACATTTAATCATATAAGAGTGTAATTTTAACAATTAGTGTTAATGGTGAGCAAGAAAAATAAATGTCAAAGCGGACTGTGTACCCACAGAAATTGCCTACCCCCCTGCAGTGTCTGTCTCTAGGCTCCTTAAGTTCCTTAAGTACCATGATTACCATCATCATCATCCCTTTTCAAGAGGAGGCTATTCACTGTCTGCCATTTGTAATTCTAATGGTTGGTTTGTTGGTAAGCAATAAAATACCACGATAACATGACCACAGCAGATACAATTATTGTTATCTATAATTGATTAAAAATGAACACTTCATGAACAATTCACTCCAACACTGCCTGCTTTTCTCAGCTCTCTCTGCTCATCACTGCAGCCACTACAACTCAACTTTCTCATGACTTCTTGGCAGGAACCACAGTGACAGGTCAGTATCTAAACATTTCTTTTACTTCAGGACCCATGAGGAAGTCCCAGATTCCGACAGGCCAAAAATAATTGAAAGGACACTGAAAACATTTGCTCAAATGATCACTCACTTCTCTCCAGCACTGTAAGTGGAAATGAAAACTGCCATGTAGCTAAAGCCATGAAATAAACCAAATACATCATGAATACTTTCAAGCTTTCAAAGTTCAGCTTCAGACTCCCAGATTTTAGGAATACCTAAGAAAATGGATAAGAACAGGAAAGACTGGGAATAAAACTGAAATGACAGAGTGGTAGGTACAGCAAAGGCTGCTCAAATACACCAGCTATTTTCTCTGTGAGATGTAATTTAGAAGGCACTAATAGAATCCTTCTGATTCTGGCCTGCAATTTTGTATTAATTATGGGGGGAGGAGGATTTAATTAGTAATTTGTTAGAAGTGTAGCAGGTGGTACATATTCACCAGCTGAATATTTTGCCTGTTAGGGAGAAAGCTTCTTTCACTTTCACCAAAAGTCTGGCCAGGGAAGGGGAGCCAACACTCCAGCAGTCCTGCCAAGTACTAAAGAAAGAACTGGGAAATGGCACACTGGGACAACTGCTACCCTGCTATTATTCAATATTAATATGTTTGACCCTAACTATTGAAGTAGCTAAAGGCAACTTAGGTTACACTGAAGAATAAAATATATCTGAAAATCTAGCAAGTTCTAGCAATGACCAGTATATTAGAAATTCTTAACTAAAACAGAACTTTTCCCACCCTGTTCTAGAGAGTTGGCTGGATAGAATGTCCATGAAGGTGCACTGCTAATGAAACAAACGCAAAGTTCTTTAAAAAAAAAAACAAACCAATAATCTTTTACTCTACAATAAAAGACACCCACATGCATTATTAACAAGTTTTAAAATTATGATGTCCTATTGTCTCTGAAATTTACACAAACAAGTAAATCCTTTAATATATCTCTTAAAGAAGATGAAAAAAGAAACTGAGGGTTTCTCCAAAATAAAATTACACAACACTTTATCTGTTTCAAGAAGTCTTGATTTAATCCTGCAATAGAAATTAAATCAATGAAAACACTTTGTATAGAACATTAACTTACTGATTCTAAGATGTTAAGACTTTTAAACCCATTCCCCCTTCCCCTTTCCTCCCCCCATCCTTGTCATTCTCAGGCCAAGACATTTTCTTAATTCTAATACTTCAATTCTCAGCTGTCATCTTCAAGTTTTATTTTTATTGAGAAAAGTAGGAAACCATTTCCATGCTGGCTGGTTTTTTAAATTACTTTTCCTGAAGCAGCCCCTCTCCTCACCAACCTTACTTGGTTTTAATGTAGGAAAATATCACCTCTCCTGATGACTTCTTTCCCTCTTTCTCAATGCCAGCATTATTCAGTATGAGCCTTGAAATTTTAGCAGTTGTCATATGCCACAAGGCCACGTAAACTATGATAAATCTGTGTCTCTCAAAGAATATGCTTTGCCCTACCTGGCTGATATACCTCAATAATGAGGTTAACAGTTATTAAGGAGCTATTGTGGAACATGCATTTATTTTTAAAGTGCAAGAGGCACTTTAAAAGTAACCTACATGAAACTTACTTTGACCTGTATTCTGCCCATAATTGAGATAATTTCAGTTAGCATTTGAGCTCCACATTAACTGACCGTCCTAGAGACGTAAAAATTTGGAACTACTTCTATTTAGAACATCAAAAAGACAAAGTACTAGAAAATTCAAAGTTAAAAAAATATGTGGGGAGTGGGTATATAGATACACAGAGCAGCAGCTTTTACAGCAGAAATAGCTACTTCAAAGTCAAGACATGCTGCTGGTTGGAGTATTACTCCAATACAACTCTGACTCACTATTTCAACACAAACATTTTGCAAAGCCTAATTGCTAATCCAGGAACCTGCTTTCATAGTTTCACCCATTCTTCTCTATTAAATTTCCAATCAATCCCACCTTTCTCCAAGAGGATGTGGCTTTCAGGGAGCGAGTGCAAGTTTGAGGGGACATTTTCTGCAGACAGAGCTGCACAGAGCTGACTGTTGCTGCGCTGACACTGGAAGCACTTAGAGGGCAAGTCTACCAGGAGGCAAATAGGATGAGCAGCCCCAGTAGAAAGGGCAGAACCCCACCACCCACACATAACCATGGCCAGGCACCTTCAGTTCACAATCCAAGTGTCCTGAGCAGACACACCACATCCCCAACTCCCTGCTGCAGGGTCTGTGTGCTCAGGTGTCGTGGGGTTAATTTGGTGTTTTTTGGCTAATGTACTAATTAATGTTGTAGGTTTATTTTTTGTTGTGAGATAGGATTGAAAGGAAAGAAAGCAAAGCAGATTCAAACTTGAAAATATATAAAGAAAACTTTATTAACAGAATTAAGGGGGAAAACAATAATAAGAAAATCAGAGTAAACTTTTTAGAACACTTTTTTTCTTTTTTATTGACATGCAAAGATAAAACTCACGAATTTTAGTTGGTCTACTACGTTTAAAATAGTTTTTTTTTTCCAGTTTACTTAGGGAGAAGAGTCTCTCTTGTTATGTTATGGAGAGTTTTCTACAAGAAAACAGGTTTTCTTGTGGCTTTGTTACAAATGAAATCAGCCGCCCAGAATTAAAATTCTCAATTGCAGTGTCAAAGTCTTTCTCATGTTCTGCAGCTTTCACACAGCTCCTTTCATAGACTATATCAACTATGGGGGTGTTATTTTTAAGAATGAGCGAGTTTAGTATACAACAGTTTTTCCTTCATCTATCTCTGGAAACAAAAGTTTTTCCTACTATCTTTTTTATCTCTTTTATTTCTTTTTAGGTTTCTCAGTAAATCTTAGCAATATTTATTTGTTTCAACTACTAATATTTTAATTCACGGTTGTATTAAAATGCTACTTTGTCTCGATATATTTCTATAAGTTACAGAAAAAAACAAACAAAGTCTGATATATCAAATATATTTTTTTATTACAGCTTCACAAAAGAATTTAAATTTAAGCTCAAAGCATTCTCTTTAATTTTTTTATCTAGAATTAAATTTCTTCTTTACTGACTTTAGGAGTTAAGTTTTATCATCGATTGAAACAGTTTTTATAGAGTCTTAAAATGTTGAAAAAAAAGTCCATTTGACCTGAGCTCTACATCAAAAACGTGGCTTGTTATGTTTCTCTGCTGGCCACGTGGTCTCTGTTAGCATCATGTCGGCTTGGTTCTGCTGAGGTGCTGAGACTAAAGAGAAAAAACTGCAGCTGATGTTTTTGGTTTTTTTATCTGTAGTAAAGTTGGTTTAAAGCCACTGAGTAAATAGAGTTTGTTGTAAGTCATGCTGAAGTAGCTGTGGCTGTCCGGCACTGTTTTGGCTGCTGCAATTTTCGGCCATGTGGCCGCTCTTCGTCTCGGGGCTGCTCCTGGCTTTGGAGTTCCTCCTGACCTTGGGGTTTGGTGGGCTCTCCGGTGAGAGGCTTGGCAGCTTTTTACCACCTCTCCGGGAACAAGAAAATCTCAGCTGGGCCAGGGAGACCAGATCAGCCTAGGCCTGGCCGCGCCAGGCCGAGCAGGCCAGCTCAGACTCCGCTCGGGCCCATTGCCGCCTCTTAAGGCTGGAAGTGAAGTCTGCTACTCTCCGCTTTTTTTTGTCATAAGAATGTGTTTTTACAAAAGTGTAACGACTTTCTCATTGATTGAATTGAAACAATGCCACCCTACGACATCAGGGCAGCATAAATGAGGCATTTCCACATCCTCACTCACCACCAGCTTACCCTAGGAGAGAGCAGGCCTCTTTGTCACCCTCTGCCAGGTACCAGCAGCTCCTAAATCTACACGTTTGTGCTACTCCGATCAGATGTGCAATGAGGCATTGCATGTTCCTGCCAAAGTAGTATCAGCAAAAACCCTCACTGTAAATAGTTACAGTTTAAAAAGTTTCCACTGCTATGACTACTATGACTTCATTTTGACCCTGGATAATCTCACACCTGTAAAGAAGCACTAGAACTTTTCAACATGTCTTCACCAAAATTCAAGGAAGTGTGGTGCTCTGCCCATCTGTTTGCATTTTATTTCTGGTAATCCCAGAAAATGTTGTTTTCCCAAGGCTTGCAGCTGCTCTTCCAGGTCCCAGGCCAGAACACCTGTCTTTATAACAGGGGCTGCTCCTTCCTCTCCCTCACTGTGAGTCACTGCTACAGAGAGCCCAAGCAGCACTTTGAAGCAGCGTTCTCACAGCTCTCCTCCTCCACACCAGCCTTTCAAAGGTAACACCTAAAACAAAAACTTTTCATTGTCCTCCTCCTTTTCTCTGTGCCCCCTGTGCTTTATTCCTCCCATGTTCTCAGCCCAGCTCCTCTGAAATGCTGCCAGCTGGGGCTGGGCATGTTCCACAGCTGGATCTCTTTTGCTACTCAGACACAGGTGAGAGGGATGATAAGGCCACACCAGGCTTCGGGGAGGGAGGCTGCCTCTGCTTCCTCAGGTGTTTCACATTAGCTGCTCCCCACAGTGGCATCTCAGGAGCAGTAGGTTTTGCAATATGCAGGTATCTGATACCTCAAACAATGCTGTGTAGCCTTTTGCTTTCAGAAAGTCAGTGCCACGTTAAATAATGTTGGCATGTTCTTATTTTGTTTAAATATTCATTTCTAATGTTCAGAAGCTTGATATGAAACAATGGAGAAGCACTTCTTTGTGTCTCTAGATCAAGTGGAGGAACTTCTGTTTTCTGTAAGTGGGCAAGCACCAGGTCTGGGAAGTGCAACTTGCCTTCTCTTACAGCCCAGGGAGAGGCGAGGCACAGTCAGATTCTGAGGTAAACCAGAGCAGCTTCTGTAAAGCCAGCCCATTTCTACAGGCAGAGGACATGACTCACAGGATTCTCTGAAGAAGCCCTTGACTGTTCAGAGTTTGTTTATTGATGGCTCTTTGAGGGGCACACTTTTATGTATGATGAGCTCTTGCATTGTTATGGAATACTGAGAAATTTCTATCCAGTAATTTTTCCTAGAAAAATAGAAAGAAAAATGCATCAGCTAGGATCTGAAGAACTCTACATGATGTGCTCTTACTCTGAGCTCTTTGGGTTTTTTTACAGGTTATACTGTCATATGGCACAGTCCTCACTGAAGAGAGCACTGCACAAGTCTGTGCATAGCAGTTTGCAAAGCACCACAATGTAGTTAAATCGAACTATAGCACCCAAGTAATAACCATCTCAGTTTCACAGCCGTTTACATGATGTGTACCGAGTAAACCAGCCTGGCTTTCCACAGTAACTCAGTAACAACTTCACACTATGAAAAGCAAGTTGTATTGCAGTGACCGAGCGCTACAGTTCTGAGTCCCCAGCCACACTTTACCACAATGGCTTCCACAACAGTTTATAACCATTTTCCCCTTGGCTACTGAAATGCTCCTGGATATCCCTTGGTGAGGAAGTAATTCGGGAAGGCTGAAAGGACTGCTTGAGAAAGCTGTCTTCATCTCCAAGAACTAAAAATTCTTACCAATTCCTGTCCTGCACATGCATTTCTAACCTTTGAAATCTCATCTGCTTGTATTGCTGGTATTTCTCTCAAACTGCTACACTCAGCACTTTTTCTGCCAGACTTACACAGGTCAGGCTTTTACACTATTAACAACTTTAAGTATTACCTAGACAAATTTCTAACATAATAAATGCTTAGGAGCTCTCCAGTTCCAGTTCCCCTAGTTCTGCACCCTTGTACAGAGCATTTTAGACGTGAAACATTTCTCTGATATGTCTTGATACAAGACCACCACCTATACTAGACAACAGGAATGTTAAATCAGTTCTCTTCCGTCTAACCTTGCTTCAGAGTCAGGATTTCTTGGAGCTGGGGCAGTGGTAAGGCATTAACATTATAACCATGCTGGAGCAGGTCTGCTGGCAGCACTTGTGACCCTGTGGGGGACCCACGCTGGAGGAGGCTGTTCCTGAAGGACTGCACCCCATGGAGGGGATCCAAGATGGAGCAGGGTGTGAATGTGAGGAATCCTCCTCCTGAGGAGGAAGGAGCAGCAGAAACATTTGAAGAACTGACCATGTCTCCATTCCTGTCCCCTTGTGCCACTGAGGGAAGTGGGTAGAGAATTCAGAAATGAAGTTGAGCCTGGGAAGAAGGGGATGAACAAAAGGTATTTTAGGACTTAATTTGACTTCTCATACCCACTCTGATTTAAACTAATTGCCCCAAGCTGAGTCTGTTTTGCACAGGATGGTAGCAGGAGCCTTTGATGGCATTTTCTTCTCCTACCCAGCTGAGGAGTGCAGTGACAGAGGAGTTCTGGGGGCACCTGGTGTCCAGTCTGGATCAACCCTCCCAAATGGATACGACTGAGTTTCTACATCCTATATGAAGGAAAGAGAAATGTATTGCTGCAGTAAGTTCACATAATATAGGAAGCTTGCCAGAAGTCAAAACTTTATTTATGTAATCCTTCAATTCTGAATCTGATACAAGAAAAAAAAAAGAAAATCTATTTAAGGCCACCATCTAGGTGATGAAATATATCCTTCCACGGAAGTAATTAAAGAGAGATTAACATCAGAAAAATAAGAAAGTTACTGTTCTATATGGCCAAAAAATAATTTTCAGTTGGTTTAGAATCAAAGACTATTAAGCTTACTGATAACATACTGCAAACAAGGAGCAAAAATTACATCCTACTTATCAAAGTAATTACCAATATAGCCTTCAATATGGAGCCTTGACAGTGATTTACCAAATCTTCCTAATCAAAGTGTAGTTCTGTATTGGTAATTAACATTGGAGGCAAACTCCATTTTTGCATATGTCATATCTGTTTATTTTCTAAACAGTTTTCTCACAGAGTGTGTTTTGGTGTCAGACTAAAATAAAACCCAAAACAAAACCAAAAGCAGTGTCAGGTTTTTGAATAAGTGATATGCTCTGGACAGTTTTAGCTGAACTTTTCTAAGTGTGGTCTGACAGTGCCCAGCTCAGAGAGCCCTGCAGGACTTCCTGACTGCTTCCCTGGGGAAGACAACAGCCCCCGCTGGCCGTGGCCCCAGTGCAGGGCTGTGCAAGGCTGTGCTAACACACAGGGCACAGGGGCACAGGACTGTGCTAACACACAGGGCACACGGGCATGGGGCACAGGGCTCCACCTCTCCCAAGAGAACACTGCAAGCACGCACATCCCGCTGCCCCTTCAGGCTGCTCTTAGCTCCTGTCCACGGAAAACTCCACTAAACTGCATGGTCTCAAAGTAAAGTAACTGACTTGAAAAAAACAAAAACCCCACACTGCTTTAAAATAATACCTTTATCTTTGTGTTCCAACCATTCTGTAATCTTCTCAGCCTTGGGAAGGCATATGCAGGAGCCACAGTGACGTCCAAGAACTACTGACTGTGCAACATGCGACACACAATGATTCTTCACAGGACAAACAACTGAAACTGTATGGAACCAAGCTGGAATTGCTATTTTTGGTTGGAAAAGCATGTTGAGCATATGGCTACTAAATTTTTTCCAGGATAGTCTCAGTGTAAAGGATGAGAACAGTAATTATCACCCGGAAACAAATAGCAGTAAAATATGTGACAATTCTTAGTAAGAAATGGAGCTGAGACACTCTCAAATTTCAAAGTTTGCTGATTAAGTATATACTTTTTGTAAAAGCAGTGAAGTCAAGCAAAATGCATACTTAGCATTAGCACAACTGTAGTCTCAAATCCCCACAGCTGTTCGAATATCCAACTACCAAACTGGAAGCCAGATAGCAAGTCTGTGATAAACAGGAAAGTACTGGCACCTATATGAATAAGAACACAAAGCAGCACAACCAAACAAAGCTGTCCTAACACAGAAGAGTGAGGCTGGATGAGGCAGTTCCCACCGCACACAACGTAAGGCAGTCTCACACACAGACAACAAACCTTTTTATCACACTGCCTCCTAGGTCTGCTTACATTTAAACATCACTCCTTTGAATCGATTTTTTTTCCATTTATAGATGCACCTGCAGCAAAAGTACTAAAAATTAGTTTCTGAAAGCTTACTTTTAACTGTTTATTTATTTCCCTTTGAATTTTGATTTGAAGAGGTAAATTACAGACTTCTCTAAGAGAAAACAAATTAAAAAAAACTTTTTATGAAACCCTTAAAAAGAAATCCTTAATGATTGCTCTTAGCCAGCTAACTCCTACTGCTGTGCTTTTATCCAGTCAGAAAAGGAACAGAGTTAAGTTTTGCATTTCTTTTTTTTGCACCTCCAAGGTTCTGCATATAAAAAATGTATTTCTAGATACTAAGGTAGAGGAGATATTAAACTCCATGGAGAGGAACTATGGAATAAATACTTTTGTGTAAAAAAAAAAAAACAAAAAAAAAAACCCAAAAACATTTATAAGGAGAAATAAAAAAGGGGAAGAATTGTCAGCTAAATGTTCTGTGAAAATATACCAGTGTTTTTATCCTAGTATCTGCTGTGAGACAGTGATTACAGTGATTGACAGAGATGCAGACGCACTGGCTCAGTCCTGAAGGATTGCTGAACTTGCATCAGGTCTCTGCATTTGCTCCTCCTGAATTCCACAAGACTTCCAGCAGCCTGCCTGTGACTGCAGCACAGCTCAAGCTACAGTTCCTAAATTCCATATATGCATGAAAGACCAAAAGGAGTTTCACGCAATTTCTCTTTATCACAAAACTTTGCTCTCTAAGTGACTGTAGCAAGCTGTGCACAGCCAGAGCTGTTACGGTACCACAAGACAGTAGAAGAGTAAAAAGTTCATTAAAAAATTAGAACTTAGCATAAAAGGTAGAAGCAGCTTATCTACTGGTGGGGTTAAAACTCTGACAGTGCCACAAATAACAGTCCCAGATCTGGCCTCAACATTCTAGTGTTTACCACCTGGAGGTCTTGCTCTGACTGACAGACATGCATTAAAATGTTATTCCTACGTTATACGTATATATAGTTGCATGTACTCATTATTTTCTTTATCACTGCCTCTTCGCTACCATACTTCAAAAGCAAATTGTTTTCTTAACTCTAAATTATAATAAATTTTGTAATTTACTGCTACAGTGAACACGCAGGAAACAATGTAATTTTGAATTTTAGAAGCAAAGTGTTTTACTTTAAGTAGCAGCTTCCTGAACAAAACCAAAAAGATCACTTTTGTTGAGGCTGTTTTCTTCAACAATTCACCTCGAACTTGCTTTTGGTATTTTTACATAATTGTAGGTAATTTCCTTAAAATTATTAATCCTATTTCATGTAATGGTGTATAAAGCCTCCCTATATTTCTCATGACACCTCATTAAATTCTCATTTCTTACTGAAATTCTGTATGTAATGCACCAAACAGTTTTCTCTTTTGGATAGAAGTCAAAGAATATTTCAGTGGAACAGCTCAGATGGTTATTAAGCAAAGTCCTTCCTAATGAACTTAGTGGGTCAGCTTAACATTGCTCAAGCACATAATAATAATAAAATTATTATTTCATTGAAAACTATACAACTCTATATTTTAATATTAGAGCATTTCTAAAAATCATTTGAGAGGTTTGGTAACCTGAATTCCCATTGACTTTTTAATAGGGTTCAACATTCTTAAATGTGAAGGTGTGTTGAGAAATCATCTACTATAAACTACACTGGTTTTACTAGTTCTGGGGAAATAGTTTATTCATATTTTAGTATGTTGTTTAAAATGTTCTTTTTTTCTCAAGTGATAACAAGACTTATATGGAAGACAGAGGTATTGTGCCATGCACCTAAAGAACACAGAATAGAAGAATGGCCCTGATCTGAAGACTGTAACAAAGCTTGCAGAGGTAAAGTCAATGTTACACAGGGGAGACTGAGGTCCAGGTTCTAGTCTATAGCCTTAGCAGCAAATTTTGTTAACGTAGTACCAATTCTTACTGGAACTGTTAGAAATTGAAAGGAGTTCTTTCATAAATGTGGTGAAATCCATATCTAGTGAAAAACTATTGAATAGATTTAATAATCAATATTAAATTGCCTAACACATTCAGAAATTATCTTAAAAAACAGATTCTTTACATCACTTGTGAAATTAAATGGTATTCTTTTCCTCACTGAATAGTTTAGATAACAAGAGTGGTGGGAATTTTGATACACATATTTTGTAGTTCACAGTCAGATCCTGCTCAGGCTACTTGTGAGAATTCACATGAGAGAAAATGTTTCCCCAGATACAAATGAACAGTAAATACAGAATCATTTCAAAACACTCCACATTAATTAGTTTAAAGATCCAAATGAATATTCACAGAAATAAACCAAGTGATTTGCTCAATGCTTTGTTCCCAAGGACTTTGCACACAGCTAACTCTAACTCTCTATCTCTGTGTACTGGCAGGAGAAAGTCAGTGCCTTTCTCCATGGCCCGAGGGGAGCTTGGCAGGCTGCGTCGTATTTCCATCTTACACAGCGCCTGCAGGTGTGATCTCGAGGGAGTTCTCATTGGTGTTTGGGGGCAACATTACCTGAAGAACTTGGGCAGGCCTGGAAATGGCCCTGGGAAGTGAATACTGCTGTAAGTTACAGATACAGCACAATTTTAGGGTATTACACAAAGGTCCAACGATCCTCCTTCACCTACATCACCTTGCACTCATTGCAAAGGCAGAAGCAATGCGCTGTTGCTCAGCACTTGTGCAGCTAAAGAAGGTCCTGTTCCAACCCATATCCAAGGAGTCTGTTGGCTGGCAGCACAATCTTCATAGGTGGGCAACACCAACAGCAACAGCAGGCCTTGGAACTGACTGAGACTGGCCCTTACTTGCTGAGAACAGTGATCTGGTGCACATGGAGGTGTCTAGATCCTGCTGCCTGAGAAGTGAAAACTGCCGCCTTCTTCAGCAGAACACTGCCCAGAGAGGCACCATTCCAGATAAGAAGTTTTGGATCAAAAAATTCAAAACATTTTCTAGCCTTCTTTCTTTTAAATGGGGAGAAGTTTCTGAAAAACTCATTTGCATCAAAGTGTATAGGAGCTCATTTTATAGCACCTGAATAAAATAATGATAGGATTTCAAGATCCTGTGATGGTTTCTTAGAAAGAGGATGAAGAAGGAGGAATAGATTGAATATTCTCAAGAATTGTAAAGTATAGCCATAGACTAGGATATGAAAAGCCTGTCTTGCAGAATTTATAGACTGCCATTAGGATTTAAATCTGTCAGTCTATCCTTGAAAAGACATTTGACTGAAATTATGGGAGGTGGATCTGTGTGTAGGATTAAAAGCTTTCAGCTTTCTGGCAGCTCTGTGTCACTGCTGTGGTATTTGATGCTGAGGACTGATGAGAGCAGACCATTATTTACTCAGTGACAATTTTTGGAGCACGTGCTAAGAAGGTGCTAGCGAAAAGAAACAGAATAGTTTGCAGAAAAGCAAAACTATAGGGAGACTTCTCCCCTGGAAATCTCTTGGAATAGTGCTAATGGTCTCAACACAGGTAGAGAATGCAGAGTGCAGTGCTTAAAGCACTTGGGAAGACAATGGGGGCTCCCCTCAAGGAGGACACTTCTCCACCTGAAATGGGGACAGAAATTTGAAGGCAAAAGCACCCTCTGGAAGCAGGAGCTGAGGATCTTGCTGGGATTTGAGAGCCGTACCCACTTTGAAGAGTAGCCCTGAATGTGTATGTTAAGTTGTCTGATGCTGGAGACCTTTCTCATTCCTGCTGGAATGGGTCTTTATTAAAAACATTGGTGGCCAGCATAAATGCTAGTGATGAAGTGGGAAGCAGTAGGAGACAGTAAAGGATTTCTCCAGGAGGTGACAAGAGAAGCTCCATGCTGCTCACGCTGCTTGGCTTCTTTCTGTAACAAAAGCTGACACTACTAAAGCAGTCAGGAGAGCTGAAGAAAAACTCTGTATACTCTTAGAGGCAGTAATTCCTATCAAAACTTTAACAGAAGGAGCCTCAAGATGCCATGTTTAATCAGAACATGCAAGCAGGCACAGGCTGGTAATACACAGCCACCAGAAATGAAAATTTTTCAGAGGACACCCTCTGAGGTTG
Organism: Polioptila caerulea; assembly: GCA_013397295.1. Classification (NCBI taxonomy): domain Eukaryota; kingdom Metazoa; phylum Chordata; class Aves; order Passeriformes; family Certhiidae; genus Polioptila; species Polioptila caerulea. The sequence goes on along the minus strand of VYXF01009256.1, from coordinate 216,115 downwards.
ATAGTCTTTCTGGTAATTATAGGAAGAACATTCTGACAACATCCTACTGCAGTCAAGGCAGCACATGCGGTCAATGCTAAACAACACAGTCTGAAGGAGTGCCCTTTTAACAATGAGCAGTTGGGGATTTATGAGAAGAAAGAAGATGTAGGATAAGACTTGGATAAGAATGGCTTGAGTTCACCAGTAAAGACAGATTTGTCTTCCGCACTGATTTAGAACCTGCGCTTTGAGAATGTATTGTACCGTTAATTTCAACAAGCAAATCCAAGGAGACCCACCATGAACTTGGTGACAAAAATTTTCTGCTGCATGTCTCCCCTGAATAAGTAACTCAGTCTAGTTCCCGAGACGCCTTTTCTGGTGCCCTGGATTCCGCTGGAATAGAGCTGATTTTCTTCTGAGCTGCTTGTCTATCACTGTGTTTTGGGTTTGTGCTGGAAGCAGTGTCGGTAACACAGGGATGTTTTGGTCAGTGCCCAGCAGAGCTTGCACGGAGCCAAGGCCTCCTCTGGCCCTCACCCAACCCCACCAGCGAGGGGCTGGGAGGGGACACAGCCAGGACAGCTGACCCTGAGTGACCCAAGGGATATCCCAGAGCATGGGGGGCCGTGCTCAGCACACACAGCTGGGGCAGGAGAAGAAGGAAGGAGGACATTCAGGGTGATGGAGTTTGTCTTCCCAAGTGACAGTCACACGTGACAGGGCCCTGCTCTCCTGGGGATGGATGAACACCTGCCCAGCCACGGGAAGTGGGGAATCAATTCCTTGTTCTGCTTTCCTTGTGTGCACGGCTTTTGCTTTATCTGCTGAAATGACTTGATTAACCCACAAGTTTTCTCCCTTCTGCCCTTCCAGTTCTCCCCCCCATCCCACTGGGGGCAAGTGAGTGCGTGGCTGTGTGGGGCTCAGCTGCCTGCTGGATTTTGCCCATAACACTTGGAAAGTTTCCATCTTTGAGCTGTAAACCTCCTTCACAAGGATATTCATGCTGGCTTTTGTCCACAGGGCATTTGTGCATATACATGACTGAATGGAAACCTGCATTCTTGCACTGCTATTAGTATTTAAATATTTAGATCTTAAAAGCTGCAAATGGCTCAGGAGCTCAGAAACACACTCCTTGTGTCACACACAGGGTACCCAGGCTGGTACTGCAGAGGTCTTGCTAGTGCTGCCATTTTTTCCCCTCACATTCCAGATGTTACTGACAGCTCTGTATTGACTTGAAAGCAGCTCCAGGAGCCATGACTGAATCGACCACAGCTAATCACAAAAAGGTGATATGGCTGATTTCAGGGAAATACATTATGATGTAAATGAGAATAAAAACCAGGAAAAAACACCCAACTAGTTTCCAAGATCTGAGCAGGTAGTTCAAACAGAAGCCAGATATTTTACTTTTCAGACATGCAACTGACAATCCCCCTTCCTCCTTCTTTGCATTGACCATTGTCCCTGCTGTCCCAATTTCTATGAAAATGGCCTCGTTTTCAGTAACAATCAGTATGTAATGATGACTTTGGAGATCCCCTATGTATCACTGATAGCTTCTTGGAGTGACACCTCTAACACCTAACTTGTGCAAACAGACTTACAGCAGAAAGACTAGATTTTGATACACAACAGGTCACAATTCACAGTTTCAAAGCAAACTAGGTCTTATATGAAGATTCCCAAGTATCTAAGTATCTTGCTATATACATAAAGCACAGAGCGAAGGCAGATTCAATTAAAAGCAGCCTGATGAAAGGCTTACCCAAAGTAAAATTGAACAAATATTGTCCTTCCCTGAGACACCATGGATGCATGTGTCCAGATACAGCTTAAACTTCACAATAATAAATGGAGCATTGACAAAAGGTGTCAACATCACCAATCACAGAAAGCACAGAAAGGGCATAAGCCTCAAATCCTGAGCTAGATGGTTATCTTTGGGTTCAACATACTAGCTTTACTTCTTTTTCCTCTTTCACTTCAGCTCCTTCAGGAGACATTCCCTATATCCAGGCTAGGGTCACTGTGGCAGTACCTGAAAGGGAAATGGAAACGGGAACTGCTCAGCAGTGCTAATGGCTGACCAGACATTACCGGCATGGGAGGCAGAAAGGCCCAGCTGCAGCAGGGGAGAGCTGGCTGCAGGCGGGAATGCCAGAGGCAGGACCCCCTGTAAGAGAGGGAAGCTCCCTTGCTGCAGGATAAGGAAAAACCACAGCATTGTTTTGTAGAAAGCCTGGAAAGCCATGCCCAGGGGCCGCCTTTGGGCAGCAGAGCTGGCACTGGGCACAGGCACCCCGTGCCAGTGCTCCCTGCATGGGCGCTGTTCCAAGTGTTTATAAGGAATCAGACTGTGATGCATCTTGGCAGACTCTGTTTAGAACCACTAATGGTGGTAGTACCCTGTCCAATGCACTTTAAAGTTAAAGATATATTTTAATTTGCATTAAAATAGATATAAAAATAAGATATTAAAATAAGATATATTTATATTTGCATTAAAGATATATTTTAACACAAATATGCATTTAATTTGCCTCAAGGAGTACAAGAAAATTTCTCTATCATATTTTTGAAATTAGGTTCCCACTGTGAGAGATTATTTTCAGATTCTAAATCTATTTGACCTTAGTTTGTTCTAATAAGAGGTCCTAAATTACACAAAATATTTTTTAAAACTCAAATTACTGTCCCCTTCTGCAATCCATAAACTCACTCCCACCCAAGGCTGAATTGTTGTATATACAAACTGACAGCAAAATGGGAGCCAGATCTCTGTGATACAAAGCATTTATCCTCCATTAAGCTCTGGAATAAATTATGATGGGCAGTTTTTAGTTATTAATATCTCCTTTTAAATTATGCTGTAATAGCATGTGCCATATTTCCTGGACGTGGAACAAATGTTTCTGTATGATTTGTTTACACCACTGAAAGCCTGGCATCATAAGCTCCATTCCCCCAGGAACAGTTCAAGTTGAAACATGATTGCTGTGTAGGGAGCACAGTAAAGTACTGCACTGACTTTGCAAACCTCCAGGAAAATGAAATTACTATAAAATAAGCACTGGTGTCTATCTATATTATCCTCCTAAAACATCACCTTTTGATCTATTAAAACCACTCCTGTTCATGTCACCCCAAGGGAACGTGCAGCACCAGAAGCTGCATGAACAAATTTTCTCTGCCATAGCACAGCCAGGCCTGTTTCTCAAGGACTGTGAGCTGTGGCATCAGGCAGCACCTACCATCCTCTTCTCCAGCTTGATTTATATTGACACTCCTCTCCCACAACGCCAGGGATTTGTTTTTGAACAACCCTTTCTTTTCCCTAAAGTTCCAGCTCCCCTATGTTTCACTGCTGTGAGAGTCTCACTGGTAAAAGTCTTGTCAGAAAGCTTCACAGAATTTTTCCACCTTTATTTTATTATGACTAATAAATTACAGATTCTGATCTTGAGGAGAATAAACAAAGAATAAGTGTCTTTATTTCCTTTTCCCTCACATGCCACTTCTAAAGACTATCATTCCTCCTTGGATTATCGTGAATTTCAGCGCTCCTCAAGGAGAGAGATTCACACTGAAGCTGAGGGGTTTTTAATGATTTGTTGGCAACAGCTTTATTTAAATTCAGCACAGGTCACACACCTTGCATAACAACTTCCACGTCACACCTGCAACCTGGGGGATAATCCACAGCAGACCTGAAAAAGAGGTATAACCTAGACACAAACGCCGCATCTGGAGGAGGATTTGCCGGTGTTCTGGCTTTTCCAGCTCGTTCTGATAGTGTATCTGTTTGGCACTGAGGCACAAGGGCAGGCAGTGACTGTGTTCAGCGACTGTCCTTTCCCACAGTCAAACCTCTCCCGTTTGGGAACACTATTTATTTAATTTTATATGCAGAAATGAGAACTCAGATACAGATAAAGAGTGTGGCACTGTAAGTCACCTCCAAATGGGAAGTGTTTGCTAGCAGCCCTATGTAATTCTTGTTAAGAATGATAATGCAGGCAGTGAAAGAGCATACAAAGTGATTTTCTATAAGCCAAACTTTCTAATTAATCCTGCATTGTGTCTACTGATGTAATTTTATCAATGTCAATGCTGATTTTATGTCTGTTGATGGTCATTTAGCAAACACAATGTTCTGCAGAGGTGGAAGGCCACCAGCATACAAACTGCTTGACTGTAAAAACTTAAAGAAAAATGAAGTTATTCCTGATAATAACTAAAATTTGGAAGTCTTATTTGATTAATAAGAAGTGGGAGAGCAGTTTCCTTCCTGGAATACTACTGTGTGAAATAAAAAAGAATGCGTATGGAACAAATGCTGAGTAGAGGGAATTACAGACATGTTATTTCAGACATGGAAACTCATAGTACAGAATCCATCTGCCCATTGATCATGTAGAGGCCATATATATACTATACAGCCAGCAAGGCATTCCCACAATTCAAGCTTTACTTACTTTTAGGAAGTGTGGGGAGATGCAGAAGAATGATGCTCCCAGCAGGCCAGCTTTTCCCCAGGGACACTGCCAAGTTCAGCAGTGACACCATCCTGTGTGGCTGCTGGAATGTAGTGCCCTTAGCATGGGGGTTTGGCGTACTATTACACTTCCTCAACCAAAACTGGCTTGCCTTGTATAGGAGATTTTATGAGCTAGAAGTTGTTTTCCAAGGATTCACAGCACAGAAATGATTTGGCATATTATCTGTCATCACAAACCTTGAGAGCAGCATACATTTTATAAAGCCTTCAGGTATTTGAATAATTTACTTTAACAGTCAGACTTTCTGCTTCCTATCTTTAGACTTTGGTCAGAACCAGCCTCTGTAATTCATTCACCATTCCCTTGTTTTTCCAGGTTTTTCCAACAGAGCACGAGTGAGCACAAATCTAACAAGCAGATGACCCCTGCCCAGTTTGGCAGGTGGCGCAGGAGTTGGAACGCGCTGTTTTGAGCCCGGCCCTCTCTGTAAGCACAGCTCCTTTCTGGAACAAGACCGGGTGTGTGCTCAGGGAGCACTGCCTGTGCACGCTGTAGGTTGGGGCTCTGCCAGCAGCGCTCCCTCCCCAGCTGGGCAGGGGCTGCCCAGGCAGAGGGACCCTTGGAGGGGGCTCGCTCCGTGACACTCAGCACGGCCGTGCCACCTGCCCGCGCCTACTCCTGCCTGCCTTCACAAAGACAGCCCCCAGATGCACTCCAGCAAGCCTCTCTAGAATCTACAGGTGAAAACATTGCTGTGGTTTTATTATTTATAAGCAGCTATTATGCTTAGAACACACGGAAGCTCTATGAGAAGCACATAAATCCATCACATCAAAAGACAGGTTTACTGTCATGGACTAAGTTTAAACAGGTTTAGGAAGACAACTGTGAAGATTCACAGTAGATGTTTTTCCTCAACATCATGAGATTTTTTGATTGGCTACTTATTTTTAAACAGCCGTAACTAAATAGCAAGCATCTTTATTTCAATTAGTTTCTAAAGAATATCTGAAGTATTTTCCTCCTCTGGAATTATGTTTTCTTGTAGAAATAAAGGATGTATAGAACCAAAGGCAACCCCGCAATCCTTTCTTCACCTGCATCCTCCCATTTGAAACAAATCACTCAGGTAAGGATGAATGATATGAATCAAAATGCACTTGAAATAAATCCACTTTGGTTGCACATTTGGGAAGTACTATTGATCAAATTGTTAGAGACAATGACACAGAAATTCTCTTGGTACCCATGGCACTAGCAAAATCTTCAGAAAATGTAATTCAGTTCTTAATAAAACTTCACAACACAAGACAAAGAGAGACTGAGAAAGAAAAAGAGAAGATGAAAAGAAGACTATTTGCATTAGTAACAGCATAAGGACATCAACATTCTTGAGGCGTTTCCTCCCCCTAAGAAGCACCTTCATGAACACCAAGACATTCAGAAAGCACTTGTGCCTTGCAAACTTCACAGCTCATTTTCTGGGTTATTTGGAAGTTCTTGATTTATAATTTTTAACACTGAAATTATCCAGAGGAGTACAACCTGCCTTTCTCCCCTCTCACCAGCAGCATTTTGGATGTAGGAAACGGTGCCAAGTCAGCACTTTTTGTCAGATCACAGGCAGTTAAATCCCAACCAAGAACGTAATGCTGGAAGAGGCCCTGGTGTCTCACAGTAGGTGTGCACAGGTAACCAATTGGCACCAATAGCAGCTCTAAGCTGGGTGTTTCACCTTCACAGCTCAGCTAAGCAGGTAGGCTTTTGCATTGTTCTTAGAAGGTTTCCCAGTCTCATTCCTCAGCACATTAAAAAGATCCCTCAAATTACGCCCTAATCAATGTACAAATATCATGCCATTAATTCCATTAAATACCCCTCCATCACTTCTAGGGGCTTTTTTGTGTTTTATTCTTGTTTCCTTGGTTCACTTTTTTTTTTTAAAGTTGCTTTTAGCATCCCAACCCACATTGCTTAGCAATGCTACTGCTTAAAAGAGGTTTATTGTTAAGTATTTTTACAGGAACCTATCGTTAAACGGGTGTTAAGATAGACTTGAACTTGTTGGAATTAACTGCTGGATAAATACGGAGACAACGTAACTAAATCTGTAAGGAACTGCCCTCCAGTACCTTACATGAACAACATCAATAAACCACAGGCACTTTCTGTTAACTCAGAAGTCATATATAATCTTGAGTTATCTACATTTCATCAACTCATGGCAACAGATCTCACTAAAGGCAAAAAACTTAGGAAAGCATAAAAATGCAATACAGCACAAAAAACCCGAACTCCTAAAAACCAGCTTGAGCAGTCACTTGATGTGTAATATAAACCAACATACAAGGCTTGAGGTGGAATGAAAGGCACATTACTGAGTTATTACAGGCAAACAGCTTGAGCTGTGCAACCTGGAATACAAACAGAGGCATCCCCCTGCCTGCAAGAACGCAGGAATGTCTAGAAGACACTCCATAAAGGATAGGAATCCACGTACCACTGGGTTTGCAAATTTAGCCCTGAGTATTTCAAACAGTCATCTTCCTTTAACAAAAGAATGATATCCAGGACAGCCTGAGAAAATTCATCCATCCCCTGGTTTCTAATGCCCTTTCCACAACCAGTCCTTACAACTCTTACAGTACAGATAACAAAACAAATAAGATCTTTTCTGGTTTCATATGCAGAAAAGAAATGAACATATTCTTAGAACATATTCTTAACCTAATAAAACCAATATAAAACAGAAACAAAAAGGGGAAATATCTTTTAAACATTTTTCTGCAACCCCGCCTTCTCCCTGGACTCACACCAATTGTTCTTGCTGGCACTAAGAGGGTCAAGGTTTAGATATCCCGGCAGGTACCAACTGAGCTGACAACACTGATTTTGGCACCTCTGTTTCTGACAGGAAGCAGCCACCAAACCATGTGGGGACCTGTAAAAAGTTAGAGACTTCCTAGATTATGCACCACCAAAATGTGGTGTTTGGAAGTCTCATTGATGAGCTTAGGTACTTAATGACTTTTACAGGACTGACTCTTCACTTATTTAAAGCTAAACTAATGGAAAAAATATCACATAAGTTAGCTCAGGCTTAAACGTCAGGTATTTGCACAAGGAAATCTTTAAGGAGGACCATCAACAACTGTGAGACTTGTGTCTCATGCTGAACATCAGTCTGACACAGCATGCTTTGAAGTCAGTAAAAAACCCTGTGTCTTTGAAGGGTCAGGAATTTTGCTTACTTGTGGCTGCCTGAGTTTTCTTCTTGATTTTTTTCATCTCTTTCCTCTACTGTGAACAACACAGAAGAAAGAAAAACATTAAACTTGCCTCATGGGTTCAGTTTCTCAGACCTGTGATTTATACAGATGATGGATAGAAGCCAAAAAGCAAACACAGAATGAAGTAGACATCCAGAATGCATAGGCTATGACAAGAGGGGAGCTCTTCCCTTGCTGGATGCTGCCATTTAATGTAGCTTTAAATTAACAGCCTGTTATTTAAGAAATAAAGCTACAAGTCCATCCTTTGTATTATTTTCCTCCAAGGATTTAAAATATTGGAAGAAAGCTACTCCCGTTTCTGAAGTTACAGAGAAAAGAATGTACCTACTAGCAGAGGAAAGGAGACAGGGTGGGTTCATAACCAGGCTGTGTCAGTAAAGTAGCAGTTAATTTCCCTTAAAACATCTTTCTCACTTTTCTGTTTCCACTTCACTCCTGTCCTTGCAGCACCAAAAGTTAGAGCAGTGACTGAAAGGCAAAGCTCCTTCTGCCCTGGCAACACGCTCTAGCTGACCTTGCAGAGAAGGTGAAAGGTGAGAAGCAGGAAATACCAGGTCACACCCTGGGAAGAGGCCATCACAGGAAGGAAAAAGAAACCCGAGGCACTTGCCAGCATGGTAAAGAAAACCCTTTTATATTCTCAGCTAGGCAGCCAGGCTGAACGGAGCAGATCTGGTGTCTGCTCTGGGGTTACAATTCCCTGCTGCCCATAGCTGGCAGCCCCTGAGAGAGGCAAGTTCTGCTCAGGGCTGGAGCACTTGTCTCGTCTGGGTCTGTTCTCCAGGAGAAGAGGGGACTTCAGTCTCCAGCACCTGCCAGCAGCCCCTCCAGCTCAGAGCCAAGGGGAAAAACACCCACAGGAACAGCAGTAGGAAGGGCCATGAAAACATGGTGGGCTGAACCTGAGCCTGGGGAGAGGGGAGGGAAAGTATTTCCCTGAGGGACAAAATGCTTGCTTTTTTTCCTCAATATATGGATCACTACTTAAGTTTGTGTTAGTTGCCAATGAACTAAGGAAAATTCCCTAAGTCAAGCCAGCTTTTCCCCTGAAAAATATGCTGTTTGATGAACTACATGCTAATCCTTATGATAAATCCAGATTAATTTTACAAGAACTACTCTTGCATGAAAATAATTTCTCTCAATGCCAAGATGCATTTCCTCCCTAGTCAAGAAAGAAAGGGTAAAATAGGAACCACAGCTGAGAGGTCTGAAGGTACTAACAAATTCCCTCATGCCAGTAAAATGACAAGAGGTGATTCTTATCAACTATTAGCAAGCTCACGCTTAACAAAAATGAAGCAATGCTCTACTTGGCACTGTCAGACATAAGGTGACAAGAAAGGGTTTCAGTACCTCATCCCTACTGTGCCCGTTTCAGACAGCAACCAAGGCAAGTCTCATGTTTCATCTTCCTCTGATGCATTTTGAGAATTCTGGTTTCTGGCTTTTAGTAACAAAATCTGGGTTTCAGGTGGACCCCCAGCTGCCTGGTGTGGTATTGCTGATCACCTGTGTCAGCACGCAAGGCTTGGCAGTCCTGATGAGCAGGAGGGGCTCCAGCTCATACACAGGCCCTGAAGCTGCACCTTTGTCCCTGCGAAGGGATTGCACAGCCTGCCTGGGAAGCTGTCCATGTTCAGCTGTCCTTGCATGAGAGGCCTTCTCTGAGCAGCTTTGGCAGAACTTTTCTGTTCTCAGCCCAAACGGCCATTCCTGTTCAGGATATGTTGATAATGCAGAGCTCCCACTTGAGCCGCTCCTGAAAAATGGGACATCTTTCAGGATGACTGGCAAAAGCCAGCCAGATCAATCCTCCTGGGTATCACATTTAGACACACTGCGAATTCTAAAAAATGTCAAATCAGTGACAATTAACTGCAGAATAATGAGGTTTCCAGTTTAGACCAGGTCAATGTGGTTGCTGTACTGGACCAGCTGGAGCTGGGGCAGGTACAGGCACACGGAGGAGAGCAAGGAGAGGCAAAGCCAGTGACCACACACACTCTGCTACTCTGACAGTTTGCAATCAGGAATTAAAAGTATCCATGCATGTTTATTAACTCTTCTCCAGTTTATGGTTATTGACATGCTCTCCTTCAAGAAGTAAACTGCAACTCTTAGGGCTTCTGAATTCAATTAAAAAGGAAAAAGAAATAAGAAATATTTTCTAGAGAACAATCAGATATGTTGTTTAACCAATATTCTTTAATCACTGCCTTTGTTTAAAAACAGTGCTATAAAATTATTATTAACACAAGCACTGGTGATCTACATTCCATTAGTCCATAAAACTTGACAAACTATCAATAGTTCAACTGCCATCAACATTTTGACTGCTTTATGATACAGATAAATTGAGTAGGCTGAGCTTTAATTCCAGTTTTATAATAATGCCCCTGGTAAACTTGATCTGGCTTTCAAATCACTGCAGCAATGCAGCTGAAAAAAATTAAAACATATTTTACTGTGAAAGAGCATAAACAAATCATTTTCATTTCAAGCTACTAGCATGCATTTATTTTTTTTTATGCAGGTGCTCTTTCTGTATCTTTAAATATTTCACTGATGATCTGCCTGATAGAAACCAGGAGTGAGTAGAAAGTTAGGTCAGAAATCACTGTCTATGAACTTGCATAACTGACAGTCAAAGAACTGCCTGCATGCTAAGGGCAAATCCATCTTCGTGTACTTTTTATGGGGGGAGCTCTAAGCATCTTTCCTTTCTCTGGTTCTGAAATTTAATGCCATTAAATATTCCCCTGAGAACATGCCATCCATTTCCCAGGGCACAAATGCTGGGGAAGGGGAAAGAGGTGGAATAATTCAGGAGACAAACTCAGCTGAGCAATGGCAGGTTGATTTACATACAAAATCCCTAAGTCTTGTCAGCTAATATAAGCTCCAACTCAAATAAAAGCCCAGCGCAGTACCTATGGGAAAGAGATCTTGACAATGAGCATATCAGTCATGAAAAAATGTCTAAAGGGGTTTATTAAAAACCTTGAGGAGAATCACCTTCCTAACAACAGACAGCAAACCCAAGAGCTGGAGAAGTGAGAGGTAATTTGTTCACATGGTCAGTGTAACAGCAGCACTCAAGGATTCCACACTGCTGAACAAGCAGAGGGAAGAGTGGCTCAGAGCCCCATATGTAGGCTTTATAGCCAAGAGAAAACAAAAGGGCAAAAGCAAGGAGTTACTAGCCTTATTTTAATGCTGGAGGACTGAGACATGGAGCATCAGTGCAGTCCAGGGGTAATGCTTTAATACCACTGTAAGCCATTAGAAATTAATAATTGAAATTCCACTCTACACCATCAGGACAAATGTACTCATCATTTGCATTTTCAGACCATCTGAACTGCACCTATGTTGATGCAATATTGTGTCCAATGCTTCCTATTTGTGAAGCTAGATCTTTTATTAAAACATAAAAATAACCAAAACAATAAACCAAAAAAGCACATTCTTCTTTCTTGATTTTGATTAAGAAATGCAGAGAACATCTCCCTTCAAAAATACCACTCTAACAGGTAAGAGGGTGGTGACAGAAGGCTAATTTAAGTAAAAACAATAATGTGAGACAACTATGTAAATGCAATGCCCATAAAATGGTTCTTTTTTTTTATCATTTAAGTAAGAACTGAGTCTTACTAAAACACCCACCGTTTTTCTCTGCAGAAAAAAAAGGTTTATTAGAAGATCAGAAGCATATGCTTTTTTCTTTTCATCATTGCTTTCCAGCTCAGTGTTATTAAAGATTTCATAAATTCAGATTAGAAACTGAGCAGCTCATTGAAGGTTCTTAAGGTCAATTATTAATAATAATTTAAACCGCTCAAATATTACCGACATTAAAACTTAAGAAATAATTTCAAACTACACCACCAAGCTGCATTGAAAGAAATAATGGTATTCCAAGTTTCTTCCCTTTTTCAATATTCTGTTGTTTGGCAGAGCAGACTAGAAACACAAATCATCACTCCAGTCCTCCAGGGAGTCTTTTACTCTAAGGATTTAAAATATTAATGCATGACTAAATGAAGTGCATGCAAAGCCTGTCTCACTCTGAGGGGAAGACACCAGAGTTAATTCAGATGCCGATTAGCGTCCAGTTTCGGCCAGGCAGCTCCACTGCAGCCAGTGGAGCAGGGGCACTGTAAAAGCAGAGGTAGGCAGCAGGCAGCTCCTCAGGCCGAGCAGCATCACACCCTGCCAGCAGGATGGTCTTTATTTCCCTGCCAGAAGGGAAATATCTTGATGAAACACTCACTGCAGCAGTGGGGCCGGCTGCCTGCAGCTCCAGACCCCTTCCCGTGTGTATCTGAGGCACGGTCCCATTCCACAGCACACACAGCAAACAGAGCACAGAAACACCTTCCTCCTGCTTCATCTTCCTCACTTACAGATTGTCAAACTCCCACCCCCCGGTTCTGTCAACGCCTGGGTGCCGAAAATACTGCACTCCTTGGACAGATCCTGCACATCTCACTGCCAGCCGCCTTAAGTGCTGCCGACTTGCCTCCCCACTGCCTCTGCCCTTAGCTCTCTGTTTTAGAAAGGCAATTGTTTTGCTAGGCTGCTTGTGACTCAGCAAAAGTATTTTTGCTAGAAAACCCAGATGACTATGTTATGGATGGTGCCTCGGTCAGGCTGAATCAAAATAATTCTTCATGAGCCAGATTTGAACAATAAAAAAATAACAGAATTTATTAGAACAACAAAAATATAAAAATAGAAATGAACAGAGTTTTATGCCAATTAAATGATCAAAATGACAGTGGTCAAAACAGAAAAGTACCGACAGAGTGTCGGGCCATGGGAGATCAATGCCTAGGCAGAGGGTGAACTAGGACTCTGCCCCTGTCACAGCAGTCCAGTGAAGTTCATGATTTGCTGTTCACTGCGTTTAGATTTTATACAGTTTATTTAGCCCAGGGCCAGGAACTCCTTTGTCTCTTAGAATATTCTGACTTCATCCTTTCGGTCCGATGTTGGGACAATGCTGGCTCCTGGGTTAGTTTAAATTTCAGTACAGTCTAAATGTTTGATTAATTCCTCTCCGGGTTTCCTCCCTCCTTCATTCTTCCCCCTTCGGAGGATTTTTGCATTTGTGTAGGCCAGTACCGGGAATCCTGATGCATATGAGTAAATTTTATGTTTAATCACATCAGTTCCCCGGGATTGCCTCGTTTGCATATGTGTCTTGATATAATCTTTATTCAGTTTCCTTCCAAATTGGTGTCTCCTAGGCGGGTCCCGGTGCTTCGAGGTGATACAATGGTTTGCTTATCCTTTGTCATCAGCGTATTTGTTAGGTACTTCTGGGCGAGGCTTCGCCCATCCAGGATTGCCTCTAGCGAGGTCTGATACTTAGTTTAGTCCGTGGTTACAACACAGAGAAAAAAACCTAAAAGCTACATTGTCATAGGAAGAACTTAAAAGCTACAATTTAATAAACAACTTAAACACAACCTTATACACAACTGATATGACATAACTTACATTGAAATCGTACAAGCGAATTTGATACACCTTTATTTATAACAACTATTTCCTAACAGATCCAAGGATCATATCAGTGATACCTTCTGGACTTCTTCCTTGACCAATGTCCAACTCTTTAGATCAGCTTTAACTCTGGAAATCCTAAAGGTGTCCAGCTTATTTTGTATCTGCCTTTCTTTGCAAACACTGTGAATAGACAACTTCCATCACAAAGTCTTGTGAGTATTGACTGAAACTCATTAGTATATAGAATACCAATTTTCCTCAGGTTAGTTCTCATACCTTGTTTATCAAAAGGAATTTTCAAAACATCTCTAACTTTTTAGAGGGAGAACCACACAGTTGGCTTCTCTAAGAAAGTACTAAAATAAAACCTACTAAAACCTGTTTTCTAAGACTGCAGTGTTACATCAGTGCTACAAAAGAACTTTCACCGTGGTAGTATTCCTAGGAGAAAAGGAGATTTCAACACACTGCTGGACTAGTTTTATGCTACATAATTGCAGACTGTAGCTTCCAACTCTTTCTATTACAATATTCCCCATCCAACAACCTACTGTCTGTGGGTGAAAAAAATTCTAATGCCCTGAAAATCTAGAAAATAAATTTGAATAAGCTGTTATTGACATTTGGGGGAAAGAATGATGTGTGTTTAACCAGTGTTTCTCCCTCCTCCTCCTCCCTCCCACTCTCCTGGCAACCCTTGATTTTCAGGGTGTTAAAACAGAACATAGATTAGTTGCAAATAATTTGTTTTCCCTTTTCTTCACAGAATTATCTAACTGCAATGGCTACTCCTAATAAGCAATTAAAACTTAAATTGTGTACTCTAAAGACACAGTCACATTAAAATGAAATAGAAAATAATGCCTGGTTGCAAATCCTTTGTTTACAGTGCAGCTAATCATCCTGCAGAGCTGGGATAAGAAGGGTCTGCATATTCTCCTGAAATGAGGAAATAAGTTCAAGAACAAAGGGGGCTGAGTACTCCAAGTCCTTGCTGGCACCAAAGAAGTCTCATTCCAACAGAATACTGGTCTGAGAGCAAGAGAGTCAACTCTGAAGAACACTACCTCACCCAGTGCCACACTGTCAAACTGCAGACAAAGAAATCCTCGTGGCCCTCGCACAAGAGGAGGTCTGTGAGTCTGACCCAACTCTGCCTACACAGCAGGAGACCTGGGGGATTTCTGCTGCTGTCTGAGCAAGGGACCCATCTCTGGATGCCCATGATGTTGAGAAGGTGGTGTCTTGAGGGATGTGTCAAAGCTCTCTCATTGCAATCCTAGAAGTCAAATTCCCTGAGACATTCTTTCCATGTGCATTCCGTGGGCCTGGATGCATAAATGACTGGCAGATGCTCCATGTAAAAATTATCTCTCACGTGGGAGGAAGAATTCCACAAGGGTAGATTAAAAATATTTCATAAGAATAAGTCATTGTACAAGAACAGGGGGATATTTATTCTAATTTACTTTCTCACAGGACCAGATGATACAGGTGCAAAAATAATCTTAGTTCTGGCATTTGGTATTTCTGCAAACATAATTTATTCCCTTGTGCTTGAGCTATAATCATCTTTCATTACATAATCACAACTCTTTTTCCCAAAGAACTCCAGCCTCAGTTATGGTTCAAAGTGAATGTTGGTCAATTAAGCACCCAGCAGGTATTATCTTGTTTAATTCTTATTGCTCCTTATAATGCACACTAACATGTCAAAGTACTTATTGCATGCTATTCAACCCTTAGTTTAAAAACAGATTAATGCTGGATAAACTCTTCCACATCTCTCATCCTGAAGCCCTGGTTACATCAGGAAAATGAAGCAAAAAATAATAAGCTATCCATGTGAAATGTTTTTCCTGGAAATCTGGAAGATTTTCTTTTATTCTTTTGGCTAAATTTTAGTTTGGTCCTTGCCAGCTGGAGGAGAGAAAGCCTGACCTGTGGTGCCAGAGCTTCTGGCCCTCCTACAATGGTCCCACTGTTTGCTATGCACACGCCGTGTTCCAAGCCGACCTTCTTGCTTTGAACCTGCTCTTGTCTCTGTAACCCCAGCACCCAGTGCTGCTCCTCTGGCCACACAGTCCCAGCAGTAGCAGAGGTGTGGCAGGGAATTTTTATCACTGTGTGTGTGAAACACACCTGCCTTCCACATGGAGAGCAGGTGGAGAGCAACACCAGGCAAAAAGGATTGCTGAATCACATACACCAGTGCTGATCCACTAAAATACCACCTCTCTCAGTGCATGGGCAAAATCTCACTTCAACCCCCTCCCTCCTCCTCCTCCCCACCACTTCACTGAAGGTCATTCTCACACAGCTCAGGCACCACCAAGTTTAGCTCTAAACAAACAAAACCTGCTGCTGGTGAGCATCATGAATTGGAGACTGAAAGAAGAACTTATACGTCAGTAATTTCCCAACAAAGATTCTGTTTCATCACATTTGCAGGTTCTGAAATAAATGCAGTATTCCCACAAAACATAGCTGACACTTTCCCAGGTCTAGCTTTGGGCCCCTGCAATGATGCACTTGTATCTAGGAAAGGAATGTTTAAAAGACAATTCCACAGGAGTGTGTCACAAAGTGCTGCTTTCTCCCCTGGCAATCTCCCATTATCCCATCAGATTGTGCAGGCAACTCATGCAGCACCTCTGCCATTTATGTTGAAAGCAGCTCCTTCTAAGAAGATTTAATGATGTTCTGTAAGTAAACACCTGAAAACAACAGAAAACCCCTATTCATTTAATTTTCACTGCCCTTACGCATTTCACAAGAATGCTCCCTGATGTGGTCTCTCTCTTTCAAGGAAAGAAAAATCCCAGTTCTTCCTGAATTGAAGAAATAATAAATGTTTCATGAGATTTATGTTACCATCTTTTACAAAAAAATACAAATTGCATAGTATTGGTAATTACAGGAGGCTTTACCTTACAAAGTTACAGTATTTTGCTAGTCACCCACAGTACGTAAAGCACAGAAACAGCCAAAAGGCTATTTCTGTGCATTTCTCTTGAAGGGATGTTTTTTTTTCAGTAGGAAGTGTCTTTCATTTACTAGCATTGTCCTACAACTCTTTCTTTAAGAAAGAATACATGAATTAAGAAACATCTGCTGTTCACATGGAGATTGATTCCTGCCTAAATTTGGTGTTTGGTCCATGACTCCAAGATAACCAAGATCTTTATTTCTCAAGTCTCATGCCTTGAGATATTTTGTTCAAACTTAAAACAAGCAAAGAAACAGAGAGCCAATTTCAGAGTGATTTTGGTAGGGGGAGACCGGTTTACTGTTTCAGAGTACAAATCACAATCATGTTCATAGTTCAGACAGGTCCGTGGGAGACAAGAAAGAAAAGGTACCCATCTCCAAATCCTCCCACCTGTAATTGCACCTTTCCTCACAGCTGCTGCAGGCAGCTGTGCTGCACACACCTGGGCTTTCCACTCCTGGAAACTGATGGAGGTGCCTGGTCCATGGCAGCGGCCACAAAGTGCTGGGGTCCCTCTCCAGGCAGCAGCCACAGACCCCTGCAGGAGGAGCTTCAAACCTGCTCCAACTCCTTGAGTGCTTTTAAAGATGTCCCGAATTATCCAACAGAAATGCCCATTTCCCCTGCTAACAGGAAGGGAATTCTCATCAACAACCTGAAACTCGCACTCACCATGTCCATAGTAAGGCCTTAAAAGAAAAAGGGCTTTGGGATCTGTTGTGTTCCCCCCCTAGTGTTGTGTTCTAGGTCTAGAAACAGAGAAATAACATGGCACATAAGGAGCAAGGGGAGACAGCTGAGAAAGAAGCTTTCCAGATGGGCTGGGACCATGCTATTTTCCAGAATACCATAACACGCCATTTGATTTCAAACACATTAAACCTGTGGCATAGAAGAAAATTAACTGGCAGGAGAGGTAATAGGGCAACACCTGTAAATAAACAAAAAAGAAAGGGGTGTCGAGGCCAGGAAATGTGTTGTGCAGACCAAGAAGAAAAAACTGCCTTTAGGACAATTTGTTTAGACTAAAGAAAATAAAAACAAACCGAGAAGAGATCAAAGGGAAAAAAAATGAAGTCTAGTGAGAGAAAACACAAAGCTCTAGAAGAGAAAAGGTACAGCAGAGTCAGGCAGCTATTTGGTGAGATCTTACACTTTCTGTGGATCAAAGGGTGGGCTTCAGAGGAGAGAGCTTCTGAGGCAGATTGCAGAGCAGAACAGCACAAATGCCTGAGCATGGAGAACACAGTTACAAAGGGCAGAGAGGAAAAGAAACACCTCCAAATGAGGGCTCAAACAAGCACTGGGAATTATAGATGCAGCAGGGTAGTGCAAAGAGCTGGAAAACTCTTGCTAGTGCCAATCTTGCTAGATGGTGTCAATTTAATCTTAAGAAAATGTGAGGCAATTGAGAGTTCTGGGGTAAGACTTTTGATTTGTTCATTCACTTCAAGAGAATTCCTGCACTCAAATCTCACTCTACGTATCAAAATGCAAAATGGGGTAGCAACATCTCAAATATAAACACAGAGGTTCTCCCCTCGTGTTCCTGAGTGCCTCATTTTTCTCAGCTATGTTTGTAGTTTAATACAACTTACTATCTGCACAGTCAAATTAAAATTTTAAGAATAACTTGCAAATTTAAAACTTAAAAAAATGCAAAGCCTCACTACAAAATGCATTTTCAGTGAGAACAATCAGTCATCACAGGGCAAGCAGACAAATTCCACCTCTGAGGTCCCCTTCTACTACAACTGCGTATTTCTTGCTAAGAACTGGGCCAAGCCAGTACAACGGTAACTTGAAAAGTCAAGATCCACATGTAATTCCTCATTACCTCTTGTCATGTTTTAATGTTTTAGTTTTCCCATTATAGTTGAAACTGAGACTTTTTTAGAGTTCTAATCTGTAGCCTAAATCTTACACTCTTTCTACTAGCTCATGTTCAAATACAGTAGTACTCCATACCAGCCCTCTTCAAATTTGGTTTTCTTACTTTTTAGCGTGATTAGTTATTATGACATTATTTATTATCATGGAGTATTCTTTAGAATCACATTACATGAACTACCACTATTATTAGCCCTTTAGAGCAGTGCTTAAACAAGCACCAATGCCTTCTTCACCAGCATTCAGTTTTAATGAAGACTTCCAATAAGTATATTTCTAAAATAACACGGTATAGCAATTTATAGGATTGCAGAAGAGAATTGTGTACATTTTTCTTCTCTTCAAGACATTTGCAGCCTCCTGCACTAAAATGGATTAAAGGCCAATAAACTAACAACTGAAGACTTCAGACTGCAAAATATACATGTATTTTTATTACTATTGCCTTAATATTGAGTAAATGATTTTTAAGTACAATCCAGTAGAAGCATACTACGGGTGCAATTTAGGCTGGAAATAACGTATAATCACTAGCACGATCTTCTTACACTGCTTCTTCTGGGCAAACTGCTTTGCTAAGATGTGCAACCCACGTTTAGATAACAATGAACTGAGAAGGAAAACTGCAGATCATTAAACCAAGGTAGTATAGGAGTTTTTGTGCAACGTCCTCGGAAGTAAAGTTCTCTTCTGTTCCTGAGCTGCAGAGAGCAAGAGGCAATGGGCATTGACTGCAGGGGGCACTGACACCCTGCGTTGGGTGCAGTCTGAGCTGGGGCCTGGTGCCCTTCAGGATGCCCAAAGGCCCACCTCAAAGAGCCTGTCGGTCCTGGAGAGGAGCCAGCCTGCCCAGCATCTCCCGGCCCCAGGGGGAAATGTACGTGAAGCAAACACAGTGCATGGAGCGAACTGTCCATTGTCACATGCCAGGTGTCTCCCTCTGCACTTTGTTTTCCCAAGCAGAAACAAGGCCCTTTTTGCTATTTTCTTCCCATTTCTGTGACTCCTATTCAGTGTTTCACTAAAGAAGTGTGGATTTGACTTCCCCTGAAGCCACTGACAAGTCCACCAATACACACCATGTTCTTCATGCCTAAGTGTCTCCAGCATTCTGTCTTGTGTGACCACTATGGTCACAGACCTTCCCTCGGTGAATCATCATTAAATGAAAAGATCAAAACATCCCTATTGTTACAAACTAAGCAAACTGATCTACTGTAAATGTGATTTTTTTTTTTCCTTCTAAATCACGTATTTCCTGATCTCTTATTATTTCTTGGTGATTCAATTTAAAACCATGTGAATTGCAGTTTAATGGAATTACAGTTAAATGAATTACAGTTTTATGCTCTATCCATAAATGATACGGCCGAGGCTGCAAGGAAGGAGTCCCTTTGTCCATCAGTCTCTTTACAGCTACATTTCCAGAGGGCAAATCTCACTATACAGCATTAATTATTCTTGTTTCACACCTCATCTACACTGAATTGCAAAGACCAGTGAAATAAGACTCTTAGAGCTTTGTAAGAGAATAAAAGAAACCAAATTGCTACAAGAGTTTCTTGTTCCCCTGCTTTGGCAAACTTATTGATGTCCCTTGTCCATTTTCCTTTGTTCAGCTCAAACATTAAGAACTGGGTGCCCCCCAGCAGGAGATACACTTGCACAATTGCTGACAAGGCATTTGCTCTGGACTGTGCTCTGGCACAAGCGCTGCTGTCTTTGCCAGCTCTTCAAGAACTATCTGTTGTCTCTGAGAGAATCCTTCATCCTCTTGTCTCTGATTCCAACATTTTGAAAAATGTTTCTTGATTTCCGTGACCACAGCTGCTATCAGTAAAGGCAGTTCTGATTTATCTGTTCTTTTTTTCTCAGCAGTTCTATCCAACATCAGCTGTTATCCCAGAAGCTTACCTTGTGTCTGAGGGATTTGCAGAGAAAATACAACCCTACCTATTTGTCATTACTTCAGAAGAACTAAGAACTTTCAAATCCTTTTCAAGGTAACTAAACTAATGTCACTCTACAACAGCCTAGATAATGTTCAAATAGAATTGAATATGGTACTGCATACCAGACATCATTTTAAAAGCAATTAAAATAATAGCTTTGTTTCTTTTGAACATTAACATCATCAGCCTGCAATAGAATTCCTGTGCCACCTGTATTAGGAACTGCTAATCAGAGTCCAGTGAAATACGTGGTGCTCAGGACAATACATGCTATTGTTACAGACAGTGATCGAATCAGGCCACATTAATAAAATTCGCGAGAGCCAAATTTAATAAGAAAATCGAACAGGGTTTATTTCGCAACTCGAATCACAATTTATTGCCAGCCACAATAAAAAAGGAGACAACGTTTGAACGCTGGGTGACCCTGGATCTCTGCCCCTAGCACAGAGGTCCGGTGGGGTTCACGCCGGTCTGGTCCCGGGGTTCAGGTTTTATACAGTTTTTTCAGCCTGGGGCTAGAGTTCCTTTGTCTTTTTATCTCCCTTAGAATATTCAGATGTTGTTCATTGCTGTGCAGTGTTAGGACAATATTGGCTCCGATTTGTAGTATCTATGTAGCCCCGATATTCTGTCTGGTACTCCCGAATCTGCTTTTTCTCTGCACCTGGGCTGTCATTCTTTTTCTCCGGGAAATCCTTTACATTTGAGTTTATTGATGAATTTCTCGAGTCCATGCCTGAGCAGATAACAATCTCCCTCTGGGAAATCCTTCCAGGTGTATCTGGGCTTCCTGACATGGCACAATAACTCTTTTGCTCGAGCAGTTACCGGTATTTAACGGGTACTTGAAGGCGGGGTGCTCCGGCTACAAGTCAAACTGGCTTTATACAAGGTTACAACATATTTGAATGATTTTTTTATTATATGAACGAATTTGATATATCCTACTCATATCACTATGATCAGACAGCTTCATAGGAAGAACAGCCATTGCTTCAAACAGAGCAATTGTTTCTGTGGTGAAGAATTTTATATGTCTCGTTCGTAACTCTGAAGCTAAAATTGCGTATGGCTTTGCATTATTAGACCAAAAGGGAATAATATGAAAGTGCAATCCAGAATATACAGCAGCAGAGCAAATGTATAATGTGAAACTAACAGCCATAGCTCATAGCAAGTTGAAACCAGAAGCATCTGTCAAAAGCCATATAAAGTGGGATTCAGATGGCAACAGCGGAAATAAATCAACAGAATGCTAAAATGAAAATTAAGCAAAGAATCCTCTGAAAAATCTCTGCAGGAGACCATTTACAAAGCATGAGTCAGATGAAAGTTGTTGGAAGTAGAAATAACTATAATAGAAGCAAAAACATCCAGCTTTTTCCTCCTTTGGATTCCAATTTATACAGCCCTCCATAATTGGATTTATTTAAATTTAGTGGTAATGGAAAAGCTGATGGTTAACCTAAGGAGAGCACAAAAACCTTTGTCTTAAAGAAAGTTCTCCTCTATTCCTTGTAGCATAATTAGTTTTCAGCTGCAAAGACTATGAACAAAAGGTCAGCTGAACATGGCAGAAGCACAGGGAACTACTGGAAAAACAGCTGCTGGAAGAGTACTTGTTCTAGGATGCTCCTTAGGTGGAGGATGAAAACACAATGGGGAGATGCAACAATAAGAAGGTGACACAGAAAAAAGGAGCAATTTTAATTGTTCTCTGCAGAAGACACAAAGTGCTCTGCAAGCAGGACAAAGACAGAAAGGCTGTAAGGGACAATTTCTCTACTGTCATGAGGGAATGATCATAATTTCATCTATAAAGCCTTTTGAAAAGTCAGTCCTGAAGAGAGAAAGATTTAATGGAGCAGCTCAGTGTCGGTTTGAAGCAGCGACCCAGCAGAACACTTTCCCTAACAATTCTGATGACACTGCTTCAGCCAGAGAATGTTCTTTAAGAAAACTCATTCTTCTTAGTCCAAAGAAAGAGAAGTCCCGTTTCAGTTGTATGCCCGTATTTTCATTTTTGTAGCAGCACCATATTGCATGCTTATGTTCAATTTAGCACTCCCATGATCCTGCTTCTCTAATACTGTTTCTCAGTCAGCATTCCCATGTTTTATGTTCTTCATTGTTGGCTTTTACAGAGTCAGGGCCTCTTTGCATTCATCTTGATTACATTTTACTCTGTTAACATCTGCCTCTCTGTTAACTGCTGCACTTCCTACAGCTTTTTACATCCAACTTCACAAATGTTAGCAAGCCCTCCTAGATTTGGTTTTGTCATGATTGCTGCAGTCTTCATCCCTTCCTCCTTTTGCTTTGTTTTCTCCAGACAATTTCCTTGCTGAGTTTTTTAATGCACAAATTGCTTCATAACCCTGTGAAAGTAAAGTAACCCACTGAATTTCTATCTATTAAATGTCTTGTTTTCACTAATTTCTATGTGAAAACATTTCAGTAAGCAAGGGGTGCACAAAAGCAGATTTCATCGAGTGAGCTCTATCACAACAGAGTATACTCCAACACTGAGGCAGGTAAATGCTACACAAAATGTCCTGAAATGTATTTTTACATCTATTTTATGAGTAATTTGAGGTCTCTTCTTTTTCCCCACCTTGAAAAATGGAGAGCTTATTTACTACTTATTTTACAAGCTGTATACAGTTGTGACTGCAGAGTATCAAACTGGTCCATTAGGTGCATGTCCTCTTCCATTCTTCTATACTTCTGATATTTTTTCTCAACACAGAAGTTAACTGCCAACAATTCTGAATTCCTTTTGCTAGTTCTTTATGAGTTTTGCTATCTCGTACTGTTGCCTTTACACATTAAAACTACAAAAGGCAGTGAAGCATCAAAGTCATACCTGCCTAAAGCCAGTCACTGACAAGCCAGGATCACTGCTGGAAGTTTAGCCAACGCTTTGGAAAAGATACTTACCTAAGGGAAATCTCTGTGAAAACTCTCTGCAAACATGGTCTTCATGTAAGCAATTTAAAAAAAATTAAAAAGCAAAAGGTACTACAAAGCCCACCAGTCTGTGGGCTTCTGGAGGAAAGAAAAGTTGCATCTTTATAGAGGAAAGTGAATTATCAGAATGAAGGAAAGAAAAGAGTAGCAGTTTATTTTTACTGTATCACCCTTTGATATCTAAAAAATATTATCATGGAAAAGAGAAACAAAAGACTTAGGAAAAGGAAGCTATTAAAGACTGAGTTTAAGCTTCAGAAAATTTTATTGCCTTCTGTTGTGGGTGAGGGTCTATAGTGATGCAGGGTCCCCAGGCAGGTGCAAAGGAGAGACATTCAGAGAGTTATTCAAAACTCAGACCTTTTAAAGCAGTTAGACCTTTAACAGTCACAGTTTTAAAGCATAACAAACATAATCCAACCCACAACCACACACCACGATGTGAGCACACAACGGTTATGGAACTTGTTTTCCTACCCCTAATTGAGCTGCGTCTCTCTCCCACAGGCCTTTTCTACCTAGCCAAAGTAACAGGCCTGAGCCATGATTTTACAAGGCCTTCCCTTTGTAAGGTTTTACTGATGGGTAACATTGTGCCTCCTTAATGAATTGTATTTTCCTCTTTTAGCTAAGTGAAGCGCAGGAAGTGCCCACGGGACAGCTGGCTGGAGCAGGATCCAGAGCAGAGCAGCCTGGGCTCTGAAGCACTGGGCTGAAACACCTCGAGCCCCTGCAGTAAGGAGCACTGAAATACTCTTCCAGCCTTATCCTGGGAAATTAATAAACGTATCGATCAGAACTGCAGAGGCTGTTCTTTACTCCTACTGCACATGGCCCGAGAGAATTCAACCCTGGGACCCAACTACATCAAGCAGCCTCCCCAACCACTCACACCAAAAATATGGGCTAGAATGTGCAGATCCATTATCTTCACTTTCACTTCCTGGATAAGTGTATATTTAACCCAATTTGCATTATTTCCTTACAATGAAAGGAAAGTAGTAGAAACCAACTAGGTATGCCTAGTGTTCTTTTCACAAATCAATTCTTTCAAACATTAGGAAAACTTTTAAAGTGCAAATTTAGATGGCCTACTTCCAGAAGCTTTTCTTTTCATTTGTCTAGTAGTTAGCTTTGCAAAGACATGAATTTGACTAGGATACTGAATTCTATTTTAAAAGCAATTTAAAATTTAAAAATCTCAATGCCTTTTGATCAAACAGCTTTACACCCCCTAACTAAGGGTTTTAACAGTAGTCATGTGGAGCCCAAGTTTTGATGTTCACATATGGCTCAAAAATACAATGCATACCACATATTTTGAAAGTTGAGTTTGGGCAAAAACAGAGCTCACAGGAAAAAAAAGCCAAAATTTTTTTGTTCAGATTAGATTATATGCAATGTTGGGCAGTTTTACAGCATTTCTGGCATTTTAAGAATTGAAAATCTTGTCATACTAACTGTTCTTCTGATATCAGTCTACCTAGATCAGAAGAAAAGTGTGTCTTCATTTCCACTTACATAACCAAAGGAGGGTGGGCAGGCCCTGGCACAGGGTGTCCAGAGCAGCCCCTGGCAGTGCCCAAGGCCAGGCTGGACACTGGGGCTGGGAGCAGCCAGGCGAAGGGAAAGGTGTCCCTGCCCAAGGCAGGAGGTGAGACAAGGTGATCTTTAAAGTCCCTTCGAACCCCAGGACACAGACTGGGGGAGCCCCTTTGGCCGCTCACTTTCACAGGCTCACACCAGCCCAGCTGAGCAGCTTTCCTGGAGTCCTGCACCTGGGGCTGCTCACGGATCTGTGCAAGCTCCCAGCCAGTGCATCCTTCCTCCTGCAGGGCTCATGAAAACAAAATTCTTTGTACAACTGTGTGCAAACAGCACAGCAGAAACTCAAAAAGCAACAACATGCTATAGTTGAGGGGCTTGAGACTCCTGTTAAGATCAGTGGCACTTGTGCGTGAATCATCACACCTAAACCTCTTGTAGTTTACAAACCTCAATATAAATGTTACCACTCACCTCCACTTCTAGGCACTGCTTTTAGGCTGCTTTGCTACTAAAGTCTCCTGCTACAGATAAGAACACCAGAAAGCAGTGGCTCGGTCAAAATCAAAGAGATGATCTTGAGTCCCTCTTATTGTTATTTGAATTCTCATAATTTTCCTTTTTTTTTCTTTTCAGACAAGAATGCAAAATAGAAAAATAACTAGAATCAAGATCATGGGATTACATATTAAGAAGCATACCAGAAACATCTCCTTGAAAGCACATACTTTCATGGTTGGGCTAGGGTGTTTACCAAATTGAAAAGTATTTAAAGTACAATGAAATTTCAAGACAGAGAATCTGCAAAAGCTGTATACCTCTAGATACTGACTTAACTTCTATTTAATTTGCGCGGTGATTTTCCCAGGGATATATTCTAACACAAAAACAAGACTGATTTATATTGCTTTGGCTATAGCTTTTATCCATTTACTGATAAATTGAATTTCACACAGGTTTACACAAAAGCCACAAAATAGTGTCACGTGAAATAAGTCTGGATTTTCTCAAACTGTTAAAACAACTTGAAGTGCAACTGCCTACAAAGAAACATTTACTCCAACAGTTAATGGAAGACTGAAATCAATATTTAGGTAATTTTTCCTTTATAAATCAGTGAAAGAATGCAACATCAATTACCTCTTGCTGGCACAAGCTTCAGTGGGAACTGCAGCAGGTCTCACCAGAGCTGATTTCAATCCTACACAGGTGTGTATGCTAGAGAAGAGAAGCAGCAAAAAATAACCTGTGCTCACATATGGCAGATGACAGACAAGCAGTACCAGCAGGCAGGGTGAAATAAAGCTGGTGCCAACAGTCTGCTAATTTTTTTAGAATTATTCTAACACCCTGCGCAGATTTTTATCAAAATCCTTTGCTTACATGGAATTAAGCTGGATATGCCTAATCCCATGCATTCCCTTCCTTAAAATGCTGTGAAACCATCCTCCTCCACCCAGGAATCGCTTCCTCCTTTGCATGATATCTGTTTCCTTCTCCCTCTGTTCCTGTGCAATTCCATGACAAAAAGACACAGCACAGTTATCTTTTTCCAGATAGCTGGAAAAAGTGTGGAATCAAGTAATGGCTACATTAAATGAGAACATAAAGATGCAAAAGTTATCGCAGCATTCCACTGTCTGCAGTTCCTGAAAGCAGCTTTTCCAATTCTGAACACAGATGGGGAACTTTTGAACATCGATGCCGTTTGGCTGAGAGCAAGCGGCCATCATATATATACAATTTCATTTATTTATTTATAGAATGCACTGCATAAGTAAGACAATAGTGATAAACTGGCCCCTGACCATGCAGAGCTAAATCTGGTGAGGCCATGGAGTGCCTAAATGAGTATTTATTTGCATTGTAAGATTGCCTCAGTTGTACTGTATACCAAGGGCCATCCACTGCTGGCATGAAGAGTTCTCAGACCTTGAAGCTCATTCCTCCCAATTTCTAAGCACCGAAACCAAAAATACATAGAATATATTATTTCTTTGACTTCTCTGAGACATGCAATGTGTACAGGTCTGACACATTCCTTTCAGGACAAAGGGAGCAGGAATTTCCTGGAGCAGGTTGGACACCTGGCCTGAAGCAGCTGCTAAGTGTTGGAGAAGACAGCACATGAGAGAGGATAGGAAGAGGCCATCCTGTGCCTTTCAACTTTTGCTTTTCTTTCTCTTCGGCCTGTGCAAATTACATAATACAATTTGAACTATATTTTAATGTAATGCTTAAACTTGGATCTTGAGAACAGGGGGAAAAATGCTAACTGATAAGAAATTACACATAAAAATTCCATGGTCCATTTATTGGCAGAACAGGGATTTGAATTTGGAACTCCCACAATGTTAATAAATGCCATCACACAACCAGCCTATGAATTAGTTTGAGACAGGCTTATCCCAATTTTTCCTGCTGCAGCTGTCCCACTGTGTAATTTGAATAATAATTAGAGAAGAATTTGAACAATGGTTGCCATTAGGGGAGCCCCAAAAATTGCAACTTCTGAGTCTACCTCTATCCTTACTAGCTGAGAAACATTTCATCTCTAACAGCTGTATTCGTACACAATGCCTAATGTTTAATGAATCAGAATTCCTGATAAAACCAGTTAAACCAGAATTCATTACCAGATCTGACATACAGCCTTTATTTCTCTAGGGACTGAAATATCCAGTACAACCTTCCTTGTGATCCTTAATGCAATTTCCAAGAGTTTGATTAAATGAGGCAGAAACCAGGCACGTGACAGATTTAAAGTTTACAGACTACATTTCAGAAGGACCTCGCACAATTCTATTTCAACAAGCTCATTAATTTCCACTAAATAAATTATTATAAAAATACAGGGTTCGGGGGGAACTGTAAGAGAGTTTATTTTCAACAGTCAAATGCATAGATTATTGAGCAAATGAATCAACTTACTGCAACACACAACTCAGGGAACCCATATCATGTAAGGGGAATCTAGAAGTGGCTTAAAACCTGTGCTCTGCTGAAAAAAAAAAGTAACTTTTAGTAGAAATTGCTATATGGAAGTAGAAAACAGACAAATGGTAAACCACTGTTGCTAGGGCCAATGCAAATGGACTTTGTTTTCCCTTCCAACACGCACATTCCAACTTCCAGTTATTATCTCTCTGGATGTTGGAGCTGCTTAGCAGATCTAAACAGTCTAATTATAGATATTATAGCAATACCTTATTAATGAGCAATATACTGTTGGTAATTAATACACATTATATATAAATTTATGAAATCTAAACATCCCTGTATGTTTACAGCTCTTAATTAGAGCTAACTAAATACACTGGGCAATGCTCTTAAGTAGCCACAGAACAAAACAACTCCTGCTTGATGCAAGAGCAGTTGTGATAAAATGCTAAATCTGTCTCTTTTCCTAAAGCCCAAATATAGAAAGGAAGAAGAGTGAAATCAAAGCACAGCCATAAAAGCCTCTAGAGGAGAGAACACAAGGCTGAAAAAGCCTCACAGCAGTGATTCAGTCTTTGTTTTCAAGACGTCTGTCTAGGAACCCCCTATATTACTGAATTATTAAGATCTAGCACAGTGCTTTAGGAACACTGGAGCTGCCTTTCCCTTGTCATCTCCAGCACAGGGCCACCAGCACCACCCTGTACGGAAGGACGTGCTCGAGCTGGGCTGGCCTTTCTCAGAGGGAGAAGAGCTGGACCATTTCCCATTTCCCACATCCCGTGGTGGTGCTGCAAGCTGTGAGGTGCCCACAGGCCAGCGCTGGCAGGGCTCTGGAGCAGGGCTGGGTGATGGAGCAATCTGCTGGGGGCAGCACTGCCAGCAAGGCAGGAGTCCCAGGGCTTGCTCCCACCTGCCCCTGCAGAGCTCCGAGCTCACTGGCAAGTGCTGACAGGCAGGGCCAGGCTGGCTCAGTCACAGCACTGGAGACACCTCTGTGCACCCTGCCACAGACGTGCAGCCAGTGAACGTGCATTCTGCCTCGTGTACAACCCTGACACCAGTTATGAGAGGGCTCAACATCCCATCTTCTCTCCATGCAATTCCCTTCCTCTCTTCATCTCGCTGACTCTCCTCTGGCTTTTGTTTGTTTCTTTGAAGTGCACTCTGGCATTTTTCTCTGACGGAAAAAGAAATTAGCAGATCTACCACAGTTTTTATGAGCAATTCTGCTTATTTAATCTTAACAGAGCTGTGGGGCTTCATAAAGTCTATCAGCTGTGGTCAAGTTCTTCAAAGACAAAAAAGCCTTTAGAAATTAAAACATCATTTGAATATATGCCCTACACCTTGTAATTAAAGACTTCTGGAATGCAGAAGAATAGCTGGGAGTCTGTGATCACAGCTGTCTCAGAATGCCTATGAAACACTGCTGGAAGAGTTCTTGGATCTTGCATCTCTGAATGCTTTCCTATCAAGCTGAGTATAAAAATTCCTGAGATGAGTCCATGTGTCCATGAACACATCTAATTCCTCTTCTGAACTCCTCCATCCAGTTCAGTGCTCATACCACTTTCTTCAGTTTGTTCAAGACAGTAACAATGAACTAATCCAAAGAACTCTCTATATTTGAACATTTCTTTCAGGACGGGCTCACAAAATTATCTTTCCAGTTCAGTCAAATGAAAGACAACACTGTCTGATAATAGTTGCCAGTGGTGTAGATTTTTCATGAAAAAGACACTGCCAAAGCAAAAATGAGATACTGAATTTGAAGACCACATTTGTTTCATCAAACTATCCATCCTATATGGACTAAGAATAAAGCTGAGCTGTAAGTATACCCTAATCATGGTATTTATTTTTGAGAACACAATCTGAATTTGGACTGTTCCTCCAAGAAATTCCACCTTTTTTCCACCTTGATATTTGTGTGCAGGAACAATGAGGGAAAATCAATAGATTTGGGGAATGATAAATGATACAGACAGTTAATTTTCATTAAATGCCTTGTTTTTAGTCTTCAGTTTTCAGGGGAAAAAAAACCCTTCAGAAGCTGCTCCTTGATATGATTTTGAGATCTGAACCTGACCTATGATTTAATACCAGCCAGACAAGAAAAATATTAGTAATGCCAGCACAGGTAACATAGATACTAAGGTAAATATTTTATCTCAGGGTGATTATACTGGGATCATCTTCTGGTATTTCTTTTTTTTTTTTTTTCCAAAAACTTGTTTACAATGGTAATTGTAGTGACTTTATTTCATATTCACACAGCTGTCTGTTACACCTGTTGATTTGCTTTTCTGTGTGTTCATTGGGATTTTTTTGCCTCATGGTTATCACCTAAGATTTTCCTCCATATATTCTATATAAATTCTAATAAATTGTTCTTCCTGCAGATCATTCAATAGAGTATTTTTTTATTCTCACATAATGTCTTCAAAGATAAATATCATTATTATCTTTCATCTCATAGTTGGCATTTTGTCATGCAGTCTTAAATGAAGCCTGTGGGCTAAGTAGATGCCTCTGCTTCCACACTTCTGACATTAGTAGATTGGATTGTGAAGTGTAGGTACAGAATAATTCACTGAGATGTTCTGCCCACTTGTCCAAGTCAAAGGGTGTCAGCTGAAAAGCTCCTCTGCACGTGGCTTGACATAGCCTGTTTTTCCTTATCAGTATCAAGCTGTGTCATCTGAGCCACAATGAAGCTTCCACTGGAGATGAAATCCCTTGGTCTGTGGTGCATTGCAAAGACCTTGCTTCCTCTGCTTGCTCATCAAAGCTGCAGCCACAGAAATTGGCTGTTTTGGCATTGCCATCCCTCAACATGGGATGGAAGTCAAATTCTGAGGTTCTGTATTTGGGAAAACGCTGCCAAGTGGGTCTCACTGTATATTTCCTCCCTTCCTGTGTTTATTGTCCTTCCCTTTTTCTGTCATTTGGCCACAGCATAATTGTGTGATCCATAAAGTGAGCAAATTGCTGTTGCTCTCGGTGTAAGCTCATCTTTGTCTATTTAGGTCATCTTACCACTTGATGCTCTACTGCAGCTGTTTGTGGATCCTCCATGGGTTTAGATGTCCTATCTGCTTGTTTCGCTTTTATTTGATGCAATTTTAAGGCTCATTGTCTTAATGTCTCTTTTTTTTCCCCAGTATTTTTCCATATTTGGAAGCTCTTAATCTAATGTCTGAAAAATTATGAACGAACTCTAGACAAGCCTTGTTTCCTGTTTTTACCAGCTGTAAATCTCTTGCTTTACCACCTTGACATATTTTCCCTAAAAACAGCCTTCACTGAAAGTGCTCACAACCAGCATGTCACCACCTGTCTGAACAGTGGAAGACAGAGAGAAATTAATGTCTTGTGTAGTTGTACAGAGAGCACAACATTGGCTTTGCCCTTTCACCTTAGAAGGGTTACGACTGTAATTAACAAGCTAATCTTATGACTTGAATTAATATTTCACTAAGCAAATGGTTGCTTATATTGTTTGGCTTAGTCTCTTCAAGATCCAAAAATCCCCAGTGTTTTGAACAGGAAATGGATTACTGTCAGGTCAGTTTTCAATAAGCAATTTTGTGCTTATTGGTTCTGTTTGTCTGGGTATTTTTAATTGTTTATCAATCCCAGCAAAGGTACGACAGGCAATGAGGAGGATGACTGCTCATTGCCAAGAGATCCAGGGCTTCCAGAGTCAATGGCTAAATTCCTCACTACCACAGGACACTGAGTATGTGCTGTCCAAAAGCACTTACAAGCTGAACAAAATTGATTTGACCCACTGCTTGAGACCTGACAGACAATGCAATTCACTCAGGAGGCTATTTACAGAAAATGTGATAACAGCTTCTCTTGCTGAACCTCTAAAAACTCCTGTACTTAGGCCAGTGACCAAATGACAACAGGACTGTGTCCTTTGGCACTCTGGTGCCAAAACAATGTCCGTGTAATCCTGATACCATCAGCAGCGTAGTTTAGAGATTGTTAAATAAATAAACAAATAAATCTGTAAGGGAAATGAAGACACAGTGATAAACAGCTAACCTTTGTACTTGCGAAGGAAGCTATAGACATGGAAACTACATTCCCCCACAGGTCTCCGCATCCACATAAGGTGGGGGGCTGACATTTCTGTCAGAGGTGTCTCCCTGGGTGCCACTAAGATACACAGCCAGTTTCTGCCTTGAGCTGGGCCCTACTGAAGCTCGGCTGAGTTCTGCTGGTTTGCAGAGATCAGACTCGGGCAGAGCTGCGACGGCCCTAGGGGCAGAGAGAACCAGGCCACACTGATTCAGAAGTACACTACAGCCCTAAGGGGTGCACATGGACAGTGTTCAAGAGAGCTTTTAAGACAGACCCCCGTAACACCCTTTGCCACAAAGGATGATTTATATTCCTCTGGAAGAGAATGGATTTTTGTGAGTGACTTCATTTGGGCATAACAGCTCATATGTTATGCACAGACTGGTAGACTCATGTCCGGTTCTGCTATTTCTCTTCCTCTTTTCCCCCAGTTACAAAGAAATAAACACAGAGTGGGAGTCTGACGATGTATGTCGTGTTGGGATTTGAAACCAATAAGCCTTACACTTTGAACTGCTTCACACTGCTTAGGTACTTCCTCTAGGATGGTTTCATAAACAAATAGTGAATTTTATCCGTTCAGAAACTGCAATCCTTCCAAAACCCTTAACAGTCTCAAACTCCCATTTAATTTCAATGACAGGCATCATTCCATCTTTTCCCTGCCTCCTACAAGATACTGTAGGCATATTCAGAACCAAAACAGAAGCAAAAATCATATTAACCAACATGTTGCCTACTTGAAATGCTGAATCAGTCTAACTGTCCACCCATCTCCAATTACTCTTCCAAAAGCCAAGAAGCGACCGGAGATGAGATTTGCTAGTTCGTGAGGTGATTTAACATATTATGAAACAACTCAACATGGAGAGCTTGACAAAACCCCACATTTAAACTCTGGCAGGCCAAGTCTTACTCTGTGAATCGTGGAAAAAGGGTGGCAAAAAGCTGAGGGGGCCTCAGGAATATAAATCAGTAGGGAAGTGGAAATGCAAGGCTGAGGATGAAAAAAGGCAAGAGAAGAGAACCGAACTCGGGAGGTAAAAGGGCAGAGATTATCTATGTATAATCTGAAGACTCTTAACTCTGCTCCAAAGCCACGATATCAAACACTGCCTGTGCGGCCACAGCTGTTGGCTTTCATTCCTCAAAAACAAATGTTTGTGTCTGACAAAGAATAAACCCCAATAGATGAAAGCTGCTAACAAGACTGGGTTTAGTATCAGTAGGTTTTGAAGTGATGAGCAGCAAAAAAATGTTTTTCAAAATATGTATGACACAAAGTTCTGCAGAATCTTTACCATGCAAGGTCTCAATGATTCCAGCAGAGAGAAAGTAAAGATTTTAGTGCTTCCATATTCTTTTCCAGCACTATGCTACATATAATCATTTCCAGAAATAACAGTCCTTAAGCATGTGATGAAAGTGATGAAATCCCTCAACAGAAAAGCCAATCATATAAACATATGGAAAACACAATTAGTAAACAATCCACAAGATGAAGATTTTCCTCATTAAGCATTTGCAAAATAACTCAGGAGAACAAAACTGTAAAATTTGAAGTCTGTTGTAAAACAGTTTGCAAACAAAATAAAAAAGATAAACCAGTGCAGCAAATGGTTTGCAAGGAACTGTTTGTTTCTAGAATATATGCAAAATCAACTTCCCACTTTGCCCTTCTTGAAAGTTATTTCTGAACAGTATTTGAAAGTAACAATTTGTTCCCACTGCCTATCAGAACTTGCTTTGAACGCCTTTTCTATGCTTCCAAAGGGCATGCGCCCTTCCTCAGCTGTGCTTCTGGTTTTGTAGCTCCCACAGAAGAAAGCAAACACATGTTTAATGAACTCCCCTGAAATCAACCTAGGAACTTAAAACTAAGATTTGTGCAGTATTGATGTAATCCTGGACATCCACGTTATCAAGAACTGACATCAAAAGTCTTCTCATTACATAAACATGACCTACAAATCCACTAACTCTTGTAAAGACATTTTATGAAAACAAGCAAACAGACAATTTTTTTCTACACGGGTTAACTTGGGGACAGTCTTTCCTCTTTCATACATTTCATATTTGGAAGGAGAGGGTAGGTAATGTTACAGTTTTTTGTATTTTGTCAAAACTTCAAGTAGCTTTCTGAAAAGCATTCCCTTGAGATTTGCTCAAAGCAATCCATGCACTGTAATTTCTCTCTTTTGCTGGAAGTGTAATCAGCAGAAGAATTCAGCAAAGCATTTAAACACGCACCTCTGTGAAAATGTACGATATTGTGTATGTTGCCTGTACTACTCAGTGAAGACACACTATGGTCAGTAATTTGGGAAAAAAGAGTAAGATTCTGAAAGCAGAAGACAGGGATACGAAAGGCGTGCAAGTAAATAAAAAGCATAAGGAGCACGGTAGCAGATAGAGTGGCTGACAAGGTAACTTGAGGGAGTTACACTTCAAGGAAGGAGGTGAGGACAGCAAAAGTAATGGAATAAGGAAAGGTGGTGCAAGGTTATAAAAGTGAGAGTAGGAAGGGGTTAGTAAAGGAAAAGTATGATCGTCAGCAAACCCTGAAAAACTTAAATCAGGGCCACAAAAGTAATTGAAAATACCTTTGTTGTCTATTATGTGGAAGGAGAAGTGAGGCTGTGCAAACTGAGTGCCCCTTCTCTGCTGTAATTTTGTAAACACATTTCCAAAATTAAGACTCTAACAGTTAAAGGCTGACACCTCACTGGCCTCTAGCAGGCAGAGGGAAATAAAGCTGCCGTCCCCTGCCATAAGTGAAAGCAGTTCACCATTTCCAGATGGGTTCAAGCCACGATGCATGTGTGCATTCATCCACAACCAATGGTGACCCATGACTTGTACCACTACCAAGTAAAAATACGACCATCACCTTTGATTAAGATGTAGTACAGCCACTCAAGGACTTTAAAACTGATGACAGTGAGCTGTTTCCCAGTAAGAACCTGAATCAAGTCATTATAAAAACAGCTTACCAAAGCATAACTCACTGCAGTCCTCTCTTCTCTCCCTCCTTACTTTACATGGATATATAGACCATCAGAACAGAAGAACAAAAGGCGATGACAAAAAAATTTGAAGTATATTTCATAGCAAAACACTTCATTATTACATGAACCATTACCCTCAAGACAAGGACAATTCCGAACCCTCCAAAAGATGAAATGCTGTTTCAGGAACATATAGCATTGTTTTCCTTTGAAGTGATATTTAAAACAAGGGAATTAGATCTTTACAGGAGAGGTTCTTACTTCAGTTGGAAGAGATTCTTTGAGATATGTGTATCCAGACCAGTTTACCCACTTTCTAAACCCACAATTTCTCACACTTGACGAAACATCCAAGCTCCTGATCACTCACATCTAAGATTCGAGACTTTACCTCCAACCTCTTGGCAACACTGATCATAGCACAGCAAGAGTTGTGGAAGAACAGAAGATCTACAAGATGGAATTCTCAGCAAGAACACCCCTTAATGAAATTTTACACACAAGCAAGCCAAGTCAAAAAGCTGAGAACATGAACACAGGATACTCCATTAACATCCTTCACCACTTGGCTGAGTTTTACAGGACTGTGCTGGCTTCTCACCCACGCTCCAGCACCAGCAGGCTCTGTCTCACCAGGGCAGTGTTACAGTGCTCTGTGTACCATATACTTTGTCTCCAGGTGCTGCACAGAGAACAGGTGTCTGCTAGCTCTACCAGCCCAAGGTTTCAGATGCCTCAAGAGAGGCCCTGCTAGGATTTCTAATGCACTTGGTTACAACCCCAGGTGAGTAACTACCCTTAAAAACCGTGATCATTTACAAGGGAGAGTGTTTCGTGCCTTGATGTATTCCTGTCACAAGCTCAGTTTCTGCTAACGTGAACCTGCTCTCTGGTCGTTCAAAGGCAGATGATATATTTTGACAAAGGCAAATAAAAAAAAGGAAATAGGAATTTTTAAAATAAGTACTTTTTTTATCTAGTGAGCATCACAGAAGAGAAACTTCTGCGTATTGCTTAAAAGCACATGCATTATGAACAGTACTCCTCATGGTTCTTGTTAGTCCCTCTGTGTTTTCTCTCCTAACAAAAAGAAAGGGAGAGACAGTGGGAAGGGTCATTCAGGGTGACCTTCAGTACGGATCCCTAATGCAGTTACCAAAAATCAGGCCTTTGTCTTCAGTTCTATCAACAACTGCTATGACAGCATTACTACATCTCCAGTGCTTTTCAGAACAAACAGCACAATCTCTGTACACACCCATGCTTTCAATCTCAGCTAGCAGGTATTTGTTTGAAATCTGTGAGTTCTGGTTTTTCCAAAAAGGCCTTGTATCCAGCAGGATTTGTATTTCCTTACAGGCTTATGGCATTTACTGGTGATATTGTGCAAGTAGACCACTCTTGAAAACAGTGACATCTAAATTAAGACATAAAGTAATAATTACTAAGGTTAAAAAAGAAGGAAACCAAATGAAAAAAATAATATTGCTTATATTGCTTTTGCCACTTTACAGAAACAGAAATGGCTAAAGCAATAGAATGGCCTTATGAAGTCATCTGGCTGGAAGTATTGGATCCATATGTTTGAGATCTGTATTACACCAGAGCAGTAAAATGCTGGAGTAGCAGCCTGGGATTCACCTGCTCATTCATGGATCACTAAACTGAACTTCTGAAACGTCCCCAATTAGAAATGCCTGTCCCTTGGAGCCATTTATGGATTGGGACAAAAGGAGTTAGCCTTATGAGTAGCACAGGGAAGAAAGGGAAGAACACAGTAAGTTGAAACAAAGGAATGAGTCCACACTGAGGGAAAAAAGACTAATATTGGAATTAACAACTTAAAGAAGAAAGTGTTAAGAATAAGAAGCTTGACTTGGCCAATATTCAAGTAGCAATCAATTTATTAATTAATATGGTAAAATATGAGCAAAATTTCAGCATGGTGCTGGGTACAGTGGGGGAAGCTTTTCCTCCAACTGCACACCCATAGTTGGGGCTTACAGGTATTTATAGGGATATTCATATGCTGTCTCAGCAGTTTCTATTCCCAATTTTTATGTATATTCATCAGTAGCTTCTATTCCCGATTTTCACATCACAATTTTAGTCTCCTCAGGATGTATCCCAGATGGTGGGGTCTGGCTTCCAAAAGGAGAAAGGAGTATCCCAGATGGTGGGGTCCAGCTTCCAGATGTGGATCTAACCTTTAATTCTCAGGACTATTAATCTTATGATAGTGATGTCCAGCTTCCCTTCTCAAGCTGCTTTTTACTGTTTTGTTAGAAACTTTGAGATAAGCATACTTCCTTTATAACTCTAAAGCTATAGGTTTGCAAATCCTTAACACAAAGCAATATTCTAAAATTATACTTCAAAAGGTTATCATTGCAAACATCTTTAAGGTTTACCTACAAGTGAAAAGTTCTTGTTAAAGAGCAACATCCTAAGACTTTAGTTCAAATGCTTCTAAATCAACTTAAGACTTATAAAAGTTAATTGCAAATGAAGGATGGATTCAAAGGCCTTCTTCCATGCTTTACTTCCCTCAGTTACTTATTAGAATTCATCTTTATAACTGTCCCATGGTCAGGCTCCACGCACATCCCAATCACAAATACACACGTTGCCTTGATTTACCTGACACGAAACACAGCTTTGTATTTCACAAAAGAAATACTAAATGTGAAAAAAACTTGTAAGCACCTCAAGAGCAGAAGAAAGTAACACTGGTGTCAATTAAGAAAGCTGTCCCAACAATGATTAACACTGAGTCTGTGGAAACACTATTTCAGAATGAGGAATATCCTCCAGGATACTGAACTAATCAAAGGGCAAAATCAAATGCACTGTATTAGACTCAGCCATGCTACACTTAGATCTTTAACTCAATGACTAATGTTAACACAGCTTTCAAATATAAAATCTGCCCGATCAAAACCAGATATACTCAAGTTAATGTAGCACTGCCTCACTCCTCAAGAACCCTTTAACTACAATTACCTCTCGGTTGTTGTTCTTTAGGAAAAGCATTTTCCATATGAAAACAAATCATCAGTGTAATTAGCTATCTAGTATCACAATGGCATTAAAATCACAAAAATTAAAAATCTGGGAAAAGCAGAAGAAAAAACCACACTTCCATGCTTTCTCCCTCTTCTCAACATTAACATGGCACTGCACTTTGAAAATGAGCTGCCACTCACTGACATGAAACTTGTGAGTTCATTAAGTGTGCCATAATTGCTCATTCCCTCAATGCAGTTGGTTGCCTGAAGCCTGTTTCTTTGCAGAAAATGCAAGAAAAGAATCGTATTAATTCCAAGAAATCAGCAGAGAATTAGACACAGTTGTATTTTTGCACATGAATTTCAGAGTCATGTCCAATAAGATGAAAGAAGCAGATCTTTCAAGAAAAAAGGGATTGAAGGGGTAACTTATAAACAATCAATAATATAATTAAGTCACCATGCAAACTACTTAGAAATAAGTAACTCCGTAGCTAAAGCTCTTCCTTCTCAAGCCTTTTATGTGGTTCAGGCTTGGGCTCCACGCCAATGTCCCAGAGAGCAGGAAGGGCAGAGCAGTGCTGCAGGGACCGCCAGTGCCCACAGCTGGGGCCATGGCACAGCAGCTGGGAGAGACACCTGGGAGCTCACCAGCAAAGAGGGGCAAGGCAGAGCTGAAACCAGCTTTAGCCCAATGAACACAGATCTGATTCCCAAGGCACTGGTTCTACCCAGGGATTTCATCCTTCACAGCACATAAACCTTCCACCGAGCACGTAACTTCTTTCTTCCAGTAAACCTCGGTGTACTGAAATTCAATCCATATGGAGTACAGTGCAATGTAAGTACTTTTTAACTGCTATTGTAAATAATGAAGTTTACTAGTTATTTCAATACACATTTTTTAATACAAATAATTCTAATCACCACTGTAATAATCTAAAACTGAAACAACTACATCAGCAGTTCAATCATCCCACACTCTTCTGAGATAAGCCTGAGTGCCTGTGGCAACTTAAAGTTGTGCATCTGAGCTGTCATTACGATAGCCACTGGCCTTGACACCTCAAATATTTAGTGGCACTTGCTATACATTATCCCTTTACAGCTGCAGGTGAGGAATGGACAGCACTCGTGACTCCAATCCCTAACCAGATTTGTTACTTCCACAACAGTTATTTCATTTAGCACTGGCACCACAATCATCTTTCATTTCAGAAATGTAACTTCACTGAGTTTTATAAATTAGAACATGAAGTGAAATAACAACTTTTTGAAAATGCCATGCCCTCTCAGAAATCAGGCAATGTTAACACAGGGCGTACAGAGCAGATTTGAAGGAGACTGTTCTTGGTAAACAAAGAGACATGAACAATAAATACCTCTGTAGTTATTTGGGCCATATTCCTATTGCTTGGCTAAATTTCAAGAGGCAGCTATGAAGATCTGAGAGTGTCACACTCATTGAAAACCAACCTAATTCCAATAAAAATTATTAGGGGTAGGTAATAACAAAGGAGGTACCTGTTCCAGTCTCAATTTGCAAGTATAATTTTGCAAACAAGTTAAAAAAAATGGTCCCTTTCCTTTTTCATGCATTTGAAAGCAGTAATTATTTAGCCCTTCTAAAGTTCCTTCTGCAGTCACTTTAATTTTTCCAAGTCAGTTATCTTTAATTTCAGAAACTTGAATGTAATTTAATTATCATTAATAGTATTTTCAAATTACCATAATTCACTTCCAATCCTAAGCAATCAGACACAGCTATTTCCTCCCAAGTCAGCTGTAGTGGCGTCTGAAGTGTTCTTCATACCTTTCCTCCCTAGCAGTATTATAGGGGACCTTGGCATCTCCATCCCTCAATGCTGCAGTATCTCAAAACTCTATTTTGCCTTGAGGGATTTTGCCTTGCCAACCCCCAAAATGAGGTCTGTGATGCCAAACATGCATTGTAAATTTTCAGGATAATATCATAACAAAAAATAGAAGAACAATAATGTCTTTCCCACTTTCCACATACAATTCCCTTTCTCCAATCCATCATTAGCAAATAAATAATTTTTAATGGTCTGTGACTTTTTTGTTTTATCCCAATATACCCCAAGATCCACACTCTACAAGACTGTGGGTTTCCCAGGACCTTTCTATGCAGTACCTCATCCTCAGGACAACTTGCTCTTCTTACAGTAAATTCAGAAAACCTTATCAAAGTCAGATTAACATTACCAAACTATCACACAGTTTTAAAACTACAGTCTTGTTTGGCTTTGCTTTTTAAAGTATTTTTTTCCTTAGACACCTTTAACCTCTATGAACAAAGTAACTTCTTTGATTTTTATTTTTTTATTTTTTCACAAAAAGAATGTTAGTTTCTCAACTAGTATGTAACATTATACAGCATTCTTCCTGAATTTATTGCAGAAACAGAACCTGCTAGGTATGTTTAGGGTGTTTTCTGGACTGCACAATTCTTGAGTAGTCACAATTTGAGTGATGCTTCCCAGGAGTCAATGTCCACCTACACCATGGCACTCCATAAGCAAGTAAGATGACACAAATCTGAGGGTCCCTTTGAAAAGCACAGTTCAGAGTACCTTTAATGAGATTATCATGACACAATCTCTGCGAAAGCTTCCAGATCTTTCCTGTAGAAAGATCTGACAGTGGAAAATGAAAAATTCTCACTGACTTTCTGGGTTTTGTTTGGCTGCTTGTTTTTGCTGTTGTTTTTGTGAGGGGTTGTTTGTTTCCTTATTGTTGTGGTGGTGAGTCGGCTTTTCCTGGAATTATTTTAAACACACTTGAAGTGACTCACTCACAGAATGTGTTTAAATTTCTCAACCAGCTCCCAGAGTCTGCCCTTTGCAGAGTTCACACATCCTGTGATCACAGCAGGTCCTCATTTCACATTTGTTCACATTTGTACCAGTTTTGCAACAAGGCACGGCCAGAAAAATTAATTTAATGTCATTATTTTACCTACTGCCTAGGAAGCGATGGTAACATTTTAGAACACAATTTAAGTCTCTTTTCATTAAGAGACAATGATCTCTATCCAAAAATCCAGTCAAGAGAATCCAGATGAGAACTCCAAAATAACAGTGCAAAAGGCAAAATAATGTATTTCTAACTGAAACATAGGAAATAGTGTAAAAAATAAATATGCTATGATCCATCAGAATTATCTGTAGTGAACACCAGGAAATTAAACAAATACTAATAGCAACTGGACTTGATGATCCTTGTGGCTCCCTTCCAACTCAGCATATTCTGGGATTCTGTAAACTAAAAACTGCACTTTTCTCCTCACAACATCCAGTATCTTACATATTAAATATAAATGGCAATACTGTAAATTTAAAAGTCTAATCTCTTTAAACTGACAGAGAAATACAAGGAACTAATCCTCACAGGAGGAAATTTCCATAAAATTCACTGGGAATCTTTAAAAATATTTTTTAAATGACACCTAGGCCAAAGGGAAAAGAAAAGCAGCAAATCCTACTCTGAAGATGAAGGCACGACGAAGAAACTCTTCATTAGGTATCTAAACTCTTTGTGCAGCACTGCAGAGGGAGAGCTGTGTGAGCTGCAGGTTTCTGTGATGGCAGTCCTAGGGAGAAGTGCGGCTGGATCAGAAGTCCCAGCTGACAAACACTGCTCTGAAGAGGCTCCCGTGGCACAGCGCTGGAAACTGCGGGTGTGGTGGCAAAGAATCCTCCAGAGGAGTCCACTGTTGGGCTGCTCCCATGCCCACTCCTTGAAGAGCATCAGCATTTCACTAAAGAGCATTAGCACAGCTGAGGCCAAATACTTTCAAACCCCCAGCTTTAGAGTGTACTTCTGGCACATTTTTGAAAGCACAGCTTCTGTTTGCTGCACACCTTCAGAGAAAAAACACTCCATTCACACTCCATTTCATGATGGCCCTCCGCTGGTATTGAGCAGAATCCAGAACTGTTTTCAGCACAGTAGCAGTCTACCTACACTTAGATAATTCCTCTTCAAAGATTTTATTTTACAAAGCATGTCATATAAATATAGACAGCCAGTACTCATTTCTCAAGCTGAGTAATTGCGAGCTGAGGTAAATCCCCCAGCAGAATGTCATTACAAGTTATTATGTTGTGGGTGCTTTATTTTTTGAGAACTGTGCTTGACAGAAACAGAGCTGAAAGTAATCACGGATCCATATATTACAGTGCAGTCTGAAAGCCTCTTTGTGCCACGTGGAAACTTGGAACAACCTTCGGTTGCTCTGACCTACATTCTGATTCAAGGGGCTCTAGGCAGTAAATTTGGGGGGAATATAGCACGCCCAAAGTAGTCCTTCCTTCAGCACTGCACTACTGTGCAGGTATTCACACTTTGCACATAGTCAAGACTACTTATGTACGTCATAAATAATTCCCAGCTGAAGGGTTACCCATGCCAAGCAGACTTGGAACTGTGACAGTATAGCTTCCTAGAAAGATATATCCTGTTAATACTCAGTTCACTAATTACCTTCCTTTTTGAAAAGGATTTTAAAATTAGAGCAGAATAGCTGGTCTTTATGCTCACACGTTTATTCTGGCATAATATCCTCTTTCTTTTGTATTTTACTGAAACCAATAAAATTATGGAAAATAAACCAAACTCTGCCAGACAGATCCAACTGTGTTTTTGTCCATTTGAAATCTGCATTCCTCAAGGATGCAGAACAAGAGCACCAGGCTGCAAGGGAATGGACTAGTGTCTGTGTGTAAGGTCCCCCACTCTCAGAAGTGAAAGTCAGTTACCTAAACTTTGACATTTGTCGAAGAGATTTTTTGCACATAATGATCAGATAAGGCCCACAAGGGTTAACATAAAGTTCCTCTGAAACAGGGAATTGCATATCCCCAGTATTGCAGTTCCTATCAGTATTCTTAACCCTGTCCATAACTGCTGTGATGGCCCCCTGCCCCTGGCTGCTATCTCACTGCTGTGCTGCTCTGAAGAACACACTGCTTACCTGGACAACTGATTGGGTTTTTTGCTCAATGTTATCCTTTGGCTATTTTGCACCTCCTGCTCATCAGCAGAGTCACAGTTTGATCTGCCTGCCTTTGTGCTGCACCCCACTATAGCACATCTCAGATGACTGCTCTGCAGCACCTGGACATGTTTCTCTCTCCACTTGCTCTCATTTCCTTTGACATGAATAGCCCTGGTTAGCACAGGACAACATACCAAATCATAAGCTGTTTTTCAGGCCTAAGGAAAGTGGTTGAGGTGCTGTACAACAAACCCACTGTGACCACATCTACATCTGGGTTTACACACTTATTCTAAAACTGAGTGTCTATGATACAAAACACAGTACATTCTCCCACACTTCAGCAACAAAACATAGAGCACGCCTATAAAGAGAATTCTATTAATTAATAAGCATGCATTGGAACAAAAAACAAAGCTCAATTTCCATTTACCAGCTTCTAACATCTGAAAATTTCAGCACAGCAAGCAAACCAAATTTCTCTCTCTTGTTGGATGAGATTTGCATATACATTATTTTCTGGAAGGCCACCTTTTTACAATTAAATTTTCAGCATAAATTGGATAACTGGTATGTTCATAGAGCATAGACCTTTATTCTGCCTTGGGGTTCCTAATCACTGTGTTTTCTTGATCCACTCAACCCAGTCGGAAAAGTGGTTGTCAAATGCACACAGTTATATCACAACTAGACGCTGATGGATTGACATGCATCACATATAATGTCTCCTTAATTTTTACCACTTCCATAAAATGCGCCAAATTCCTGTGTTCATTTGAGGACCATTATCTAAAATGATTTATACCTCATCCTCTGCATGGAAGGTTTATTTTATTAATTCATTAACAAAGGTGGCAATTGCATCATGTTTGCACCATTAATGGAACTGTTTTCTTTAATTCATGGTCAGTACCTGCATACCGGTACTAGCTTCCAAATTCTAGTTCTCTAAAAAAAATATTTCCTACTATTCTGTTGCTTATTTGGAGAGGTTTAAACACTAGAAAAGGAGTGGCCACTAGTACCTAAGCAGAGTGCACATTACTTGCTTTGAATTAACTTCTGTCAGTGCTACATAGGTCTTTACACCTGCAATCAACAGAATGAGAAACAGAAATCCTTGTAGCACTCCCAAAGCTCAGACACTGCACGTGTAGCAGATTTTTGAAGGTAACCAGACTGTTCACATTCACTTGCATGTTCATAGGCACACATTTTTCTCTCATAGAACTCCCTTTTTGGCACTCCTGCTATTTCTGTGAAATGCATTTTGAGCCAGCTCAACAATCTATACCACTTTGTTC
This sequence comes from Polioptila caerulea, assembly GCA_013397295.1. NCBI lineage: Eukaryota > Metazoa > Chordata > Aves > Passeriformes > Certhiidae > Polioptila > Polioptila caerulea. The sequence continues at coordinate 172,082 of VYXF01009256.1, read as the reverse complement.
CCAAAGGAACTATTCCAGTATCATTTCCCTGGCATAAGTTACAACAAATAAGAAACCTGTTGAAGCATAGCCACAACACAGTTTTGCTATTTAGAGTCAGCACACCCCTCCAAACCTGCTGAGAGGAGCAGATAGGTAATGGAGCTGCTTATGCTGCTGAACCATCTCACACAGACAACAGCAAATCACACCACTTATTTCCCACTTTCTTGTCTTCAACAGAAGAAAGAACATCCTGGTCACAGGACTCAAGCAACAGATTAACACAGATGGTTTGATCTCAAGATTCAAAAAACCTTTTCTATGCTTAACATACATAAGGCTCTCTGCTTGCTAACTGGAAAAAAAGAAAGGTTCTCCCTTTAATAAAGAAAAAAACCAAACCAAGACAAACCAAGAGCCCAACAGCAAGAGAAACACAAGACTGAACATTAGAGTAGGTATTAAGTTTCTCTAAAACCCTTTGGAACAAACCTCAAAGGCAACAATTATTATGGCCTACACTGAGAGATATGTGCACAATTGTATTTTATTTAGCTTCTACTTTTTTCTATTTCTATTTAGTTTTCTATTTTATTCTATTTCTATTTATACCCAGGAATTTGGTGCTTCAATGGCAGTGGCTCTGACTATGTGCCCTGCTCCTTTGGGTCACAGGTCATCACCTGACATGGGAGAGAGGCCTGAATTCACTATAAAGTAGTATTTTTTTGCAGAGCAGCGGAGCCAGGTCTCCTGTGGTACTCAGGGATGTTATAAAAATGAACACACACATACCAAGAAAGTAATTCTTGCTTCAAGGCACTTCAGGTCCTGCAGTGCTCAGGTTTGAATTCCTAGCAGCAACTGCAGCGTAGCTGAAGCAACAGCTACTTCTGCCAGAGGTACCACACATGGAAGGGCTGCTCTGGGAGAGCTGGAAGTGGGGCAGAAATCCCCAGCTGCCAGAGACTGCCACCAAAGGCACTCGTCACCACAGCTGCATCTAAACCAGGGGTCTGCTGCTGGCATGCACTCTGTTCCCAGTTCCTCAGGGATGTTACTATGGGAACTTCTGTGGTGGGAGTTCCTTATATCTGATGAATATTTCAGAAAGACAAAGTAGCAACTAAGCAAAGAAACTGAGGAGAATGATAGGAAACCATAGCAGCACATTGTGACCCATGTACTGTCCTACTGGAGAATCCCAATAGAGATGAGCACTTATAGGCAGCAACCAGGCAAGATTAGCAGCACATCACTGATTTACAATGTGTTTCATGTTCTTAACTATTTAACTATTAAACATTTTTTCCATTAAATAAAATAAACTAGAGCTTTACCTAACTGCAGTGACAAAAGACAAATGTCTACTAGTCAAAACCTCTGCAAATGCTTCTGAAATGCAACTTAGATATATGTCTTGATACAGCTCTAAATCCCACAGTTAAAATTTAAATAACAAAAATGTGTATGTTTGGCCCAAAAGCCCGCTGCCCTTCCCCAAATACACATGAGCTGCTGGCTTGTTACCAGAGAGAACACAGTAGCAGTAGTGACACAAACTGCATTACCCTACAAAGAGAGCCAGATAACTAAATGGAGAAATTTGTATAAAGCTTAATATGTACATTGACTGCCTCTGCTTTCACATACACCACAAAACCTGCGTAGGCTGTAACAGAGCCTCCAAGTTTTCACAGAAATATTTTAGTATAATGGTAGCTAGGAAAATTGACCCAATTACGGAGTAGTCCCTGTCTGAAACGCAGCAGTGTTACTGGAATCACCATTTGTCTCAGGGAAATGAAATGGTAGGAATTGACAGAAAACGCTTAGCATATGAGAAACTGCAGTCAATATTAATTATTTTGCCACTATTAATGATGGCAAAGAACAGAGCTCAGCTTCTCTTCCTCTCCAGTGTATTTCTGTTTCAATATACATATCAATATTAATTTCCCCTGCAGAGTTACTGTCATATCTAATGAGCAAACACATGCTATGTGACATGTCTTTTTATGCCCTTGATTTTTACATTAGCTCTAATTAATTCAGATCACTAATAATATATTTTTAAGTCGTCACAATTAAAAATATGTGCTGTGAGACCACACAAAGTTAAAATAACATACAAACTCACATACCGCATTTATGTTCCTGTTCCCTCCCACAAAAGAGTTTTCCAATTTTTCCTTTCAAAATTTCTTTTTAAAAATCCATCAAAGACTAAACATTGAAGCTTCACAAGGTACGATTATGGTACTTGAAAGGATGCAAATGCTATTTGCCCAGCTATTTCACCCTAAACACAGTATTTAATTCATGGTGATAAGTTGGTTCTGCAGATATGCATCCTAAAAATGTCATAATCTTCAAGACTTGTATGGTTTAGACCAGTCAAGCACATTGACAGTACCTTTGTAACAACAATTCCATACAAGAAAATCCATTTTTAAACTCGGGATGAATCACAGTTTCAAATTAATTGCAGATATCTTTTTTCTTCTTATAATTTCAATTTCATATTGTATCTCAGTTGAAACACTCCTCATTTCTGTAAGCCATCACATCAGTCAACATATTTTAAGGAAGCTATTCGCACTCCAGGAAGTACAGTGCCTTTTAAAACAAAGACCACACAGAGCAATCCCAGATTCCCGGCTCATGTCCGTGTTTGGAAATCCCGTGGCCCAGCAGTAGCAGACTTACAAAATGGAAGAGCAGCACCCAGAACTTAAAGTCCATGTTACAACCATCTGAAAGCACCTTTACTTAGATTAGCCCTTCTCTCCTCCCATGGTCTGACTGGTCCTTTGAGCGTGTGAGGGGTACTTCAGGAGTACATCCTCAAGCTTGGTCTAATTCAAAAGGAACTCAGTTTGTCTCTACAAACACTTCAGGATGTGAGCCAAAGCACAGTGAGTGCTGATGATCTGCTTCAAAAGCACACTTCTGAATCAAAGGAAAGCACAAAAGGAGATGCGGCCATTGAAGTCAATGGGACCTCTGCCATTCCTTTCAGTGAGATAAAACTTACTTGATCCTTCCCTCCCTTTATGTTTGTTTTATCTCTGATGTTTCAATTTAAGTTTAGTAAGAGGTGAAGAGTAAAACAGAATTTATAAATACAGCGGAAGAATAGTGTGTTAAATAAAGGGAAATTTTGCCAGTGTGGTTATTCAGATTGCTTTCATTTACTCTGGCTTTTCTCATTCTCACAATCACGCATGCAGAACCAAAGCAAAGGGGTAAAGCTGGTGATATTTCCATGGCTATGCTCAGAAATTCACTATAAGGCCATACTGCTGTGCCCAAGCTGATTACTCCTGGAGGCAATGGGGTTCTCCAGAGGCTGAGCAGCCAGTTCACAATCATCTAATTCCGAGCACTAAAGAAAATGTTTATGATGGCATAGGTAACATCTGTCAGCTCTTTAGGATCCTTTGGTCCCAAGGACTTCCCTCAAAAACATCTCCCCTCACTCCTGCTGATATGGAGAGGAAATAGAAGTAAGTGCAGGTAAGGTACCATCACAGGTGCTACAGGGCCCTGAATCAATATGAAAATCTAGTCATCACAGAAGGGGCTGTTTAAAAACATTACACCCAGGAATGAGAAGAGGTTTTATTTTGTATTATGCCTCTCCATAATCTCCCGTAGAAGAACTTCCTTTATAAATGAAGTATTTTTCTTTTTCTTTAAACTGTTGAAGCCATTCATCTTGTGATTTATCATTTACATAGAAATGATGAGGTGATTATGCATATTTATTGTCCACCACAGAGATAATGCACCAAATCCAAACATGTATTACAAAGATGGTGTGTATGGCATCAAACTAAGACACTTACTAAGCCCTTAACACAGCCATACAGCAAGTGACAAAATGCTGAGCAGACTACAAACACAAACTCCATCTTGGAGCCTAGTAGTTCCTTACACATCTTTTCCGTGAGTCAGATACCACCTCACCCATGTGAAGTCCTAGAACTTCTGTGTAAGAGAAGGATGAATCCTGCATGTCTACCTCTTTCTAAAAGTACACTCAATACCAACTGCACTCTAAGCCACTGCCAGGTATGGGAAAGTGAAGTGAGCTGCTTTTTTTTGCCCTGGTCTTTAAAAAAAGTGTCATGACTTTACGATGTCTACATTTGTTTTTTGTCAGTTTTGCTCCTGGGGATAAGGCATCTGCAGCCTTAAAAATTAGGAAGATTTTGTTCTGAAGAATAGATTTGTTTTCCAAGAAAGAGGAACCTGTAACAGTGTAAAGATCATGCCCAACAAAGCTGAAAGTGTCAGAACTCTGTAGTACTCACCCAGCCAAGACTTATCGCTGAGAACGGGTTACTGATGTTTACAAGAACACTTGAACAACTAACCCAGATTACACACCAGCTCTCAGCCAGCATGTGTTTCTGACAGCTTTTTCTAGACTGCCTGTGGCAGCAGGGAGTTTTCACATTTTCAACAAGTGGGGAAGAGTTAGCAGAACTCCTAAGACTGTCAAGGACTCACATTTCAAGACTTCTTAAGACACTCATGATTTCAAGAGCCCTTTAGAAGCAGCATTTAACAGTCACAAGGTCTTCAGTTTCTTTGCCACTTCCAGCAGTGCAGATGTAGAAATGCTGACAGGACCTAGCACTTGCAGAACATCCCTGTGCTATCAGAACTGCTTGGGCAGCAGCTCCAGGCTCCCTGCAGAGTGTGATGGGGGCCAGCTCACGCAGTCCCCCCCAGCAGTGCCATTGGAATCCACGGGTCCCATCCTGGAGCACACAGCTGATGTCCGAGAGCCCTGGAGTCACGGGTGCCTCTCATTTACCCAGCAGGCCCAAAGGCAGGCCTTCCTGTGCTTGGCTGCCTGCCTCGCAGGGCACAGGGCAAAGCAGGCAGGGCAGGCTCCTCACTGCCAGCCTGCCTGAGGGTGAGCCCAGCAGGAGGGACACAGATCCAGGAGAGCCTCGTGGACCTTCCTACTCAGCTTTGTTGGAAATGGCAGTGGACAACAGGAGAATTAAAGCTGTACAGAGCTGCAAAACTGCAGCATATCATTGACAAACTGACTCTCTGAAAAGCAAGAACTACAGTATACAGTAAACAACAGATTTCTGATTTGAGACAATGGGAATGTCATCTCACAATGAACAGCCTTTAAAACAAACAAAAAAGGCACTACCTACGAACTTCTGACACATGAAAATTTCCAGCTGAAAACATAATGCTTCTAAAGTGTTTTGTATTCATTACAGAACTTTGATCTTCTCTTTTGGAAAACTGAGCAAACCACAACCAACATTTTGCAGATAGTAACATACATTCTGCAGAATCTGAGTCCAAAACGTTTCAAATACTGCAACAGAGGGTGCACGGGCAGGACTGGGGTAGCCACACATAATCTGGGTAACCCTGCAAGGAGCTAGGTTTTTCACTTCCTTGGAAGCTGCAAGGCCTGGATGCCAAGGCCAGCAGAGAAACCACAGTCCCTGTTCAGGTTTTTTAGAACACGAAGGGAATGATACAACTTTCAGCTGCTGGCTTGTGCTTCTCATTGTACCTAACAGAGCCCTTCCTACACACTTAATGCTGAAATGTAACTAAAAGGTACTCTAACATTAATATGCTGTTATATCATTAAGACCACTGTATGTTAAATACAAAAACTGACCTTCCAGATGCAAAATTTGTGGAGCTAGCAACCCCTAGGATAGGGTTTTAAAGAATTCTCTAATACCTGTACCTATTTTTGCTCTTTAAATGTTGGTATAAAAGAGACTAGCTATTCCAATAGCTGTTACTTGTGACAGCTGTAGGCTTTCTCTAACATAACTCTTTCCTGTTTGAAATTCTAACCTATCCTGTTTGAAATTTTCACCTTAAAAAGTCCCAAAGGATTTAGGATTTAAACAGCCTATGATCTCTTTAGGTGCATCTCACCCTTTCTGTATTTGCCACACCCTCAGGCTCCCACTAGAGCTATAGGGTATCACATGTTGCTATAGATAATGTACTGAACACATGACCAGTTGAGCTACAGATCTTGCAACAAGGGCTCCTTCTGAACCTTAGGAGAACCAAGCAGAAAAATTCCACCATCTATCTTACTGAGTAGAGCATCTAATCACATTGAAATGGTAAACTAAGATAATGTTTGACCAAATACAGACGATATAATCACAAAGGAATATGGAATTCTTCATTACTGATAATTTTTGAGTACAAATATCTGTAGAACAGCTAAAGGAAAAGACTGCAAAAGATTACGAAAACTTAATTCTTTCAGCCGCAAAAAAAGAAAATCGCTAAGTCTCTGAATGAATAAGACAGTCAAAGAATATAAGATTTAAATTACCCTGCCAACCTAGATCTACAAATCTCGAGAGCAGAGATTGTGGCCTCACTGGAACTTTACGGCCCGGTATGTGCTGACTTGCCAGAGGAGCCAGCTCCTGCTGCACAGCACCTTCAGCCATCTGCAGTTCCGAGTGCTTATGGCCCACTCCTGCACGTTTAGGGACAGGCTGTAAGAAATGCACCTCTAAGTCCCCGTGGGGAGGATGTATGGATGCCCCACACCCTTGTTTCACTTGCCCTGGTAGCTCAGCAGGCACTGATTGCACCGTCCCGGTGCCTGAGCTCCTCTGCCAGCGGCTCATCCATCTCACTCCTGCTATGCTCAGCGTGGAGCACAGGCAATTACAGCAGCAACTGGAGTCATAAGGAAGACAGTAATGCTACATATGGACTCTTCATTATATTATCACGTCCAATTTCCTTCCAATATTTCACGGCCATCAAGCACATAATAAAACTAAAGGAGAATGGGCCAGATCCTCACAAGGATTTAGAAAGGATTTAAGGGTTTCTCTGATCAAAAGCAGAAATTACCTGTCTCTTCCTCCTTCTCTCAAATCCAAAGAAGCAGCCTCATGCCTTCAGGATGCCTAAACTCAAATGTTGCCACTCCCTTTAAAGTTTTTCCATGTGCATTAAAAGATCCCCAGATAGTTATGCTCCCACCCAAGCTCAGGAGTCTCAACACCCTGAGCACTGAGCAGCTCCCACTGATTTTTTGGATAGAGGTCTGAGGGTTTATGCATTAGCAGACCCAGTAGCAAAGCACTGACCACCCCATTGTTTTTCTTTTCTAGCAAGCTGCGAGGAATCCTGCACTGTCTCAGGCTTTTTCCCCAGCCAAACATAACTTAAATAAACAAATGTTTTCTTTGGCTTCCGCAAAGTATGTAGGGACTGTTTCCTATTCCAAACCAGATTTCAGCTTAAAGGTTCAGGCTTTCCCTAGCAGGTACCTTGACATAATTTCCCACAGAGAAAGGAAATGCAAATGTCAGTTTTCAGCCTTGCTATGACTTACAAAGCTATATAAAAGGGAGTTCCATGCTAACTAATTCTACATCATCTGCATTGTTCTGTTCTTTAAAAGTGTAAGGATTTTACACATCTCAGTGCTAGAAGAGTCTCAGCCACGTTTCTCTTTGTGGCCTGAAGGACTACACTTCACAAGGAGGATTAAGCCCATCCTGAATTCCAGGCAAGCCCTGAACCTCAGCTCCAGACATTTTGCCATGGCCAAGCAGCTCCATACTGAGCCTGCCCACCCCGTGCGCTTTTGTGCAGCTCTCGAGTCCTTGGAGGTTGTACCCTTGCCCAGGGAATTGAGGCATGCGCTGCAGGTCCTGGGCTTTACACTCCAAGGACTGGGAGTCTCAAATGTGGACACCACAGCACTCCAGACTTTTTCAGAGGCTTTCCCATTTCATGAAAAAATGCTATGTACCCTACACATCATGGGATTTCCATGCTAACCACATGACCAAACCATGGAAAAAATTCCTTAAGGACAAAAGGTAAAGCAAACACAAATAAAAGTTGCTTTGGAAGACAGACTAAATGATCTTATGTATTTTCAACTCTGAACACACATTTATAGTGCTCTTTAGGGCAAATTCAACCACATAAACAGAATAATACGTGAAGCTTGCCAGTCTGAGCCCGGACAGTCTGACCGCTGGCTTTCTTGGGAATCCGCAATTGGCGACTTAGAGGAGAGAGACTGCTCTGACTCGGCAGTCTGGGAACAGAACTTGTAATAAGGAGAAAATAACAAACAGGACGGCGTACACTGTAGCAAGGGCTAACCAAAGAAAGAGCAGGGTCCAGGGTGTAACAGGGTATTCATAAAAGTGGAGTTAGGGTGGAGATTTGAGGGGAAGGTCCAACAAGAGAAGGCAATTAGGAATATGGTAGTTTCTGCGGCAAAAAGTAACCAATAACAACAAGGAGAACAGAGAACTGTCCAGCAACGATTTGCATAAAACAACTGAAAGACTCTGGGAGTGGATTTCAGCTCACCATAACTAGTTTTCCCATGGCTTTGAGCTGAGGTTTTCCCTCTCCTCAGTGAAGCTTACCCCAACAAATACAACTTTCTACCTGTAAGAAAAATCAATCCAAAACACAAGTAAATCTTATTTCAGTTGTAATTTCTTGCTAGTTGTTTATATTATGGAGCCACTGTGATCTGTCTTCAAATTCTACATCACATAAACTGTTAGATATTAATAAAAAATTATGAAATAGCTAACTGCTGATGACCACTTTGGAATGCTTTCACATATGCCAAATAAATGCTGTCTTTCTCTCATTAGAGAAATGACCTCTGCTGTTTACAAATTGTAGAGGTTCCTGTGGATTACAGTGAGGAGGAGGACAGTATCATTTCCAGGTATCCTCTATATAATGAAAAGTAACTTTGTAATACTAAGTAAATAACCAAGCCACACATTAATAATGTGTTGAAGTGCAAAAAACTGTCAGTGTGCAAACAGTACAGTAGAACTGAACAATGACAACTGTATGAATGCCTGGGATACTTCCTAAAGGATGTGAGAATGAATATTTTAAAAGTGTTCAGTGAATCATCACCTCTGATTACAAGAGATGAATCACAAGACACATCAAAACGGATTGCATTACAATTTATAACTCATGCAGACTTTTTGTGATTTAAATTTTCAACACACTGAAAAGAAAACCTTTAAAACAAAGCAGTTCTGCAAAATCCCCAAATGCAGGGAGTCTGTTTTGCTGCTGTGCCAAGTAGCTTGCTTGTCCTTCAGTACCAAAACCAGGAAGAGCACAGAGGTAGGAAAGGCAAGATTTTTATCTAGTTCTGACTGCATGCTCATATGGTCTTCTTCTGGTTACCAATGGGAGGAAGCAGAAACAGAACCTACAACAGACTGAAGCACTTGCACAAGTATAACTTGTACAAACACAACTTCGAAACCCCTTGGTATCTATGACTTATTATTATTATTAGACATTTCTTACTCATCCTTTACTATTGCTTTATAGTTCTGAATCTCTCCTAGACATCTAAACCAGAAATGAAGGCCTTAAAATGAAACAGACACTGACATCAGGAAACAGCTCCAGAGCCAGGGTCAGATCCTTAGCTGGAATAAACTAACATCACTCACCTTTTGACAACGCTACCTATGCATTTACATCTGCTGAGATGCTATGGTAGAACTCTCCCCTCATCCTTCCCTGCTGGGAAAATGCACTCCTTCCTTGTGGCCAGACTGGCAATTCACACCTTCTCCTTTGCAGCCAGAAACCAGACCCTCGTTAGTATCCTTGAAACCAACTCCTTTGGTTTGATCCATCTCCTGGCAGCAGACGCAGCTGCTGAATTGAACACCTGGGCTAGCTGGCAGCAGAGGATGTGAGAGTCAGGTCTCCAGGAAACAGTGAGGTGAATTCAGGTTGAAATGCGATGTACCAAAGTTCTGATATTCACTCAACAGGAACCTTTAGCTCATGTTCTTTCCTCTTCCGTTCTGAGCTAGGCATAAAGAAATGTAAATGTTCACTATGCCCATGAAGTAAGCGTATACTAACCACCAGGATGAAAACCCAATTGCTGTGTCTCAATAACTGGCTGCGAGTTACTCTCCTGCCTCAAGAGTCAACTATATTTTATTTTAACTAATTTCTTCCTATTACTATTACTTATACCTCCTCAAATCACTTCCTGTAATTTCTTCTATCAGTTTAATGATGATGTTTTTTAATAGACATTGCACTGGTGTGCTATATAACAGACCTCCAGAACACAGGTATGTTTGCCAAGCTTCACTGCTTCTGCCTATATGCTGAACTGCTGCTGCTCAGGTACACTTTCCTCTGAAGCCTAGCAGGAGCTTTTTGCATGTAAGACATTCTTAACAGGCCATTTGTGAATTAAAATGGTCAGCAGTAAACCTTTTAAGTTCCCACTTATTATAATTGCTTCTTGCTACTAGCTCCTTTGAAATCAATACGATAACTAATTTAATTTGTATTGAAGTAGAAGCTGCGTTTCATCCACCTGTAATGAAAATACGGGGGAAGAGTTCTTTGAAAAGATCACATTTCTTTCCATGAAAATATTCCACCTCTGCTGTGACCACCAGCTCCATGATCATGTAATGAAAGCCATTGCATATTGCAGGCTCATTAATGCAGCCTTTGCACACAGAAAATGTGAAGTTACAGGCCCAAAGTGCCCCAGACCCACATTCTGAACTAGGTGACAATGCTTCTCAAGGTCCTTCAGGGACATGCTGCAAAAGGGAGCTTCAGAGCAAGAAAGGAAAGTTCCTTTCCAGGTAACAAACGTCCCTCAAGTTCTCATGAGCACAGCAGGTCCTGACATACATTTTCATGAAAAAACACCACTTTCATTAACGTCATAAAGGTCTTTGCCAAACTCAAGCCGTATTATCAAACAATTTGCATTCAAAGAACTGAAATGCTGATGATAATCTCAGCAGAACATCAAAATAGCAACTCCTGAGGTTGCTGCAGCCATCAGAAATGTAATTAGCAGTCTCCAAATACCATACAGGCTGTACAGCAGTTTCTTCACCACTTGGCTTGGTATGGAGAATGTTCCAGCTCTGAGAGGGGAAAAATTAACCACCAGAATATCTCTAGTTGGTAGAAGCTTGTTTTCAAGAAATCCATACCAGACTCCCTGTATTAATTGCTTTGAGGTATGCACATCAATAACCAGCAATATTTCAATTTCAAATAATATGCAACAGATAATCTACTTTTCTCAGGCTGGCACCAGCAGCACTTTATCTTTCAGACTGAAGTAACATTCTTAGAGTTATTTAAAGCACACATTTTGGGGACAACCACAAACAGTTGCTAAGGAAACAGCAAGGTAAGAAAACGGATCGCTATCACGAGGCTAATAAGTCACATCCACATTTATTTCCTTTCCTTTCTACCCCAAAGGAAAATTGTGTTCCCATGTGGAGTTACGAACATGTGCTTTTAATAAACTTAAGTCTCTCAGAACTGCTGGGAAGCATCTCTAGGTTTTAAGGCATTATGAGGTGTCAGAGAGAAGGTGGTGAGGAGAAGGTTTGACTGAGGGCAGGCTGTGAATCTGAACTGTGTTGTGACCCTGGTACAGCCAGAAATTACAGCTTGACTTGCTTATGGCATATTTAAACTTACACCAGCTGTATGAGAATGTTACAGAACAGGAACTGAGATTTTCAATGGAGTAGGGCAGTTAAGTGAGTAGAAAGTGGATTTTGATTTTTGAAAAGATCCACATTTCATTATAATTTTTTCCATTTATCTGAATTCTTATTAATTACTGAGCACCCTAAATTAATCTGTAAACTTGTAGTATTACTGAGGAATGGAATCAGCTCAGTAAAAATCTTGGAACTGCACAGAAATGTCTGATCACCTGCTGTGTTAATATTTGCCTGCATTTCTGTATGTGAAACTAAAAATATTACATATTATTCTATTTAAGTCATTCTGACACATCTGTTTCTAATGTTCTCTTAAACAGTTCCAACACAATGGACAGCTTTCCCAGGCAACCTATTTTCATGTTTTCATAATTTCTGCTACAAATAGTTAATAATAAAGCACTTCTTTTTTCCCCAGTGAAATTCAAGCTTATTTCTCCTTACCAGTAATCACGGACAAAGAAATACGCTAAATTATACGAAATTACTCCACAGGTTATTTACCCCAGACCTTCTTTGGCACATACCTCTTTGTCATAGCTTTTTGTCCTGTAATTTCAACACTAAACTCTTTTTTTCTTTACATTGTTGATTTTAACATGACAATGTACAGCTTCAGATTCAAAAATTCTCCTAAGTACTAAGGGAAAAAAATATCTTTTTGGTCTGTGTAAGGGTAGATGTTTTAAAGTAAAAGTGCATTAGACTAAAGCTGGAAGTAATTAGTAAATTGAAGTCTGCATGTAAGAGCTGCAAACACGTCTGAAGAAGCTTGTAAGCCATTCTTTCAAATTGCTGTGCTCTTATATGATTGATGCCATCCCTTCAAGGGGCTCTGCCCTTCTCGTGCAGTTCACATGACTGCTGCCTCCCAGCACAGGACAGACCATGAGTGTCCCTCACTGGGGTGACATCCCCAAGGAATGCAGCGCTGGGCATGCTGTGGGCACAACTGCCAAAACAGCACATTCTGCAGCAGCACAAACACATCTTACACTGACACCACTTGTGACCTTAGTGTTCTTCTCAGCGTTGGAATCCACTTAGAACTAATCAACGTTTCTCAAAAATGTAAGGTTTCTGCATAAAGCCCAAGTCATGAATCTGTCCCAGACTGCCTTTTTTAAACCTCAGGCAATATTACTCAGGTGTCTTATAAGATAGCTGAGGAAAGTAATTTCTGCCTCCACCCATGCATCTCAAATATAAAAAAAGTTGCTTGCTGCATATCAAATTCCCTCTTATTCTTACCTTGTTGAAGACAGATCTGAAAGCAGCTTGTCCTTTCTGTCACATCTTTTTCTCATCTTCTTCAATAGGACAGTGTCAACAAATCTCTGTTAGAACAAAAAAAGAGCAAACATACAGCCTGGACAAAAACCTCAGAAAACTATCTGTAGGCTACAGTTTAAAGGGCAGGAAGAGTAGAAATGTCATTAAAAATCCCCAGTGGGGCTGGCTTGCACAGTCCTCAGGAGGAAGAAGGGAATAGGATGAGGAGTCTGCCAAAAAGAATTCATTGTGAGGCAGGATGGAAGGGGATGGTGAAGAAGCAATGTAAAGCTTGAAAGATACAGATAGAACATTTTTTATTCAGTGTACAAATTCTCTTCTCAGCTTGTAATTTAACCCAACTTCCTCCAGCAATTATCTGTGAAACCTAAGAATCAAGTGTCCTCTGTAGTCCTGGAATTGCTGCAGGTCAAGAGTAATCCCAAACATCACCATCTCAGCATGCAGAGAGCATTGACAGACCTGTAAGGGAGAGTCAAAGCTTTGTCCCTGGGCACTGCTGGGACCCCAGGGGTCTGAAAATTTCAGCCCTGGTGTGGTGGGGTTTTTTCAGCTTTTTCTTGAAGAAGTTATAAAAAAACCGAACAAACATTTTAATAAAAGTTATTACAGTTACAACGTTGAAGGCTAAACCAGTAGGAACTGTTAAGATCAAGGCTGCCTGTAAAATTTGTGTCTCATCTATCCAGTGTGAGATTGTACATTTCTTGAGAGCTGGTATCTCAATCTCTGTCCCACACACAGCCACCAGCACTGATCTCCTGAGCAACGAACGAGGCACCTACCTGCTGCAGAAATAACCTGCCGTGACGGGGCTGAGTGCAGGGATCAGACTGCAAATGGAGAAGGGCAGAAATCATTATCCTAATTACGGAAGTTTCTAGCTTCTGAGTATTTGGAGAGACAGGAAAGGTACCTGGGAGAGAGAGAAAAAAATCTGCAAGTCAGCAAAGCCCTAGATGTTCCATCAACCTTCTCTACGGCTGTCAGTTCTAGTATCAGTCACAGAAAAGCTGCCACAGGGGGTTGATTTGACCAATGTTTACTTCAATAGGGTGTTGCTTTAGCTGTATTTCACACCAACATGTTTTACATTCACTCCTGTCAAGATTCCAATAAACTGATTTAAAGGATTCTCAGTGGTGTCTTCATGCTAAGCTTCTCTCTTTTAATTCTTAGAATATTAATTAACAGCTGCATACACTGCTAAGACTGAAACCAGTTTGGAACTACTAGATAGAAGGAGTAACTGTTTGAAATTATTTGCTTGGGCTTTCCAGATCAGCTTTTATCCACTGCAATCAATTGTCCACTCATTGTGATCCATGTCCACTGTACAGTATGAAGTGCTTTTATTGCAATTCACTGTATCACTCCTCTGTTCAAATTTTATAGGTGGCTCAGCAGGAAGATTTGGAAGAGGAGTATTCTGCAGTCAAAACACATTGCTCTAAATACTAGTGATCCTTTAAACCATACATGACCAATTTTGCAAATCCCTTAATCCCCTCCTCTGTACTATGTTAGTACATGCTGTCTGACACAGTCCTACTGTTTTCAACAAGGAGTATGGATGAATGTGAACACTAACTCTTATCCATTACCATTTCTGGGTTAGAAAGATTTATACACAAACAACACCAGTGAGAAATTCTATTATTCCACAAAGTCGAAATGGAAATAAATCATAAGCTTCAACAAAAGAAAGCAAACATAATTCAGACCACTAGCCATGATATGGGAACAAGATCTTGGAGTAAGATTACAATCCACAAAAGATCTTTTCTACCTGATTCACAGGAGAATGCTATACAATGTATGTATGTTCTATTTTAAGAGATTTGGATCAAGCCAGTAAGCCTCTGTACTGTTTTGGCTTTAACATCACCAAAAATAAAGGCTTTNTTGGTTGTTTTATTTTTTTTAATAAATGAAAGCCTAAATCTAAACCATTCCAAGAAACACTTGTCCAGCTGTTGCACCTACATAGGTGGCCATTAATTTTCTGATGACCATAAACCAGAGGCTACTGAGAAATGGATACTCAGGTCCTTTACAGAATACAGAAGTACTTGAAAAATAAAGAAAAGAAAGCAAAGAAAGCAGAACTAAATACAACTCAAGTCTTGCAAGTCTAAGAAAAATTTTGAAGTAAGGAGAAGTTGCCCTAAGAAAATAAAAAACTGCATTATGAAGAAAATGCTGAAAAGCAGCTCTGTGGAAAAGGAGGAACAAAGGAGAGGTATTTTATGGGGAAGGAGCAGTACAAAACGGTGTGAGAAGGAAGCGTGGCAAAGGTGCAGTAGATCCCCCTGAGATGTCAGGGATGTGTTTAACCGTGAGCTCCGTGGTTGGCGTCACTCACTCCCTGCCTGATCCCACACCAGGGTCATTTCACTCTGGGGCTGCTGCAGCCCAGACTCTCCACAGGCCTTTGGCACCTCCAGCACTGCTCTTCAGTGGAGAATATTCTCATTCGTGCATTAAATGGATGTTTAAGAAAGCTTTGAGAGGTACTTCAGAGTAACAGGCACCGTTACTTAAGTCTAGTGATTTAATGTCAATTTTATGTTGGCTTTGCTGTCATTTTCCAGAGTTATTCATATTTTTATACCATATTTTTATACCATATGGCCTCTATGTCTGTGACCTCTGGATGTCTCTGTGCCTTGCTACATCAGGCTGCAGACAAATAGAGTGGAAATTTAGTCTTTGATACACAGATTGTATCAAATCAGATGCTATGAAGTATCACATAAATACTCAACATTCATTATTCTGGTGTCTAAAAGGAAAAATAACCACAGAAAACTCCATAATAACAACAACAACAAAAAAAACAAACGCAAAAATACACCACCACCCCTGACCCAAAAATAACTGGAGTTAAAAATAAAAAGTGAAAAAATAAACAGTGAATGAAAACATTTCAAAGGAAATTAATCAACAGATAGGGAATTTTGTCAGCTATTTTAAGAACTAAAAAGACACAAGCTTCTCTGCTTACAAACAGACAACATAAAAAGCAATATATTATTTTTATCTCACAGAAAAGGTATTTCAAATCTTATTAGCAACAGAAATATCCTTTTGGGGATGATAACTTATTTACAAGAGTGGAAACAGTAAAGATGTATACATGCAAAAATAATTTTTTTCCAGAACAGGTGGGAAAAAACCCACTAGAAAGCTTGTTTTTTCTTCTCACAGCTAGAAATGTAAGAATTTATCTGTAGTGCATATACAAGAAAAACTTACCAAAGGAAATCACAATACAATGATATGGATGTTAAAAAAGGAATGTAATCTATGCATCTTTCACAAATCAAACATGGAAAACAAATTCTTATTGATTTGCCTCAACTTTAGGCCTTGTTAGGATTTTTGACAATTTTGTGACACGTACATCCCAGAACTGCCAGTGTCCCAATACCCACCACAGTGGGCCTGAGGAGCCACCAGAGAACAGGATTTTCCATGCCATTTATGAAAGAAGACTTCCTTCACCTGTAGCCAGTTTCTCCTCCTGATCCACACCCCGGGCCTTTCTCAGCCACTGAAGATCACTGGGAAACCCCAAACCCAGCCTGTAAATACCGAGCAACGAGGGCAAAAGGAGAGCTTCCCATTTCCCTGCAAGTAGGTCAGCCCCACGCAGCAGCAAAGGGACTGTCCATAGAGCTCGCTTCAAACAGCCACTGCCACTCACTTTTGTTGTATAAAATTGCAGCAGCAGGCTTCAAGCCTCTTAAAAATTACTTCACACTCAGTTGAGAGCCTGGGAATTTTTATAATGTTTTAAAGACCACTAAAGGTTCCTTGTTTCTCTCTTCAGTGCCTCAGTTCCACAGATACAGAGTGGGTTGAGAATATTTAAGCATTTAGCACTATCTTAGGGCTTTCAAAAAAGAAATACTAATTAAAATACAGCTAAAAAAGCCATCACCAGTTTGGCTTTTAAGCAGGTCCACTTCTCAGTATCATAAATCTGGCCTAAAAGCATGTTGGACACACAAAGCTTTGACTGCTCAGGCTTTAAGCAGAGAATGGACTTCTTATGGAGATACTGCTAAGTGCATCTGACATTTTAATCTCCAGGTTTTCCTCCCTTCATTACCTTTAGACTGGCTTTGTATTTGAAAAGCTCTTGCATAGCTTTAAAGGGTAAGGACAAACGTCCTGTAAAAATTCAAGACAACTGGCCAAGGGTCCTCAAGATGTTAATTAACTATTTTTTTCCATTTTGAAATTTTTAGTCTGTAATGGACTTGTCTATCTTCTTTATTACAGAAAAGCTTTGACTCAGCATTGTGCTTGAATGGGGGCAAATGGCAAAAGAAACTTCAGCATAAGAGGGTGAATACAGAGGGACCTGTATAAATCAAGCATGTGAACACATTTGCATGACACCCTAATTTTGGCTGATTATATGCTATGAAAGGCTGCTGCATAGGAAGCAATGTGAGAAGGGATATTTTCCTCCAATGTATATGCCACTTTTCATACCAGGATAGGCACAAAAGATGGATGGGCTGTGAAAACTTCTGTTTATTTTCTTTCCTTGTCCAAAACGCCATTAAAAATACAAAGAGTTTCCCTTCTTTTTGTATGTATAGCTATGGGACATCAATTTCATAGTCTGTTAGCACACAAAGCTAAGAACTGTTGGAAAAAATAAGGCAGCAATATCATTCTGGACCTCTGCATGATATTTACACAGAGAAGTCAAAACAGTATAATTAGGAATAGAATGAAACATCTCATAAAAACATATAGTTCAATAATATCATGCCTGGAATTTATTTCATGGAATAGAACTTACTAAAAGCCAAAAAGAAGTGGAACCTAAAACTGGATGCATGTATACAGAAGAAAACTTTTCCAGTGCAAGCATTTTTTAAATATACATATTTTCAACTGGATTTAGTATCTGGACATAAGAAATAACATTCTTTGTGTGTTTAAATGCACCTTGCTGCTTAGTTAGTGATAGGAAACAGTACAATACTCCTCCTGCCTGTCTGCCATGGAAGCCAACTTCTTAGGTGCAAATGCTTTTCCAGAAAACCAAATTACTACAGAATGTTGCATTTTGTAAATTATCATATATTATCTATTTATTTTCTTATCATTTTACATGTCACTAATACTAATTTTAAAAATTAACTTTTGCTTATTAATAATTTATTCTGATGCATTTTCATTTCAACAGAAAGATTTGAAAACTGAGATAGAAATAGTTTTCCTACTTAAAACATTGTCTAGCTAGTCTTGAAAGAAAAAATTACCTGCTCTACTTGTGTCTATAAAACCATTTAAAAATATATTCCTCCCACAAGCAGGTAGCTAACAAGAGCAAGAGAAACACACTTTGTTATAAATAATTTTATTTCAAAATGAAAATAGTCTGCTGTTTCCTCTTACGATTTTTCTCTTGTAATTTCACCTAACACACCTCCTCATTACTATGGCTTTCACTTGTACTAGTGAAGTAATTTCTCCTAGTAATTCTATGACTGTAATTATATTTTATCCCAAGATAATGCTAGCATAAGGAATGCAACCTCCTTTAATAACCATTTGCAGTAATGACACTGTGTACTTTAGGAATACTGAAGCATGGATGGCACTGAAAGCTCCTGAAGAAGGGCTGGTTTGGACATCCATGAGAAGCCTGGAGCACGCTCCCTCCCACTGCAGCAGGTGCTGAGGGTACTGGGTAAGCAGGTGAATAACCCAGGAGCAGAGCTCCGTGTCGGCCCTGCAGTGCACTGCCAGCATCCAACAGCCCTAGCACGTGCTGATTCCCCAGAGCACCTGTGCTCCCTGAGCCTCAGCCCAGCTTCAGGGGCTCACTGCACCTGGGGACATTCCTGGTGTTACCTGCTGGGGAGAGGGCTGGAAAGAACAGTTGAATACCCACTGAAACACCCCTACGTAGCTGCTTCGTACTCTTCTTGTAGGAAGAGAGTCGAAAGGCAGATTCCTGAAGCACTAGGTATTTTACCTGAGGTTAATTTTTTCAATCCCATGTCAAGTATTAAAACCCAAGCACAGAGCACAGGCTTACCAAGCACTCCCACAGAAAGCACAGGTCTTCAAAAAGGTAATAGTTTCTGAACCTTCCACTCAAGCAACAAGAATAAAAAGAAGCTACACCATCTGCTCTCATAACATGCTTTTTCTCTTTTAACAGAGTCAACATTAACCTTTTTAGAGGAAATCTCTATTTAGTAGAATTGCCATCACCCCAAATATGTTCACCATGAAATGTGAGCTGTTATGATCATAAATATATCACTCCTACGACTGTGGAAGAACATTTTCACTTAAAGCAACAAAGAACACTGGGGATCATGCTCTGAATATTCCTGTGATCCCTCTCATTCCTGCAGTAAGAGGAGGGTGAGAGTGCACTGAAAACCTGTGTGAGTTGCAGCACAGTGATTTTCTCTTCTGCTTCAATTCTCAACTGCTTCAATTCCTCTGCAGGGCACATATCTGGATGCATGTTAAAATGCTGAAAAATACTAATTGTTTAGGTGAACTGTCAAAATTCAGGAGAAATTCCTGTAAGATGCAGGACATACAAAGAGCCTCTGTTCTTTTCATTCTTACTGATACAAGCATGACTCGGTTTATGGGGTTGTGGCCTGTTACCTACCCCAAAAGCACAGGCCCATTACTGTTCATTAAAGGTATAGAGGTGTTAAATGGAAGGAAAAATACCTTTGGACCATATGAAAATGAATGCAGGTAGCCTTAAGTCAGAAGACCTGGCATCTGCCTTCTAGATGCTGTCTGATTTGGTTACTGAATGGAGCACAGGAAATGGCTTTTTAGTAGCATCTCCTCTCTCAAGGTAGCATCAACCAGTCTCTTTCTCAGGGGTCAGAAAGGAAATGGAAAGTCTCTAGTCATGCTTACAGACTCTCTCTGTGGCTCCTGAGGTAGTTCTTTCTCAGCCCTCTGCTGTTCCTTGCCTGGCAGCTCTCCTAAAGCTCCCCGTATTTCTCTGTGAAGGTAAGCCTTCACAATCATGTCCCCTCCTGCTGCCAGTCCCCGAGGACACTTGGGTTTGGCTCCTCTGGTAGGTGCTCCCATTTGAAGGCAGCTCCTCCTGCAGCACCCTGCGTGCTCTGGGAGAACAGAATATCCCATCTCTGCCTCTTCCCACCAACACAGACCTCAGCTACACAGCTCAGAATTGACAGAATAGCCTGCATTGGAAGGAACCATAACAAATCACCTGGCCAAGGGCAGCCTAGATGAGGTGATCTTGCACCCAGCCAGCCTTGCTGTCTTCAGCCCATCAGTCAGCACATGCAGGACTAGCCCTACATGGATGCATCATTCATATGTTAAAAGTTAAACTCCACACAAGCTGTCTGCCCAATACTGAAGGCTCCTGTCCCCATAATACCCCTTAATGTCTTTTAGAACTACTGAGTCTGTTCTGATTCAGTCAGCATTATTAAAGTTTGGTCCCTGAACATTTCATTAGGCAACAAATCAAGCTCTCCTTTGCTGTCTGATGACAGCTGCTACTTTTGTTCTACTTCCACTGAATTCCTTTGGTACAGCACTTTGGCTTTACTTCAGGCCCACACTGTCTGGTTCTCATCAGTTTCTGGACCAGGACACCTCCAGCTCACTGCCCCACCACCACTGCTCCTTGCCCGACACTTCTTCTCCTTCCTGAGACAGCTGCTGTTCAGTCTTCTGGTTAGCAGTGGTTTGGTGCCTTGGGGCTTTATATCCATTCACCTCTTGTTCAGCTCCTCAGATAGGAGAGTCATAAAACATCTCCTCTGTCCTCAGCAGCTCACTGGATGGTCTTTAAATCCTCAACACATCTTCCAATTTGTCAGGAATGATGGGATCCCAGACTGTGCATGTCGTTCCCTCATCCCTTTCTCCTCTTTGCCATCTTTTTTTTCTTTGTAGTAAGAACTGAGTGCTCCCGTATGCGCTGTTTCCAGTCCACTTCTGAATGTTGGGTAAGATCATTTACCCTTGAATGCAGCAGGAATTGCTTGGGGGATGTCTGAGTGTCACAGTGACAGACACACAAGGGTTGACTGCCTACAAGTGAAGGTGAAAAAGCCTCAGCAATAAGAGAGAATTTATCTTTTTCTGCAGAATGGCTGAAGACTTACAGTTGTGACATCCCACTCCAATGCTGGTAGTCCTCCATCTCTGCAGGCTCTTATTAAATCATAAATTAATAATTAGGTTTCTCCAATTGCCCTTTCTGGAGCTGCAGTTTTATTCAGATGAAAACAGATTCTCCTATTTAGGGTCCCTGAGAACTCACATTCCCTACCATTATTCTTCAACCTGGCCCTGAAATATTTAGGCAACATTTTTGCAGATGATGACTCAATTTTGACACTCTTTTTTTACATACATGAATTGATACAAATGATGGCATTTCTATCAGGATACTGAGATTTCTGGGACAATGGGCACATACAAATTCACAGTCGTGAAGCCACTGCAAATCAAATTTTTTTTTACAGTTGAGAAAATGGCCTTATGTATTTGCTATTTGTGTAGTTTATAAACTACAACGTGTGTACTCACAAAGATTAAATTATGTAATTATTTGGTTATCAAGCTGACTCTCATGTAGGAAAATCTTTGCCTACTCTTCAATGCTAAGTAAAAGGAATACATACTTCATTGAATACATACAGAGTTTTGTTTTGGCTTAAATCTTGAAATAACTATGCAGTGAATGGATAATCTTTCCATAATATGTGAAAGCTACGTGAAATAAACTACATTAAATTACTGAAGTGCTTTAATTTGATACCTTGTCATATCATGGCTGCAAAACCCATTTTAAGAAGCTGCTGATTACACTCAGAAACATCACCTCCTGCACATCAGGAAACATCACTTACATCCCACTGGCGTCTTCCCACACCAGCTAATTACAAGAAACACAGCAAAACTGAAGTATTTCTCTACTATCTGCAAAAATCCCCCATTGTAATCGACTTGAGAACAAGACAGTGAAAGGCATCTGACAACCTTTAATGCACCTCCCAGGCCACTGATAGGCTTTCACACTAATAACCACTTAAATACTTGGAAACTGCTTCTGAAGACTCCCACCACTTTTCATCAATCAGTTCCCACTAAGCAGTGATCACTGTAGCTCTACGTAGATAATTATCTTCTATTTGCATCTAAGACTAAACTTATAACAACACAATTTATTAGACTGATTATATGATACTGACCTTATTAATATTGCCTAAATGAACATCTGCCCCCATTAATTCTACCACAGAAAACAGATAAGCAGGCAAAGCCCAAGACTCTTGCAGGCAGACAGGCTCATTAACTCTCATCCTGCAGTGGTGAGCAGTACAGCCAGCCCAGCTTGTTACTGGTCAGGCTGGCAGCAGGTCCTGGAGCCATCACAGCTTTTCCTTCGGCATGAAAGGCAGGTTCTCCTGACTTGTTCAAAGTGAAAAATAAAGATGGGTCCCCAAAGCACAAAGGAGTAATGGCACAGTTATTTACAAGGGGAAAAAGAAGCTATTCCCTGGAGAACAGATCTAGAACGGCTTTATAAACACCTAGTCCAGAAATGTTTCTATACAAGGACATGCTGGAAATATGTTTGAATAAAAGGTTCTGAGAAAATGAAGACCTGAATCAAAGAAACCTGGGTTTCAGGTATTGGGAAAAGGAAGTGCAAGACCACGCTATCTGTGAGAGGATCCTTTCAAGGATTTGTTACCATCTGGTGCTATGGTTGCTTATGACAGCAATGGTTCTACACAAACGCTGGAATGCGTCAGCTGCAAACAAACATACAAACTGGGACTGGCAGAACTATAATGCAGGACGAGGTCTGCAAAACATGAAAAGGAGATTTCTAACAGCAATTTTCTGGGCTTTTTTTTTTCCAACAGTTTGTAGTAAGCCTGAGTTCCAGTTTTTTATTTACTAGAGTAAAAAAAGGCTTTTAAGACGTTACTGGCGTATGGGGGGATGAGAGAAAAAGGATCCCCCACACATAACATGGAAAGATTAATTTCAAATGCCTGTAAGAAAATTAGGTACCTGTAACAGACTTCAGTTCTCAGGTCACTGGCATTGACAGGATAGCCCTGATGAACAAAAGATCATGAAGATCACATTGATTTTTGCTAGGCACACTACAGCAACAGCAACTGCCATGACACTGGTGGAGCCTGGAGAGCAGAGCACAGGCTGCTTGCAAGGAAGGTAGCAACACATAGTTCTCATAATTTCTCATCTACCACTTGTAGCTAAAACAGGATTGAAATACAAAAGAACAGCAATTCTTGGTCCATAATAGTTGTAAGAAAGCAAAGATGCCATGTCATCTTGGGATATTATATGCAGACCTCAAAGTTACAAAGTCAGTATTCATGTAATTTGTGGATGAAGGAATTATGGATTTGCAACAGCACATATGGACAGGGGATGGCAAAGGAGAAAAGAACAGGATTTTCAAAAGCTGCCTGGGTCTGTGAACATGGCCCATGCTTCCAAACAGTAACTTCCTCTAGATCTCCCCTAGGTACAGGGACTCTCCTCCACAAGGGAGGAGAACATCTATGAACACTTAAAACATATTTCTTGTGCTTCCAGGGGGAGGGAGATTTCGCCCAAAAAGGAAACAGACTGAGCATGTGGACTTTTACAATACAACTCCAGTTTACATGACAGTTTTACAAGTTAAATTTAAAAGTCAGGATGTCTTTACAAGGCACCCAAAACCAACTGAGTGTTGCTGGAAAGCAACTCAGTGGATCAACTACACGTATTTGGAACATGTTACAACATGTTATAACAATTTGTGAAAAAAAATTTTGTTAAGAATTCACTGGAATAGAACAGCAATAAGTGGACTTCATCTCTCTTTTTACCATGCATTACAACTTGACAGCGTAAGACTTTGTGCTGATGAACAGGCGCCACTTTGACACTAAAATTCTTTTTTAAAGAGCAGACATTTATTGTGTTGTCTTCACAAGCTACTATGAAAACTCACAAACACCCTCCCCTGTGCTACAGCCACAGACTTTCCTCTGAACCCTGATACAGAGTAAGCACAGCCTTGTAGGGCAACAATGAGGGACAGCGAAGCAACTGCTCCAAGTGATGCAAGTGCTGTGTACTAAGAATGCACCAATGCAGCCTGGATAAAACCACCAAATATTTAAGGATCCTCATTTTAAACTTATTTCATCTAACTTCTCCTATGTATTATTGCTGCTTTCCAAGGCAAGTGTGGCATTACTGTACCATCATTTAAGACCCACAGGTCCAAGGAAAAATCCTTGTGACCTTTGTAATTTGGTACTAGTACCACAGCACTTTTATTTTCAGCAGTAATTCTAGACTGAGATTGTCCTTCTTTTCATGATGAATCTCCTCACTTTTAAAATTTTGTTTCTTTTCTAGAATATTTAAGGATATGCTGACAGTGCCTATACATTTCCCTAAAGGTTTAGCTTGAAACATTTTGCATTGCATCTCTATTGAAATGATTTACTGTCAAAATCAAAACAACCACAGCCCCAAAGTGGTGCTGCAGCCTAATAATTCTTTCACACAGAAAATGCAATGTCTCTTTGCTTGTATCTAATGTGACACTCAAAATACTTTCAAGATGATTTATGTATGTAATATACATCAATATGTGGAATGCCTCTTTAAATTAATTTTTTGTGACTCGATATTCTGTTCTAAATTTTTTAATTTGGGGAACATTTTAGTTGGTTCAGTAGAAGTCAAGACATGATTTAACACTGGTCTGCATGTTTATCATGCAAACTACAGCATTGACACATGCTGAAACTCTGAATGCCTGCTGTAACTTGGGTGATTGCAACGTCTTTTCTAGGGCTCTTGGTATCCAGCAGTTGTTGATGGACTACATTTGGGCAGCTCTCACTGCATTATTTTAGACTGTCACAGAGTTAAGCTTTATTGCTTATTGTTAAAGAGAGTCTTTTCTAGCAGAAGGTTTGGGGTTTTTTAACTGTCTTGCCATTTTACACAGTTTTACATTTATTTCCTAGTGGAATAATAATCCATGCTATTTTTCATGTTGTTGTGATTAAAAATACTTTAAAGTAATGTTGACTTAAAGCACTGTCAAATTACCAAGTCCATAGCCAGTCAGAATATAGATTGGCTTTTCTAATGTGCTGTAGCTGATACTCCATTACTCGATGAAATGCAAATAGAACCAGGAAAAGAGGCAGCCAAGGCTTATTATTCCATGCTCAAATTTCTCTCAGCTCTGCAAAAATCAACAGAGATGCTGATATTGATATTGATTTCACTGGGACCAATATTTTTCTCCTAGGAAGCAACTGTGATGAATACTTGGGTATCTTGTATTCATATTTTTCTCACTTTGTATTTCACACTCCATGAAAGCTCATTCAGGAACTCTCCATCCCTGCAGCAGTAACAAACTAGGAAAGGACACTGGCTGCAGCCCATTCCTCCCATCAGAGCCTCTGTGCCCGCAGCAGAGGCTGGAGGGCAGGAGGTGCCCCGAGCCCTTTGGGCTCTCCTGCACTCAGAGCACAGGAAGGGCACGGGCGGGGCCGCAGCAGCACAAGGTGAAGCCGCTGCTCTCGGCCGCCTCGGGGCAGGAACCTTCCTGGGCAATAATGAACTAACAGAAGCGACGTGCTGCCACGGGTCATGCAAGCAAAAGGCGACGTTCTTCGGCTGAAAGGAACCATGGCAGAAGGATTTTTGCATAAATGGGAAGCACAGTAAGGAAGAAGCTTTACCTAACACCGACATATTGCTAACATTGCAAGACTCTGGGAAGGAAAACTCTGTAGCAGTGCCATTGGTTTAGATCAGAGAGCAGGAAGAAGCCTGCAGGTTTCTGTGGCTTGCACTCTGTTCTGAGAGTCCCCCTGCCAGCCAAAGTTCACACAGGCACACAAGGGATCCCTTCTTCAGAATTCAGAATGCTGCACTGCATTAAGGACAGGATACATCTTGTCAAATCCTTTGGAATGCTGGCAAGGTCAGGCCAAGTAATGCCTTTTTATTAAATACCTCCTAATACAAGGATAATATAGCACATGGAAAAAATAAGTCATTGTTAGAAGTCGATTTTAAATGCATCATGAAACTGTATTATTAAAAAAAAAATTATATTTGAGATTGGCCTCGGAGTCTGTCAGAACATGATGCTGGCCAAAACACTACAATGCAGACCTCTAAAGAAAGAAACCAGTTTTTCTTTTTCTCCCATGTCATTTTTCTGTACTCTGGAAATCCCTCTCTAATTGGAGCATTTCTAATTAATATATGATTCTCTAGGTAAAATATTTTCAAAATAAATGTATTACATACTTAAATCTATATTACTAAATCAAAACAAAAATGTCTTGACTTCAAAAGGAGCTGAAAATGCAAACTTGCAGCTCCCTTTATTTCCAGAAATGAAATTGGTCTGCTTTTCTGACTTACCTGGGATTTAGAATCTCAGATTCAGGTACTTACAAGGCATAATTTGACCCACCCGAGATTTCTTCGGTGAGTATGAAGCCTGAAGTCCCAAATAAAACTGCTGCCTTGATTCACAATAAAATAGGCTAATTTGCCAAGAGATACACTACAGCTATTCTTCTGTTCTGATAAAATCATTAGTGCGTAACTTTCAGCAAAGTTGGAAAATACACTGGCATGAAAACAGTTCTTGCTACAGGCAAAAATAATTTTACTTTTGGCAGGTTTACAGCAAAGCAAGTCAGTCACATTTTCACCTCAGGTGGTTTGTGGTATCAAAAAGGCAGTTCTTGCAGATGGAAGACTGTCATTACATGAGGACAAGCTGCTTGCTGGGGGAAATGGAAATATTTTGCTCTCTGTCAAACCTGCAAGTATTGGAGAGAAAATCTGTTTTCATGTAGGAATACTCAAACCAGAAGCTGATAGTTTACTGGAGTTCTACTTGACTGACAGAGTGGCTCACCAGACTGGAGAGTGGCCAGCTTCTGCTTCAGTTATTACACCAAGTTACCCTAAAATTTCAGCAAGGAGTTGCACATACATGAGAACAGTTGTGTGGGCTGAGAGATCGTTCCGGATCGTCTCAAATGGATCTGGTGAGCCCAGCACGGGCAGGTGCCTCTGGAAATGATGAGTCACCAGCCCTCACACCACATCTCTTGCGGGAAACGCGCCGATTGTCCGCCCGGGATGCTCAGAGGGATTTTGCTCCTGCTGCAAACTGTCCATCATTAAGTAACGCCCACTGGCACCAAGAGAATGCTAAAGAGGGCGTATGAACAGGTGGAGAGCTGCTGGAGCTGCTCGTGCAGCTCATGAGCTTTCTCCAGGCTTTCCATGTGGCTGCAAAGCCAAGGTGTGCCTGCTGCCAGGGCACAGTACCTGAGTGTTCATTCAGTTAGAATTCAGCTGTGGGTAGAAAGCACCAGGAGCAGAATGGCTTCAGAGGTGGATCTGGGAGCTTCTTTGAAAGGACTCACCAATACTACCTTTCATAGGGCAGAGCCATCAGATCCAAGATTTACACAGACAAAGGTTGCAAAGACCAGAGTTGTAGCCCCGTAATATAAATCAGACAATCTGTCATGGGAAATTGATCCAACACGGAAATCTTGATCTTCTTAGAAGAAATGCAGACTTGAAGTTAAACAAAATGCAAGATATGTAGCCTGGGAGTATATTCAAGTAAAAGGGATCTGTTTACATTTGGCTGATTCAGTATTTATGATGTTTTCAAAACTTGGGTGTGCCTACCCTATTAGTTAATTCAATCTTACTGTTTGCTCTCAGACTCTGGTCTTACCATCCACACTCTCCACAGTCCCTTGTGTGACAAAACTCACAGGGCAGTGAGTTTATGCAGGGGTGGTAGGGATAAGCCTCTGTGCCTGCCATGCTGAACAATGCCCCAGCACTCCCCAGGTAATTCCTACATTATTTTATGTCCACACACACCTTCCTGCACCAGCAAGTGAAACATGTTGATAAAGTTATCAGACCACTTCTGCTGATGCACAGCAGGGTACTCATTATTGTACATGATGGGCAAGAGCACCAAAAAGCAAATTAAACTGACCTTGCCACAAGGCACTAATGCACAGGCCCGCAGGATCCCACAGGAAGCCCAGACATGGGCCAGTGTAGTCCCATCTCTACCAGTGGAGATTTGTGAATCTCCAAGAGTGTTCCTTCAGGCACTCACTGCACACAGAAATGTGCTTCCACAATGCCCTGCTCACCTGACAGGTTTAAGTACCCTTTAGGGGAGAGGTGGAAAAAGCAGTCTGGCATCCACCACGGCTTCTTCATCTGCCTCTGCCTAGGATGGAAAGAGGCAAGTACAGAAAGGAAAACAGTTGCTTCTGATGAGGTCTCTCCAAGAAACACTCGCCACGGGAAACAAGATGAAACTCCAGCCTTCTGGTCAGGTTTTGGTCATCCTTGCTGCAAAGAAGTGTGTATGAAAGCACATGTGTGCAATTAGGGCACTGCACTGCAGAGGCAGAGCCACCTCGGTTGCTGTCAGCCTCCCCAGCCGCTCCCGCTGTGGAGCAGCAATGCAGGTAGTGCATCTCAAAGAACAAGCAGCCAGCTCACAGCACACAGCCACCCACCACCTGCCCAGCACACTCCTGCAGCGGGAGCACATGCTGCCCAGTAAGCTGGCCCTTGATTTCCATCTTTCCAGCATCAGAGAAACGCTCAAAGCATGAGAAAAATCACAAAGATGATGAATCAGAAGGTCTAGCCCTTATTGATTGAGTACTGAGGTATTTCACAGAAAGAAATCTGATTACAGAAATTTGATTTCAGCAATTTGAAAATCAAGGAGACAACGTAATATAAATTAAAAATGAAAGGAAAGACTGAATGGACTGTGATGGTTAAGAGAGCTTAGAATTCAAAATCAAACATCCAGTGAATGAAGACTATAAACCCCATATGAACCCACAGGTCTCAATCAGAAAACTTTCACTTTGGATTTATTTTACTCACAGACCTTGCCAGATGGGGTGACTGATCACGACACTGGGATGGGAAGTGTTTAGTTGCCAGCAAAGACTGTTTAAAAAATCCTCAGTTTTTCAGGGAGCTCTGAAGGGATGTCAGCTCTCGATTTGGTCCCAAGGAGTATGCAGGAGATGAGTGAGAATCACACAGTGAAGAGCACGCACAGCAGTGGGAACACTCTAAAGGCCAAGAGACCTACAGAGCTGCTTGGCAGTGGAAGGCAAAGCCTGTCACCTATAAAGAAACACTTGAGGAATTAGTGCACATTTCTCTTATTTCCTGAAAAAGGGGTAGAGCTGACTCAAATAAGCAAGTAGTCAGTAAGCACTGCATCTGCATTTACCTCTCTTCTATGAGCCAAGGAATCTCTCATAACTTAGAAAGTTTGGCAGCACAATAATTTCCTGCCCTTATGTGACTGAAAAGCATTTTTTCATCACAATTAAATCCATTCGCACAATCCCTCCCCCAAGTACTCTTCTCTCTCCAGAAAGGGCAATTCTCATCACACCTAACTCATTGGTTTCTATATGAAGGTTCAGACTTGTAAAGCTTCAGGAGCTGGAGTCCAGTGAGGAATTTTGCTTTAGGATCCATCTCTCACACCTGAGTATCTAAGGAATGAAGTCCATGTCCAACATTTTATAGTTTAACAGACTCCACTGTAGTGACTGCTTTCCTCCAGTCTCAAAAGGTCCTTTTACTCATATTCTTAAACTTTTTGAATGATAAATTGTTCTTATTCTAAATTTTCTTTGATAGCTAATGCTGTAGTACATTTTAAAAACAAGTTTCCCACCACAACAAATACCTGTGTCTTCATAAAACACATCTTCCTCCTCTTAATTGCTCCACTGTGATTTTCATTCTGCTATGGTGGATTCCCACTAGACTTTCAGAGGCACTTTGCATGATCTGCTGGCAGTGCTCTAATGCTCTTTATCACAGAATCACAGTAGTTTTTATCATCTTTCTGGCAATTTATGAAATTCTACAAGCCTACTGGGTGACAATTTAAAATACTGTTCTACAAGATTAATCTACAAAAGTGTGAAAAGTACAGTATGTGCATGGAAAAGGTCACAGAGAAGCGTTCCAAAAGAAGGAATCAATACAATCACAAACAGATTCTGAAGCCATATTACCATTTTAATTGGCTGGCACAGCCTTTTCCCAATTCCACCTCAGTGGTAACAGTAATTCCAAGTGTGACAGTACAAGGCTGTGCTAATACACACAGAAAAACAATTATTATGCACTGACTGGCTATCTTTTGCTACTACCCAAATGTATCCAAATTATTACATTAAATATCTACCAAGCAGTCCAAGCTGGAGTTAAAAAAAAATTAAAAATTTAAATGAAAAAAACCCAACCAAGCAACTTTCAAAGCCACAGTACTCAGCAGTAATAGGAGTGGCCAAAGGCAATAACTGGTCTGTCAGGGAAAGAAGAGCTGCCAGGCAGCTGCTGCCCTGCCCTGGTGCGCTCCAGCGGCTGCTCAGGGTGGAGGTCAGGAAGGCTGCCTGACCCCACTCTCCTTTCCTGACTCCTGTAAAAGCCAACCACATCCCTTCTACTCTGGCTCCTTCTGACAAGCTATTTTTTCAACTTCTCATCACAGTCTTTCTCCCAGGCTCCTGTCTGGAGAATGATCTGCTTGCCTTCCCCTCTAGCCTTTACACATTACTGACCAAGCGAAAGCTGCCTCTCACTGTCCTGCTCAACGTGTGTGCTCCCACTGAACACCACTGGCTCCCAGATGGCTCCTTCCTCCTTGGGTACCACATCCCAAGCTCCTGGCACACACAAAAAGCTCCACTTCTTTACCTGCCACTCCTGTACCCTCAGCTCAAAGTATATATAAATGTATACCATGCACACTGTCTTGTCTGCATCTTAACTTGAAATAATAATCTTCTGTATTTTCTTGGGGGAGAGGGGCTATGGAATTTGCTTCTTCAAAGAAAAGGTTCAGTGATATTTAGTGATTATGTAAAATGTATTTTTAAGCCTATATACAGTTTCTTAATGTTAACTGACACTATGAACATAAACACAAACAGATTAAAGCTAGGATTTGGGTATTATCTTGTATCTGGAGGCTCTGTGCTTGAGACAGTCAAGTATAAATAGGAGAAGGAACTGTGATACATTAAAATTCATTTTGGAAATGAATCTGATGATCTGTAGCTGACATTTGAGATAGCAAAGAAGGTACATACAGGAGAAATCTTTAAAGAGTAACTCTAGCATGTGGAAAAAAATGTCAGCATGTTCTATGAATAACCAGGAATAAGGAGACAAAGGCCATGTTTTAACCCAGGGATGCTGAGTGACTTTCATCCCTGAGGAGCCCTTTTGGATATCATGAACACAGCTCAAGGTTCTGCTGCAGCAAGGTACCTCTGACGCAGGCAGAAGCCGTTCAGTCAATTAGCAAGAGAGCTTTGCTATGTAGTGATAACTCAATAAATATTTAGAAGAGAAGTTTACTTTTCCAAGAGAAACTCACTTTTTCTCCCCCATTCAGACATTTCAATACATGCTTTACTTCAAGGATACTAATAACCCTTCTAGGAGGAATCCGGGCCCACCCAAGGCCCCATGCTAAGCTGCTGCTACCAGCTGGGATTTCTTTTGGTGCAGGCAAATAAAGAAATAAAGGACTGCCTGGAGGTACTTGGGAATTGCACTGTGTTTCCCCTGTTGTCAGAGAAGGGCTGCCAAATCAGAAAACTTATTTGCTTTGCAAACAAGGCCAAGCATGGGCACAACCAGGACATTTTAGGGGGGGGGGGAAAAAATAAAAAGATCAGGTATTTTTGTAGTTAAGCTGAACAAACTGTAGGCAGCTATACCTCCTCTTCTGAACTGTACATATACAAGGCAGGAACCCAGGAGAACAGAAGTCAAATTAGTCCCAGTTACACAGTTTTTTGTGGTTAACCTAGTTCTGACTTGGGCTGTTTCTGGGAATACTCTCTCATTAATGTGACCAGTGTTCCACCAATGGTCCACAGTGGTGAAATATTTTTTTGTTTAACCATTACTCTCTCATTTGAAATAAAACCCAATAAAGCAGATACACTGACTCATGCAGTTGACATTTTTAATGTAGACTAGACAAAATTAATTTAACTTCACCAACACTTATTTCTATTTGAAAGGCCATTTTCCAAAAACTGTATTTAAAAGCTAAACAAAAATCTTCTTAGTGAATTAGTCACCAGAGATGGTTACTCAGCTCAGAGTACACAGAAAAATACTGACACTGGCAGAAAAGCTAACCAGCTAATTAAAATTTACAGGGTGTTCAGAAAACCTCTCAAATGCTGTATGCATTGCTGAACATAGTACCTAATATATCAAGACATTAAAAAAAGAAGAAATCCAAAAGAAAGGGAAAGTAATAGGAACAAAAATAACTAGAATAAAGTAAAACTGTATTTGCCAATCTTAAATTCTGCCTGCAAGCCACCCATCCTTGGTTACTTTTGTTTGGTTAGTTGGATTTTTAAAAATTGTGCCATATTCTTTAACTATCAAACAACATTCTGGAGTTGAAGGTTGACAGAGATAAAAATATTAGCACCAATATTACATGGAGGAGAAAAACTGCAAGGGAACATTGTGAATAAAAGTATCAGAACTTTTGTAGTGATGGAACTTTCATCCACTCAGCTACATTTTTTTCAGTGGTAGCCAAGTAATCTGGAAGTTTTAATTAACTATTGGCAGAGGACAGCAGAACTGAAATCCCAGTAAATAGTAAATGAACCAAACTGAAGTGCATCCTAGCACCTTTATGGGCCTTACAGAAGCCTTTGTCACCAGAATTCAAAGAGCATTATATAATATACTATAAATAATTGCAAAATCATTAACAACGTTTCTTTTTACAGAAGTAAGAAGACAGTAGTTTGCCTTAACATAATGTGTGTATTATCTTCAGGGTGCCTGTACCCATTTATACATATCCTCAGAAGCCCTTCAAAAGTGTCTTCTTCCCTGTACTGTGTTTACATATATATTTCAGCATAAATTGGTTGCATAAGCATAGTTAAATTAGGTTTCACGTGGAAAAATTCAAGTTAATCTTGGAAGACTTCTCAGTTTCATGTGGAAAAATTGAAGTTAATCTTACAAGACTTCTATCTGGTACAGGAAGCAGTATCCAGGCCTGGGTTGATACTTCACCAGCCTGAGTTTCCAGTGTTTTGCTATGCAGGAACTTTGCAAAGTTTTTTTACTAAAATCCTGTTTGTAAAGAACAGGTCATGCCCACGACCCAGGAAACCTCACTTAGAAATAGAAGATGTCATTCAGATTTCTCCTATTCAGAAGAGAGGAGCTGAGGCTGGAACAGATGAAGTGAACGATCACCAGGATGATGTGGGAAGTGAGAGCCTGTTGTACAAGACAATGTAGTGTGCAGCAGAATAATAAATCACATGAATAATCATCGTGGGCTTTGCCCCAAGGAGAGAGAACAGCCACTTATCTGAAAGGACCATCCAGGGAACAGTTTATTCCAGGGAACAGTTTGTATTTCACTCCTCCATCTCATGAGTTCATGAAAGGCTCAATCAATGAATCAATCAAACCTGTGCAGAGCTATATTACTGATTAAACCTTGCTTCTAGTATTGAATCTGGCCTGAGGAAACTTGACCTCTTAATGAAGTTTAGCCATACCCTGAACAAACCCGCCCCCAGCCCCCCTTATTCTCCATTTTTATTGTTTTAAAGCAGTGTTGAACTGCACATGAAGAACACAGACACACCTTGCTGCTTAGCTTGTCCCAAGTTAAGGCCTCTACTTGTGCCTGAAATGTCCTGTTTCAAACCCAGCGAGGGAAAGGCTGTGCAGAGCTCACTCATGGGTGGCTGTGCAGGAGTTCAGCCAGCAGCGTGCACACAGGGCTGCCTGCAGACACTGGAGACCACAAACCCTCCTGAACGGCCTGGGCACTTCCCAACTTTGCAAGAACTCCTGAGAACGTCTGTGTTGATTCAGCACACCAGAAGGACAGGAAGATTTGACTAAAGAGCTGCCTCAGCATACAGGCACAATTTGCTCTGAGCCAGGGAAGACACTGCAGGATGAAGGCATGGGTTCTGGGAAGCTGGGGGAAAGCCTCTGCTTGGAGAGCTCGCTCCAACAGGCTGGAGATGGAAGAGCCTTCCCAGAGGGAGCCAAACACCACTAAATGCCAGTAAGAAAAATGTGATGACTTGTTCTCCGAGAATTTTGATGACTTGCTCTTCTCCAACCACTTTGCCATCTGGAATGATGCCAACACTAGAGTAGCTCCATTTTACATTGAGAAAAATAGAAAGAGTTGGCTGAAAACACTTCCTTTTCCTCTGTGGTCAGCCTTTCCCTAAAACAAATATCAAAATGTTTCTGATAGCTGTCCATTGCCATCTACGTGAAAGAATGATCATCATCTTCATTATGACTTGCAAAACAGAACTGAAGCTTCATAGAGAACCTTTGAAAAGGCACTAAAGACACAAATATTTTTTTAAATATGCATTAAACTAAAATGTTTTGAATTCTGATACGTATTCTTTTGCTTAACGCTCTCACCCATACAGAAGATTCCTTTCTGCCAAGAATCAAATAGAAAAGAAAATGTGTCTCTGCTTTTACCTAATTACACAGTTAATATACTGCTAAAGAAACCTACAGCTGAGTCTTTATTTCATGTTCTATAAAAACTTCTAGATGAGTTTTCCTATTCTCCCAGAAGTGTTTCAAAATTACAGAGATATTTTAGATGGTCTTCAAAGTTGATTACATGGAAATGTTAAGCAATGTCACCAAAAAATGGTTATCTCTTCATACTTCAGCTGTAAATAAAAAATATTTTCTGGCTATGAAAAATCAATCTTTTCCTCAATTGAGGACAGCCCAGTGGCTATTTTAAAGTTCAGAGGGCATTCAGAAGGGAATAAGAATGATGCAAAAATGCTTCTAGTGGCTGAATACTGAATATATTTCTATCAGACATCAAAAATTAGAAGAAATCAACCTAATATATATTGAATTATAATACATAAGCATCTGCTTTTGTGTCACTTGAGATCAACAATTGGTGTTTTAATGCTTCAGGGATAAATGTAATTCCTATAAATACAGAACTCGGCAAAGCAAAAAATGCAATCAGATCTAAACCAGCTCTGCAACAGCTGACGTAACTTTTTTTTTCCTTCAAGGGAAGTATTACTTTAAACTAGATCAATTACTTTTTCTTTGAAAAGAAGAGAAATCTTAAAGAATACCTAAGCATTAAGTAATTTGACAGATGCTTAGTTATGGGCTATTAATGTGAGACCATTTTCTCAGCGGCTCAACAAAGTATAGCTGCTCATGCATCTGGAAACAATCTGATACTCTATCATTAAATTCTTTTTCTCATAATGCCATGATGTTTCTGCAAATTATTACCTTGAATACAGTAACAGACAGGTTTTCTGTGTGACAGCAGATCTGCATAATCCAGAGACATTTACCAGGCCCTGATTCAGTAAAACTAAGCTCCAAATGAACATTGATTTTATTAATGTTGCATGTCTGAAGCATTTTATGAATGTTTTAAAAGAGATGCATTTCTTAGTTACCTTGTGGAAGGTATCTCACTTGTCTGTCTCTCACAACAAGGAAGTGGTCTTGATATTTATTCCTTTTATTTTGATATTTCTATGAATTATGAATTTCAGCAACAGTTCCTACACAGTGATTTCCTACAATTATTTTATAAGAAACTGATACTAATCAAATGGAAGTCAAAGGAATTATTTCTACAGACTCCCACTGACATTCATCCATGCCCTAAATTCTTAATAACCAACAGAGGAGTCTTTGTATAGCACTGTAGGAATAGATTCAAAGAGTAAAATAATCTGCTTTCAGTATATGTTATATTAACCATTTGGCTCTGGCTTTCCTCAGTGGATTAGTTTAAACACGAAAACTACTGACACACTAAACTGCCTTGAAATATGAGAGTATCATTCCACGAAGAATCTAAAAGAATTTAGGAGGCTTCCTTTCCTTGGACCATTTTCTGAAGACTTTTTCATACATGCCAATGCCTATCAATTAGTTCTCCATTGTAAACATGCAGTCTAATTTAGATAAGCAAACTGAAGTTGTATTTTGCTCAGAAGGGGATCACTACAGCAGCTGGGCTGAGATTTTCTGGACTTTGTATGAACCACTGTTATGGTAGCAACACTCCAACACTAACATTGCATCTCAGAGATGACAAAAAAGTTGAAGGATGATCGCAGAGAATGTAACCCTAAAACACGTTCAGAAAGAATAAAAAATTCACAAGATACATTTGAAGGTTTGGAGAGCGAGCAAGGCAGACAATGTTTTAATAATAACACTGTATTTTTTTAGGATTCTTGCCAGCCTACTCATGACACCTTTGTATTATGACTGTTTTCTTGTGGGCACACTGGCTAGAATAAGCAACCTTTCAGATGGGAATTACACATAAGTCAGCTAAGAGGAATGCACATACCACACAAAACACCAGTCCAGGAAAAGATCCCTCCCTCTTCTGTGGAAGATTAAAACCCTTGGCAGCTGAGGAGGGCAAAGGAGCGGGGCAGGTACAGCAAGAAACTCTTTAACTCTTAGGGCAGAACTGGAGAGGCTCACATGTGGAAGTGGCCCATGAAGAATCAAATGCAGAAGAAGCAGGGAAAGAGAGTACCCTGAGCACACCTGGTACAGGGAGGAGGTGTGGATGGGGAAAAGAAAGGTTATCCTGTGAGGGTAAAAAGGGGAGGATTAGTTTATCCCCTCTCCTAGCTCTTTCAAAAAAAGAGGAAGCTCTAAATTCTCGGCTCGTCCTACCTCAGTATGTGCTGCTTTTCCCTATAAACAAACCCACAAGTTGATGAATGAAACACAGTCATCATCGAAAACACAGAGCCTGGAGCTGTCAGGGACCTTCAGAGGCAGGAACAACTGCTTCCCTCCCTGGGCAGAAAGGCAGGAACAACTGCTCCTGAGAGGGGCTTGTCTGGCCTGTTCTTCCAGGCTTCTTCAGGACCCAGCCAGCTCAGGGCAGATTACTGCAGTGCTCATTCATCCCTGCCGAACAGCCTCATCTCACACTTAATGGAGAGTAGAACTGGTTTTTACTCCATGAAAACCAATCCAATTTGCACATGACATGTCTGCATGAATTACTGGCTGGAGGGTGCTGTAGGAAAATTACAAAACTAGTGGTTGTGGATCAAGCAGAAGCTCCCATACTATTGCTGGAGGGAAAGGATATGGTCAAAACAGGGAAATAAATGAGCACATGAGGAAATTAGAGCAGGCCTATGGAAACTGGGAAGAGGCCTCCTCTCAAACAGCAGATGAGAAAGCCTGGCTTTTCACACCCCAGCAACTGGTTTCTAGTTCACAGAAATAGCTGCAAGGAAAAGTACCTATCAACTTGCATGATAGAGATGACCTAGACAAAATTAATACAATCTCCTTTCCAGACTTTCAGAGCTCAGTGCTGTATCAACTTTACCAATGGAAGTTACTTAAAATGCAAACACATTTGTCCCAGCCTTCCCAGCTCAGCAGACCTGAATAGAAATTCATCCAGTCCCAGAGCTAAAAATTGAGCAAAGATTTTAATGGGCCTTTCAAATGAAACAGCTGCATATGCATCCTCATATAAAGAATCACCTTGAAGAAATGATCAAACACTTGCATCACTATAGAGTAATTCTACACAAAAGGCTTTGTTGTTTCTGATTAAAGTGTAAAGCGTTAGCAATGCAGGGTGAAAAAAACGTTCTCCTAGAAGAGGGTGTTATTGTCTTAAGTTAATTACAAAAGACACAAAATACTGGCACAGATTTCAGAAGATACCCTTTATCTGTGCACTATTTGCACGGCAGCTTCTGCCAAGGTGGAGAAAGAAGAGACAGAAAATAAGAGAAAACTGCATTCTCAGAACAGAGGAGACATCCCTGGACTTCTGAAGCACTTTGCAAAAACCTAGACGGACTGTGGTGCAGAGAGATAAAATCACGCTGGAGTTTCAATTCCTAAATTAAATCCCACAGAATTGGTGCCTGGGATTGGGCTGTTTCTTCTCATCTGCATTCAGTTCTCCTGCCATAATGAAGCAGAGGATATAAAACAACAACACCAAGAACAAAAATTGGTTTCTGAAGCAATTCTACTGAGGATTTTCTTTTCTATTCCCTCCTGAAATAACACAATCTATGTGACATACGTAGAATTTTTGTGGAGGCATTTTGGTCTGAATAAACTTGGCTGTTTTAAGAAAAGTAGCATTAAAATCAGTAAAAAATAGTAGACTCTACTAACACAAAGCAAGAAGAAGCCATCTCCATGGACAAAAGCTATACTCCAAAAATACATGCTCACAGTTCAAAAGTTAATATCTTACCTTTTAGAAGGTTAGGTATTATTTTGCTTTTTGTTGCTGAGGGTGGGACAGCACAAGTAAGCAAACAGCCTGACAAGTAACTTTGTTCCACACAGGGTGGGTGGATCGTTGTCTGCCTGTGGCCTTCATGTGATCAGTTCATTATCAGGAAGTATTTGGGGTTTAAACCTCAGACTTCTCTGTTACCACTGAACCCATGAACTGCATGACTTGCTAGAAGAATTTCTGCAGATTTTTTGTATGAACAGTCATAAATTTCCAAGACCCTGTTCCAACATTTACTCAGATATGTCTGTTTCCATGGACAGACACCCCTGGTTACTGACAGGCCTGAAACAGAATATTAAGGAAGAGGTAATGCAGAAATGAGTTAGTGCAGCCTAGTGTATGGTCTAATCCAAGAGAATATTCTTTGAAAACACGCTCAGCAGGATTGACCATGTCATACAAGGCCCTGATCCTGCATGATTAAAGGTAATGGGATCTTTGTCACTGGCTTTCAATGAGCATTGGAATGAGCTCCAAGGTAGCAGCTGTCAGAAAGGGCAGCTGCCTAAAATTTTTATTGCTCTTTTATTGAGAGCTATCAGAATAAAACATGCAGCATATATATAGGCATACAGAGATGCAAAAGTGCCCACATACTAAGCATTAATTTTTCTGAGGCTTTTGTAGCTGCAAACATCTACAAATTCAACAGATTGTCTTGGAAGCACTGCCAGAATTTTACATTACCAACTAAGCGGCTTCAAGGACAGTGGTTTTGCTGCTAGCAACGTAAACGGCTGGCAATTTCACAGACTTGGATCAAGCCCCTGATATTTGCTTCACTGTGCATTCACTCAGGATCCTTGGAAGCTGCCTGACTCTCCTTTTAGTTCAGCACACCTGTAGATTTGCCTCTTCTTAACAGCAAGAAACTTGAACCCAAGAGATTGGGACCAAACGACTTTCAGCTATTACTTTTGTCAACACCTACATTAACCCAGGCCATGCACTGAGGCTGAGGGTGGCTCTCAAATGTGCAATTGTAAAAGGGAGCAACCCAACACCTGGAAGTCCTGGCTCCTTCAACAGACCTCTGCTTATAAGGCAAGGAAAAACAGCTGGGTTCCCAGCTCAGCACTACAGGGGAAAGGTGAATGGATTTGAGCCCAATTGCAAGAGAAGCCAGAAACACTGCATTAAGATTTACTAAAGGAAATTTTGTTAATGGAATGTTTGGTAAATGCCAATAGCCACAGTATTTTATGTAGATGAGGAAAGAAGGGACAAGAGACAGATTTTTTTCTCACTCACTTTCTTCAAGTGTTTAGAACATGCTTCACCATCCTGTTCATTACCCAGCTCTAGCTACCTCTCAAGGATCAAACTAACAGCTAAGCTTTCTCTTCCTATCCCATCAGTCACTCCTTCTACCTGAGCTTTCTAATTTGTTTTTTTAGGCTCAGGCTTCCCAATTCATTTCTTTTGTCCTTAGAAAAGTGAAATAAACAAGGATAGAGATACTTTTCTCTATGCTGATTGATGAAGTATTTCCAACAGTAAGGCCCCAACTCTCACCTAGAAACTGGAGGATGGTGAAAACAGTATTCATAACTTAATGGCAGACACTGGATGACTTGACCATCATATGAGGTACTGGACTGTATTCAACAGTCAGCCCTGTCATCCCCTTTAGATATACCACATAGCAGTATATTGCTACATTATTAATATGGTATATAGTAGACTATTTAAATACGGTCTTACTGTAAAACTCCTTTTGTTTTGATGCCTCTTGAGTTCCACTATATTAATGGAACATTAGTTCTAGATTCCTTGCCAGGAAATTAGCAAAACCAGCCTGTTTCACTATAGAAATACTTATCACTAAAATTATGGGAACTATAGTTTTAAAGCATGCAGCTCTCCCTGTTTAAACCCCCTGACTGTTACAACATTCTTTTCCAGTTTTGTTTACATTTCAAGGGATGAAGATAGGCAGTTTTCCCAGCCAGTCCAGTTTATTGTTCCTACCTTTTCCCCTCTCATTCATTCTTTCTTCCATGAGATACCTGTTCATGGTATTTGCATTTATATTCATAACAACATCTTATTCATTAAAACACATCCCCACAATGCTGCCTCTGCCATCCCCTCAGACCTGCTGTTTTGGGATGGAAAGCATTTCCTGTCTTTTTTCATCACCTCAAACACTAAGTGTATGAATTAATATAACTCTGGAAGGGGTCATGCCAGCTGTTGGAACTGTCCCACAGCCAGAAAATGCATCCCCCATCACTAGCCAAGAGACAGAGGGAAGCCAGAGACACTCAGATTGCTGAGGATCCTGCTTATGCAGGATGATGATGAATACAAACTGCCTAGAAATTCATGCTTCGCTGATGGAACCTGACCAGAGAGAGACCATGCTATTTCTGAAATGGATTTTGAATTGTGTTTTTTATTTCTGAGTGAGTGGGGGCTTGTGAACAATTTATGATGTACCTGTTTCTTATGAACAGCAGGAATGTATTACCCAAAGGTTATTACTTCAAAATATGAAACAGAGCTCTGTAATCATCCTCAGTCACTCTCCTTCATCTGTGGCAATTTGAATTAAGTGTGCGTTTTTATTTTGATTTTTAGATATACAGTTGTTTACAGTTTGCATTACATTTTATTTCTAATATCCATTGATGGGGTCTCAATTGTAGTGTTGCACGAAATTTTTATTTACAAGCAATTTAGTACATATTTTCAAGACAGTAATTACAATATGTTTTTGAGGCTGACATGTTTTTAGTTACTACTACTGAAGAAATCTCTCTTCCAAATATCTTCAAAGCAAATCCCTAGTTCAATGTGGAAACCCAAACCAGTCAACTTCAGTACAGACTTTCAGAGGTAAGCTAATGTATGTTTTAGAACTGCTCTTCATGAATTTTTCTTACATTAACTTACCCATATCCTCTTCTAAATCTATATGTAATTTTGGCATCTGCAAGTATGTAAATAGTCTCATTGGCCTTGACCTTTCAAAAGATTCTATTTGTATGCATGTTTTAAGGCAACAAAACCTCAGTGCTCAATACTACAAGGTTCATGTCATGTGTGCTGCTTCTTTCCTCTAGGTATTGGAGACTGTCATCTGCTGGGAGGGATAACGTAATTTCTCAGAATACAGAGGAGGGCAGAAATAACACGCTTGGAAAACACGATACAAACCATACTGAAAGGCAGATGTACCGAAATGGCTCAAGACTACATTTTGTGAAAATATCAATCTCCTATGTATTTTATATATCTAGTGAACATTCTTGTGGAAAACCCTGCATTTCTCACTCTTCCTGTAGTCACCTGGTTGGATTTTATGCCAACTGTGAATCAGAGATCATCTGCCAAACCTACCTATCAGATCCCATTAACAAATTAATATGCAGCCTTGTGTTACAGAACCAGAGAAAAACATATATAAAGAACCCAACATCCATAATTTTTTATGTTTTCATAAAATCTCAATTCTCAATTTACGGGATTTAACTCCTTATTTTTATTTCCGAGGTTCATAACATCCCCAGTAAATCTCTGAAGGATTTGACCTCCCATTGCACCGTGTATGCCGAAGTCAGATGGATACGCAGAAGAGCTGTGGTTTTGCTAAAACTTAAGTATGTGTAGAAAATCCAAACCCAAATCTGTGCCTGTAAATAAGACTGTAAACAAAACCCTGCAAAATAAACTCCCACAGCATGAGCAGAGATTGCATACAATAAGCAGAATATTCTTGCCCCATTTCAAGAGCCATGAGCACTGCTGATCATCCCCTCCTGAATGGTAACTGCTGACTCCAAAGAGGGCTCTGCACTTGTCCCTGTGCCAAAGCTGTGCATATGTGCTGCACACACATCCCATGTGGCTCTGCAAGTACTGCCGCTTCAGTAAGAGGCACATGATGCTTAACAAGAACTCAGGATGTTTGTTTAAAGAGTAAAAAACTCATCCATTTTCCCTATTCTATAAAAGACAGGGAAGATGGGAAATAGAGAGGTTGGCTCAGGTCTAACATACCCATATGGCGCAGAGCAAGGCCCAGGCTGGTATCCCTAAAAGGCAGTGACAAAGGAGGAATGCTCATTCGAGAAGACACAGCAGCAAGATAAACTACCCAAATTCCAACAATGATGATGAATTGCAGGAAACTCAGATCTGAGGGAATGAGAAGCAACTAATTTGTCTACAGAAAGATTACAGAAAGTGTAAGAAAG
The DNA here is from genome assembly GCA_013397295.1 of Polioptila caerulea. Lineage (NCBI taxonomy): Eukaryota > Metazoa > Chordata > Aves > Passeriformes > Certhiidae > Polioptila > Polioptila caerulea. The sequence goes on along the minus strand of VYXF01009256.1, from coordinate 129,492 downwards.
TGTTCTGTGCAGCTGCTCCAGAATCAATGAACTCCTCATGTGCTTGACCAGCACCTCTACAGTGCTGCCAATCCTCAAGTATCCCTGCAGAGCCTGCACCAGCATCCACCAACAGTAGAAATTGTGGTGGAATGCTGCTGTCATCTCTGGAGCAGTGACACATTTAATCCAAATTTTGTCCTAAACCTGCTGTCATTCTTTGAATAATGACATCAATACAAAGAGTTTTTGCAGTAGGTGAACTATAATACAGATAATGAGCTGCAAAATCTGGTATGCCAATTGCCAGCTTCAATGTTTTTCTCTTCTCTCTGGAATTTTGTAACTGAAAACCTAGTTCAAAACACCGAACTATGTTTTCACATTTGCCATCAATGAAGGACCACAAAAGAGTTTCATCTTTCAGCATCTTAATTGTTTTTTTAAATTAGATGTTCAGTGATAGTTAATGGTCATCTTTACAATTTTTTTATAGCAATTGAGACATTAGTCACAGATGAAGATTTGCTCAGGGAGAAAAACAGAGTATCCCTCTGTGAGTTATATTTCTCCAGGGAAAATAGATTCTGCTTAATGAAACTGTGGAAGGGTCCTGAGTGTAAAGGTAAGGAGTAAACATAAAAATTCTTTTCAGAGCAAAGTCAAAATTGATAAATTGCTTCCTCTTAGATATTTTGCTTTACAAAATTTTAAAGATTCTCCCAATACCTTGGTAGCTGACATTCAAAACAAAAACAAAGAAATCAGTGTCTTGGCCTCTAGAGGTTTCTAGCAGCTCTGCCACCTCCACACCCCTTTCCCCTCCCCTCTGCCTTTAGGGAAGAGTTTGTAAGTTATCAGCTTACTCCCTGAAAAGAGCACTCTAGGACTCTACTATAAGATGCCCCTTTTCAGGGGTCACTCAGTATTCTGGTTCCATACCTTAATGGGGTTAACAACCTCATTTTCTGTAAAGAAGCATCTTCCAGCTACAATACACCTTGCTGGGATTTGTTCTGAACACTCTCATTCTCTTTTTCCTTATCTTCAGTTTCACTTGCTGCAGCAAAGTCTCTCAAGTAAATCATGACTTGTCACCAGGCTGCAGGGTTGACTCGAGCTGAGATGCACAGAACGAGGCTGTGAGCAGCAGGATGCAGTCGGCCAGCACCAGAGCTGGGCAGCAGCTCAGTGACCATCCTGCTACCCCAGCTGGACACCAGCCCACTGAAGCCATTACTTTACTGGAAGCATACTGGATACCTCTCAGGCTGATTTGGGCCTCAGAACAGCAAGAGCTGTTTTGATGACAACAGAGGTGGACAGTGACCTTCGAAGCTGACGCAGAATTGCACTTTACCTTTTGGGATTGTGCCCACATCAGTCTTTCTTCCATTTAAGTTATAACCTTACTGCTAAATTTTGTATTTTCTTGGTAAGCTGTCTTAGTTTGAAGACAGGTGTGCCCGCTAGGGAAAGCAGGAGCTTCTCTTGCAATGGAGAATGCAAACCTCCTCTCTCCCAATTGCTGTAATTTTGAAATTAAAGGGGCTCTCAGGCAAAGATATTGGGACAGGAATAACAGTTCTTTACTAGTGTGTCTAACAAGATAAACAAAATAACAACAATAACTATAGCATTAACAACAAACAGAGCTAGGAAACAGTCACAGTTCTCTCTGGTGCTGGCACCTTTCCTGGGCAAGCAGCAGTCCTGAGGGGCGAGGTGTATCCGAAGCTCAATGGCCGTACCTGGAGCTGTAGAAAACGTCCCGGCAGGCAGGAGAAACGGCGTGGAGAAACCCAGAGCTAAACTGAAGCAGCCATGGGTGCAGGGCAACGGGGGCAGCAGCTCCCGGCAGGGCAGGGAGAGACCAGATTCTGAATTCCCAGGGGACCCACGAAAGTCACTCTGAGCTCAGCTCCAGGTGAGGGCCGGTGAGATCTACCCACAGTCAAAGACTGAGCTCTGATTGTTCCCTCCGAGAGTCAAAAATCCTCCCAAGAGAAAAGCGTAGTCCAGTGCCACCGTCTCCCTGACTTAGCTACTTCCTTTGTCTTTCCCAAGTACTCCTAAGTACCCACGAGCACTGAGCAATCAGCTTCCGAGCAACTTCTGGGAAAAAATTCTATAAGAAAGCAACCCAGCTCCCAACCTAAGTGTACAGAAAAGGCTTTAGTATGTTTTGAAAAACTGGTGGCTTCTTAAGGGAGTACAGTATCTCCTTTAAGAATTTACATCATGATTTTCTAAAGAGGATCTAGAAATACTGTGACAGTTGTCACCATCCACTATGGTGCTGAGAGGCAAAAAAATATGCAGAAGATTGTAACTCTTGAGTAACTGATATGTAACAAATCATGTTAAAACTGTTCCAGAGACTGATGTGTAACCTCATGGTTAATAAACATATTTTCATTGATTTCAGCAAGTTGCACTTAGGGGCATTACTTACTGGAAAAGAATGTCAGGAGTATTGTCAAATATATGTCAAATTAACTCACTATTGCACTTGGACTTTTAGCAGGAAGTAAACAGGTAAGTGTCAATAAGTTTCAATACATTCTGCTTCAAAACTGACAAGAGTACTCAAAGATGAGGATTTGCAGTAAGAATTCATTATCCTTTCAAGGATAATGGATATTTCTATCCATTTCCAGCTTTCTTAGTTTCAATCTACATGTCTTCCACAACCTATCTGAACTAAATAAGAATGCAGAATGGAGCAAAACCAATTTATTGTGCTACCTACAAACATGATATGTACATCTAGTGCTCCTTGATTTAATTACATTCTTTACCATTTAACTGCACTCCAGTGTCTACATGAATATTGGTCAAGAACTTCCCTTGTGCTGCCTTTGCCCTAAAATCCACAAGTTTCATGATGTCCTCACAAAGATAGGCTCATAGGCAACAGTTGAAGAAAATAAGTACATTTTGCAAAATATCTGCTAACCACAAATCGGCTGGGAGCTCCTCAGTACTGGGGAATCTCGTGAATGACGCGTGTACAGGAAACAACTCTACAGAGAGTCCACAAAGTCACGGCTTTGGGCAAAGCTGTGAAGCAGATCTGCAGACAGTGAAACCAAATGGTACAGGTTGAAATGAAGTGGGTGAACCCACACCCACATACACATACACCTACCAAGAGAGACTGGAGCAGATTAAGTCTCATCCTAAGAAACCAGTGACAGGACCTCTGGAGAAGGGTACCATGGATGCTCAGAACAGGAAATACTTTGGAAATTACATCATTTGTACACTACGTGCTGACTGACCAAAACCTTAAGATTAAAGCTGTTGAAATATTTTACAGTATTTTCTTGTTACTATTCTGATCGCTTCCTATGTGCAAAAGTATTTCCAAGTGTTACAGTATATAAAGAAAAAAATATTTCAACTTGTCTATTTTTAAAAATTAATTCTCCAGCAATGATAAAAATAAATCTAGAGAGAATTTTTGAGATATAATTTGCTGAAAATGTAATTGCACTTTCAAAACCACTGTGGAAACTACCAGAGCAATATTCAAGACATAAAGCCCTATGACTAAAAAAAAATTAAAGCAAAAACAAACTGAAATATCCCAAAACAAACTAGTGAGGTCAGAAATCATTACTGCAACTCATTAGCTAAGCATCCTTTCCTTCAGAGGCAAGTCTTTTTTAAAAAAAAATACAAGCACATCGACTGTGATGTATTAATTTAAAATTCTTTCTTTTCTGAAAAAGATAGATATGTTTCATGATCATTATCTTCACTGTATAAGTGTGTAAATAAGTGTGTGTAAATAAGGCTTTATTTCATTGAGAATCCACATAAAGCACTGTAACAATACATTTACCTTTTAACTTCCACTATGAATTGTCTGACCAGAAGAGGGAACTGGAAAAGTAACCTCTTTGCCAGCACAGTCAATCACTGCCTCCACTGTCAATCCAGTAGAATCTCCTTGTCATTAAAAAGCCAATATCCCATGCATTTTTTAAAAAGCACCTCAGGCGAACTAGTGCAAAACCTAAAGAGGGAGATACTAAACAACAACTAACCTAAAGATAAAAACCCCAATAATATAAATCAATTAATAATTAAAATTAGAAACAGTAATAGAAAGGAAAAAATTGTGTCATATTCAAAACTGCTTTACAGCTGTTTGATATTTATTTTACCAGCTCTTGCTTCATAATGTATTTTAAAGCTCTTTATGATGAATTTTTAACCAAGAAACACTTTTTCTGTAATTTAGCCCACAGACATTTGAATCACCAGCTTCCACTTATACATTTGCATAAAACCAGTTTGCCTCTAAAATTCATCTGCCTCAATGACTGCTTCCTCACCTGAAGTCATCCGGATCCGTATGGGATGCAGGCACCTTTCTGCTGCTCGGGGCCATGTCAGAGGGCTTACAGGAACATATTCTCTCTCTGTCCAAGAGACTCAGCTGATGGACTGGTATGGAACACGGTGCACAAAAACTGTAAGAGAAAAACAAGAGTTAGCACCATTAAGTGAAAAAAAAATTTATTGTCTGAAAAACAGTGCATATATGTGTCAGGGGAAGACAAAAATAGATAACAAAATGCAGGAATTTTGCATACTACATATTTATTTACATAATATAACAAAATACTGCCTTCCCCAATTCTCCTCAACACAATGGGAGAGATCTTCATATATGAACCTCTTTTAAAATAGATTTTCACCATGTTTGTTTAATGTCTTTTACTGTACTGGCAGAGTACTTTCACCAGCTGGGGTATATTGAGAATTTGGAAACTTTAAAAATAATAGAAATAATATTAACATATAATGTCACCTGACGGATGTCTTTTAAAATTTGTCTTTAAAAAACAATTGTATTTTGGCCTGCAAAAGGCAAAAGACAAAACACAGAGCATTTTTCTGCAATTTCTACTGATCCTATTTTTATTATTATTTACCCAATAGTTAAAAAAAAAGTTGTATTTTTAAACCATTACTTGCTTCATTATTTTCAGAAGTCTCTTTCAGTGTAAGGAACTGTTTTTCAGAGCTTTGCCTATACTGAGGCTACTAATCATAAATCAAGACAAAAATGAATTTGACAAGGTTGCTTGTATGGACTAGTTTATCCTTACTGATAATTCCATGAGAGGACTCAGTCGAGCTTCCATTCCAGCCAATGAAATAATTGAATAATGAAGTGACTAAATCCAGAAGCCAACTCTGGGATGTGCCCAGGCTGTACCACTGCACAGAACGGTACCAGACCACGGTGCCTGTGCAAAGCCACCTGAACAGAGACAAATGCCCGTGGCTGCTACAGCAGCCAGGGATAATTACAGCAATGCTAGGAACCCACAAGTGTTCTTCCAAAGCTGTAAGAGCAGAAGCAGCAGGAGTCTAAGAGGAATACAGAGAGCATTGTTAGGGAAACAGAGAGTCTCACACGAACAAATATTAAATGTGATTAATTAATTTGGGATATGCCAGAAGAATCCAAAGCAATGGAGTGTATGGGCAGAGTAAATCAAGTGCTCTCTCACAATACAGACAAGAGGCAGTTAATGAAATCACAAGGCTGCATTTAAATACATTAAAAACTGATTAAGTGGATGTTTTAACACAAAATAAAATTAACCAGGACAATTCACTGGAGGAGAAGAGTAAGAGATTAGAAAATGGATACATTTCAGTGACTGCACTCACACAGCATACATGATCTCGTTTGAGGAAGCAGTCAGCCACTGCTGAACAGATGGGGATTTTCCCTTTCTCTGAGCTGTTCATTCACCTGTGAGCAGTAAGACCCAGAATAGTCCTACTGGCAGGGAAAACTCTAGAAAATGGCCAGCACACTGTGCTGCAAGTAAGAGTTACACCACGTGAAGTGAGCTGTAACAGCTGGCCGTGTGTCTGCTCTTAGACAGAGCACTCAGGCCTAGCTGACTGCTCTTTCAGGAGGAAGGGCAATGACGATCACTAAAGGGAACAGGTAAAATTGATATTTCTTTGAACAGCCAAAATGCACAGACATAAAAAATTAAACCTACTTCCTTGCACACATTAACATGATGGTAACATTGTGCTAAGAGACAAGAAGTTACTTAAGCCGAAGGACCAGCTTTGTACAATACTGAGAACTGCATATGGAAAACTGTCCAGCTGGATCTTGAGTTAGGTCTCAGACAGACGAATGTTGCCACGAGCCAGGGATTTGCCAGCTCCAGGCTGTCAGAGAAAGGCTGACTTCTACCCACTGTGAATATATGAACAAATCCTGACACAAAGCCAGTGTGAAAAATGAAGTTCATTTTCTTGGTAGGATTGAAAAGGTTTAATAAAGACAATAAGGACAAGGCAATAAATCAAAATCCATGGCTGGGGTGTCTCTGGCCCAGAGCTGGGGTCCCAGAGACCACCCCCCCTTAAATATGTATATTTAAACTTTTCTAAAAACTTATTTCCATGTTTCTGGGAGCTGTTTTGTATGGTCACTCCTTGGTCTTGCCTTTTTAGAGCCTGTGTGTTTCTTGGCTGTGGTTTTAATTAATTCTTCTTATCAGTCTTAATTTGGGCCTTGGTCTATAATTTCTACAGATGGTCAGTGCTGGGAGCTGGGATATCAGCAACAGATTCTTCATGTCAGCAGCAGCGGTCTGCACTGGGTGTTATCCAGGCAGTCAGTTCACCCACTACAAACTCTATCAACTTACTTTACTCCTAAAGAAAACTGTATCTTTAAAACTATATCCATACTACACATATAGTATCCACCCTATATGGGTGCATAAAAACACCAAAAAACACCAAAAGAAACAATACCATAATCTGTATTTATAACAACTTTATATGCACAACACTCATCTTAATATTTGTGAAAAGCCAACTTTATAATATGCGTTTATAACACCACCCTGAACTGCACGGGTCCCACTCCTGGGTGACTACTCAAACCTCACAGGCAGTTTAGTTTGCTGTTTCAGCAAATTCTTGATTTTTCACAAGTCTTCAACAGCCCCCTGAGACTGCAGGAGGGATCTCCATTCAATCCCTGGAGGCTGGGCCTAGTTTGTTCTATTTGCAAAGCTAAGGGGAGTTTTACGAGTAGCTGTTTTCAGCAGCGCCTTGAGCATGCGAGCGCCCAGCCCCTGCTGTGACCCCGCCTATCGCTCCTGGATAACAGGAACAGGGAGCGCTTTCACTGCTCGGTCGCTCCTGCTCCTGATCTCTCCTGCTTTTCAAGACAAAGCTGACATGCTGTGAGAGGCAGCTAATGCCACAGGGTAAATCAATTTTGAGGCACTAGGTCAAGAAACTCCAGTGAACAGTCTTACAAACCTGAGCATGGAGGCTTCTGCCGAAGAATAACACCATGTCAGCCCCAGGCAGCTAACACATGAGGAAACTGTGGTATCAGTCCTGAAATGAATATACTTCCCCCTGGCAAAACCAGGAGATACCTATGTCAAGACAGACAGACAATCAAAATGATGGTGTTCCCACTGGATTTTTGAAGTAAAGAAACATACAGTGCCACTGCTCATCAGATGGAGCTCTAGACAAAAGTTAGAAGAAGCTGCTTTTATAAACCAAACCTGGATTTCTCTAAATGCCTCTCAGAGCTCAGCTGAAACACGTCCAAGTGTAAGTATCTGCTTTTATCTTCCTAATCTGACAGGTAAAGAAGAGGTAATATCAGGATACAGGAACCTTACTCCCACCAACCAGACTCATGCCTGATATCCAATCCAAGAGAAAGACAGACAGGTAGATGATTGTTCCCCGTCTTACACACACCTGCCAGACAAGTCTTAGCCAATTAACTGTGGCTCGAACATTCAAAACTAAAATGAAATCAAATTTGAAAAATAACAACGAAAAAACCCAACAAAAGCCCTCCACACACAAAAAACCAAACCAAAACAAAACATTAACAAAACAAAAAAATTAACAACAATCAAGAACCTCAAAAAAACCCCATACAACTTCCCCAAAACCAAACAAAACCCCCACCAAATCCTTATTTCAAAAAGATTATAGTTGGGGGTCTTTTTGTACACACTTTTTCCCACTTAGGACTGAATAGAAATGTTAACAGGAGTATTAAGAAGTTTCCCTTCAAGTTGTGATTGTCATAAGCAATGAGAAATCATCTTCAGTCTACAGTGACTTCTTTTAGTTTAAAGGAAACAGACTAAAGGCAAGCTCACGGGATGCAGCACAAAATATTGATGTCTTATTAAGACCTCAGAAACTCAGAAAATATGGCAGTATGTTGCGGTGCATATTTTGGTTCTTTTTATAAG
>VYXF01009256.1:108407-121055 GCA_013397295.1 Polioptila caerulea | reverse complement strand
GCCCTTATCGCACGCCCTCGGCGGGTTGGTTGCCTTCGGACCCTCAAGGGTTCAGCGCAACCCCAGCGCTGAGCAGCCTTAGCCGCACCCGGGATTGATCCAGCCTTCTCGGGGCGGCCCACACTCGGCGAGCCGCTGCGGGCTCTATCGACCTAGCCGGTGTGAGGGGTTTGGAAGCAGCGGCGCGTCAGCAGTAGAAAACAAAATTGCTGGTGTACCACACAGCTCTAATGCGAGAGGCCCTTCCCAGAAAAGTCACATATACCACATTTTGTCATCATACCTGCCACACAAAACCTAAGCTCTCTTGGAGAATTTATAATGGAGGATATATTCTGCACTATTCTGCATTTTCTTACCCCATGATAACCTACAAACTTCCTGGGTTTGATGCTATCCATCCCAGCCCAGAAATACTGCCGCTGCTGGCACCAGCTATGATACAGACCATCAAATCTACAGCTGAGCTTACCGATGCTCCACTACCAGTGCTGTTTACTTCTTTTTCTCTTAGAAACAACCTTTTGTCAACAGATTTATCTTTTCTCTCTCCTTCTCTCTCTACCTGGAATGATTTGCTGTCACTGCTCTTCAACAGGGACTCCACATCATCCGGGTTAACGCTGAGGCAACCTGATTTTACCAGAGCTTTTCCCCAGGATCCTGTCACGATGCTGTATCACTGAGGCCCAAAATGGAAAAGGATTATTTATTCCCCCAGAAGATACACAGAATACAGATAGAGCAGACAGAAGAAGGATTAAAGAAAGAAAAAAATTACCTCACAAAAATAGTAACCTTTTCCCGCCACTTCTGGAAGTGCTTTCAGGCCACCTGGCTACAGGCTCTCTGACAGAAACCCCTCAGCTATAGCCAGCAACTGCCAAGACACTTTCTTCTCTCTGTTGCTTTTTGGGTATTTTTGTGGCCTTCCTCAAGTCAGACTTGTTAAGAATTCCCGGTGAATGTTTGTTGTCCAGCTGAGAACACAGAGAGTGCCCTCAGCAAAGCGGGTGCCCCGCAGGAGGCCGCAGAGCCAGGCCCGGCGCGCTCTGCCCGTCGGTTCCGCTCGCGCTGTGCGAGTCCGGCCCTCGGCCTCTCCCGAGCCGCCCGCTCACAGAGTGTCCCAAGGCTCTGCCCATTACCCTGAACCAACCTCAGCAAAGGCAGCTTCTTTTCAATAACACACACTTGGCTTCGGTTTGCATTGGGTTCTTTGTTTCAAAATCTTTTTGTTGTTCTGGCTGCTGGAGTAAATTTTAAATTACAAAAATCCCATCTAATGAATGCTACAGAGTTCTGAAATGTAGCACTTCTGTCAGAATTAGGACATACATCTCACCAGTGACATTACACAACAAAAGCACTATTTTTCTCCCTTACCCAGTCAAATATGCTCTTTGGGTATGGCCTGTCACTCTTTGAACAAATATCTGAGTGTCTCAAGGATATCTAAAACTCTGGCAATATAAAATATGCAACATACCAAAGAAAGACTTGCTTCTTATCAATTTTAATTAAAACATGTATTCACTACACTCAGAAGTTAAGGCTTTCCCTTATTACCTTGAGGAATATAGATCCTCCTAGTTTTGCATGTTGTAATGGAATGTATCCAGTGATCAATATGAAACAGGGACCAATCTTAACAATTTTGCAAATAATTTTAATAATGTGGGTGTTGTTTTAATATAGATATAATTTCATATCAATCTGCTCTACTTTATATAGGGATTGGAACTTGCATTTCATGTTTTGTGACAGTCATATGACCATTTAGAGCCTTCCTTGTATTTGTCATTCTTTGAATAAAGGGAGCTTTATGAATTTGTAATTAACAAACATGGTGCCCTTGGCTTCTAAAATGTTTCTGAGAGTTAATGTTAAGGAAAGAGACCAAAGAAGTTGTAATTAGGACAATATTCTCCTGTTTCTGAACTGCAGTAAGTTACCAGTAATTGTCCCTGAATTTAGCATGTTTCTTTCTATTTCAAACTGTTGAGAGATAAGGCTAGAGAGCTTCTAGAGTACCATGATAAGGGGGAAATCAACAATAAGATAAGAATTGATATAGCAGACATGCACTAAAGAAAGATAAAAATGGTTAGAGTTGTCAAAACAATGTGCGTAAACTCTTCAGAGTCTCCTGTTCTCAGATAGGGTATTTCCTTCTCTTTCTTCTTCCATCTACAAAGTGAAACTGAACCACAATTCCTTGGCTTTGTTTTGACATAAATTAAGCATGAGGCTTGCTATTTTTGAAATAGTTGAAGGAGACCCTAAGTTAAATTTGTGCTGAACTGAAGATGGCAGGTCACTTTGCATTTTCCTGCTGTTCGCCTCCTTTCTGTTTTGGGGAAGTAAAACCATGAACAGTTTGATGGACTTAAGAGTCAAAGGCTGTAGTGTTGTTTTGACCTTGCTATTGCTAAAAGGAAGAGACAACATCTGCTTCATGTTTCCCCTGCACAAGCTTTATAATATGAGTACTGAAAACTGCAGAAGTTCTGCTATTAACTACTGTACCTCATTTACCCACTGGTTTCAAACACACTGCACACTGGTGGGCCCTCTTTCTGTGGGCCAGAAAGGGTGGACAAAGAAAAAAAGAATTGTTGCAAAGTATTTTAAAAAATCAAACCAGCACCATTTATAAAACATGCTCAGAACGATTTCAGCAAATGTCACACTGAGAAAATGGTAAACTTTCATTTCTTCAGTTTTACCTGAGACATGAACAAAAGATGCCTATTAGCTGCATCACAAGCAACTAGGCAACACACTGTCCCCTTCACTGAAGGGAACAAGGAACAAAACAATCTCATTCATGAGGAAGAAGTGGGACTAAAGTGTGTAAAGCAGGATAGTGCAATCTATAGGCATAACAAACATTTTCAAGCAAATTACTGAGCTCTGCCCATGAGAAAAAGAAAACTCTGCTGATGGTTCTTTCTGCCTGGACTACCCACAGCACTCTGTGGCCTTGCCACCAGAGATTAAGGCCTTTGTGTCTGTTTACAAAATCAGCTCCAAACAGATAATCAGGTATAAATCCCTGCCTTCCTTTGATCAGTCTTCACTACAGTGTTATCAAATCACCATATAGATTCTTGGTATAAAAAACCACCAAAACCTAATTTCTCAACATAAGGGAAGTCAATATTCAAGGCACAAATCCCCTTTAGACTAACACAGAAAGCCTGCCTTCCCTACTTATTTCAGCAGCACAGCATTTCCATCTATGTGCTGTCTTTTGCTTTCTAAAACTTGGCAGTGTAAATCCACAATGTAGCACAACCTCTCTGTATCAATGAACACAGGAGATCAGATGAGAATTATGGGTTGAATATCCAATTGCAGTGGCTGCTGCTAACAAAACACCACCAAGTTTTATCTTTGAGGTGAGAGACACTTAAGCAATTGCAAGTCCCTGAATAAACACATGCAGTACCTCTGCCCAGGCACATTATACTGCTTTATCAAACTCATGTATTTCATTAAACCTCCTAAAATATTTTTCTGCAGCTTGCACAGATCTCTTCCTGCACATCTTCTACAGACAGCTCGTGGCAGAGCCTGCACATGGACTAGTTGTTAGCTTTAGAGGAACTGTACGCAAAAGCTGTAAGAGCACACCCTGGGTTTGGAGGTGCATTTTCCTGCATTAAAAAAATTGACAATTCTGCTATTAGAGGCTTTTCCTGAGCAATTTAAATTCCAAATAAATACTGACAAGCAGAAAGCTGATCAAATTGCCTGCTCATTATAAGAGACAACTGAAATACAGTAAACAGAAAAACCCATGATGAACAGAAGTCTGCAATGTCCTTTATTCCCTGCCTCTTTCAACCCTCTCAAGTGTTTTTCATCTTTCCAAGACACATTATCAGATTTCAAACTGGGAAAACAGCCCTCTGAAAGGGTTTCATTTGCTGAATAATAATTCTTCCAAACATATTCAGCTGAGTTCTCTCACCAGGTATCTACTAAACAAACAGGATGTTGAAAATACTCTTCTCTGGCAAGCAATCTCATTTTCTTTCAAAAAAGGCTCATGCCCTCTCTCGAACAATTTTTTGAAAGATAATTCTCGACATGTGGGATTAATCATAGCCCAAAGCTTGTTTCTGCCATGTGATTAACTATTTCTACCTATTTCTACTCAAAGGATATAGGCCAAAACATTCCAGCCTTGATGGTCTCCCCAAGCACTCTGTACCTAAAGCTGTGCAGGATGGAAGGAGAGGGAATGCATCATTCATACTTTATAAGCCAAAGCGAAAAAAGTAGTATGAGGAGCAATTTTTATACAATCTGGTGATCTATTTTGTTTAAGAACTGTCCCAGAATTACATTTCTCTGCATCTACCATGTCCCAAGGATGCAATGACTTATGCAGTGCATCAGATGCTATTACAAGGTTTCTCACATTGTAGACAGCTTATAATGCATCTCAAGTATGATATGCACCCCAAACAATTTCACTTGATGAAAGCTATCCTTATGCCTTTTATCATTCAGGCATGTTAGTGAGCTCCCCCAAAAGATTTTTGAGCAGTCTAATAGACTAAAAACCTATTTCAACAATTCTCTTACAGTCTTTCAATGAAGCAATGGGAAATTCTGCATCTAAATGATCCTTCCCTTAATAACTCAGGAATAATCATACCCTCTTGCACTTGTGCCAGGCCACTAGGATATTTTAACAAATTAATGAATTTATAATTTCATGAGAAGCTGTACCAGGAGAGAAATTATCCTTTGGAAAAAATACATCTTCCTTGTATGAAAGATGTTTGTGCTGAAGCGCTTACACCCTCTTCTTCCAACACAGAGGTGTAAATGAGGAGATTAACAAAAAAAAAAAAATCAGTGTTGTTAGCAAGAAATACCACAAACCATTGCAATCAACTTCTCTTTGATCTTAAGGTCATTTTCTAACAGAGTACTCAACATGAGTGGAAACATTCAGTTATTCAGAGGGTTTCCTTACAGTTACTTGTTTGTATGACTCTACACCTCTTAAGTTCCAGGGAATGAGCAGGTTTTACTCTACTACTAAATGGAAAATGCTTAATGTCCCACCAGAAGTCCTTTCCTCAAGAGTCAGAGAGACAAAAGGCTCACGCAGACATTCTGGACTGACAAGCTGGGTGTGAAACGCAGCTCCCCTGTAACTGACAGAGAAGGTAAATCAGTAGAACAGTGGATCAGAAACTGCTCCCACCTCCTTCACCAGGCCTCGCAATCATCAGGATGAGCGACAGTGCTCCCCGAGCTATTCTGCTAAAGATTTTGGAGGCTACACACGGATGGAAGAAGAACTGCAGGCAATGCCAGTGGCACACCCACGATCCCTGTGGGGCAGAGTACGTCCGTCCCTGCAGAGCTTCCCAAGCAGAACCCCCTGCCCAGGCTGGCGGCTGCTCTGCCCCTGCTCCTCACAAGACTGTGCCCAAAGCAGGCCCCTGCACCTCTTCCAGCCCAGCGCTGCTTTGCACTGACTCAAGCAAGTCTCCTTTCCCTACACAAGGTTCCACCTGGCACACGGTTCAGTCACAGCAGCAGGTCCTTTGGGCCCACCCTCTTGGCCTGTGTGACTGCGTGAAGTCAGGCACATTCCTTTGCTCTTCTTTCCAGCAGAAGCACATTGAGTCTGGGAAACTCTTTAATAAGGAGCTGCACTTTCTAAGCTGAATAAATTTCTGCCCTTCCGCTAGTTCAGTGACTTTCCTCTCTTGCCTGAATGCATTAAGGAAGATTTAAGTGAAGATAAAAAGCACAATAAATTACATTAAATTCTTAAACCTGAACTTTGTATTCTTAAAACTATTTCTATTTCTCCCTACCGTGATTTCCATCAGCTTCTTATTTTAAATAACCAGATTATTTTCCTAAGAATAAAATGTTTAGCAATGTCCAGCAAGAGTTCCTTTGCCCTTGTCTAGGCTGTCATCAGATTACTTCTTTGTCTTCACACTTCTTTTATTCTGTAATAGACCTTGCATTTCAAGTACTTCAGTACTCTTTTTGTGTTCTGCTTTAAAGATCAAACTACAAATTTGTTTTATCATATAAAATGAGTTTTTGCCACAAACCCAATATTATGTTTCCTTTTTCCAGTTGCATTTCTAATTCTTTAGTTGTGTAATTTGCCCAAACCATTATCTTGTATTGACATAGTTGGCAAGCTGCACAATGCAAAAAACATTCTATTACTGCACAATATTCAATAAGCAAGCTTTGCTACATTGAATTTTACATAGTCTGCTTGAGCAAGGTCAAACCTGCATTTCCAGTTATTTCCTACATCACTTGGTGTGATTAAATTGAAAATATAAATCACAGAGTTGTTCAGTCCTGAACTATAAATAAAGACACTAATAGGCCATTTTCTGTTAATTTTCCACTAGTATACTGGGCCTACTTGCCCAGGAAAAGATTTGAAAAATACTGTAAAGATTTTAGATTATGTAGGAGGTTTTCCTCTGACTCGCTAATATTTTATTTCTAGATGACAACAATCCAGAAAGAGTTCATATCCACAAAGTTTTTTGCTCAGTTCTTTGAACCTACCCAGCGAAAGAAGTCCTTGCAAGCCCTCTGCAGTCTGCCTCTTCTGGATGTCCCTATTTGAGATTTCAAGAGTTTTATGAGAGAGGGGAGCTACAACAGCCTCTTATTATCACTACCTACACTACCACACTTCTCAGGTAGTTCATGTGCGATTATTGCCATTGGTACTGGAAATCTGAAAAGGGAAACTTTCCTGTTCAATAAACAATGAAATGTAAAAAGAAATCAAATTAAAATCATTACACATACCTTTACCTGAAAGGACAGGACGAAAAGCCCACAGGTATTGGATGCTATGCTAGGATCTAAAACCTGGGAAATCAAAAGCAAGGATACACACCACAGTGCAACTTTCAGACAGGTCTCAAGGAGTCACCAGTGCTGCAGTGAATTGCCTTCCAAAAGAAATGGCAGCATCTTGCTCACTGCTGACAGTGTTCTTCAATACTTTATTGCTGCATTTCGTCAGCTTCACAAGTCTTCATTTGTTTGTGAATGTATTTCCTTTTGGGACACTCGATGAGGTTTCTGTTGAGCCACTTCACCCCCACAGTGTGACCCCCCAAGTGGCAGCACAGCCAGTCCTCACAGCCCTGCACCTTCGGCAGCCTTGCCATGGGGACACCAATGCCCAGGGCATTGATGAGGGCACTCGACAGTGCTGGCCCAGAGGCTGGGATGTACAGTCCATCTCCTCCACTCTCTGTGTGCTGCTTCCCAGAAGTACCCCAAGTTTAAATGTTGTCACCTGAGAAATCAATAACATGCAGTCAAGAAAATTACAGCTCAGACTGCTTTCTTGGGTTTTACAGGAATGCTGTGGCATAGGCTGAGATCATACACAGCCAGACTGCGTTTCTCTGGGGCAGCTTTCTACTGCCTCAACCATGAAACTATGCTTTTTATCTTCCTGAAACTCTCACCTTGCAGATTCAGCTGCAGTCTTGGCAGGAGGAGTGATAACATCAGTCTTTCTTTTCACATGACACTGATCCATACTGGTGCTCTACAGGACACACAAACCAAATGTAAAACATCATGAAAAACCGTGCTATTTGAAAGAATTTTATCCAAATGAAAGCATTTCAGTGGGGTATTTATATCTCATTAAACAACAAACTGCTGGGAAAGATAAGCTGCTTTCAGCTGCTGGAAGTAAGCAATTGCAAGAAATGTGGCTACACACCGAGTGAAGTATTACTAAAACCAGCCTCCCTTCTAAACCAGAGCATTTTCACCTGGGAGTATTTAAATAGCCTCCAAATCAGCTGTACAAGCTTTCTCCCAGCTCCAGTGATTAGATGGATTTTCTCAGATTATCTATTAAAATTTTAGGTAAGGAATCTCCCAGAGTACTTCTCTTTATCCAAGTCACTCCTAAAGCAGATTGAAGGATAACAGATCCACTTTATGGTAATTTTAAAATTCTTCTACCCTAACTAGAGAGAGGTTTTAAAAAGCTTTCTCTGAAATGATAACAAAACCAGATAGGAGAATTCAATTTCTCTTTTAAAAGGTAGCTTCTATGTATTTTTCCTCATGGTGGAAGTGTTAGTGTTAGCTTGGCATAAAAGCACTGTTAAGAGCTCAAGTCTTTGCACTAGAATACAGAAATTCTCCTTGCCTTTTTGCCTTTTTCCTTTTCCCCACTGTTCACAGAAAAAGAGGCTAAAACCTGACCAAATATGTTGTCTATTTCTGAAATATTCTGCCCTGTAATTACCCAGCAATTTATCATTTCCTTTATTTTGTTTTTGATGTTTGCACTCTCACTATCTTTGGTCATCTAGTCTACGAGCTCCAGAATTGTTTACTGTGTCCTTTAAAATGAAAACATACCTAAGTTTGTCCAGAATCATTCACTTTCCAAGTACTCAGCCCTACCATAAAATATCTCACAAGTACCGAAACTACCCTCAGTCAACAGGACCATAGAAATTTTTTTGTTACTTTGAGACAGTTGTACAATGAGGTGCAAAACAATGAGATGATGGCAGTCACTGAAGGGGAAAATAGCATCTCTCACAAAAGATGAGGTCCAGGAAGGATTTATTACCCAGGTGTTTCTGCGAGAAAGCCCAGCACACTCAGTAATGAGTTAAACAGACACTAATTTGTCTTGTGCTATTCCTTTCAAATGAAGCAAGGCAGGAACACCTGTCCGATTAAGGTATGAAAAGAGATACAAATATTTTTCAACTGTCTGAAACTGGCAAACTTCCCCTCTAACTAATGTACGTATGTCAACACTACAGACACCTGGAGACCTGTGAGGCAGAGACCCCACAAACATCCTCAGCTCTACTACAAGCTAAACATAAAGAACAACAAATCATTTGAGAAAATCCTTCAGGATTAAGTCTGTGCGTCTCTGGAGGTTACTCTGCAAAGAACAAGACACAAATGGAGCTTCTTCAAAGCAAAGAAGTGAGAACATGTTCTGGTCGCTGGGAGATGTAAATAATGATGCCCTGGAATTAAACCTGGGCTGAACCTCCCCAGTCTAAATTGATTCTTGTATGATCTGACATTCCATTGCTTTTGAGAAGCCAAATATAATATATTCATGAATCAGACAGATGTCTTCAATATTACAGTGCTGTCATCATGCCTGCCTGATGTTTAATATTTCATATCACAACACAGAGTATTTTCAGAACCACTATGTGGTGAGAAACCTTAGAGGAGAAATCTGGGGCCACTGATGTCAACAGCCACTCATGCTGTGCTCTAAAGGAGCACTGGAGTGGCCATTTCGTGAAATACTGGCTAAAGAATGCAAACTGGATTAAACAGAATATGAAACACATTGACTTTTGATGGAGCTGGATCAAATCTCATTGTAAGAGCACTGAATCTTTTTTAAATGGAAAAATCCTTCCCTGTTCAGACGAAAGGGAGTCTGGCACCTACTTTGAGGGGATCATGCTGTCAACATTAATAGCGTCAGGTTAACCACATTTCCCTTTATGCAGTATTGCTAAATAATTTTGAACTTCTGCATTTAATTTCATATTCCCTATAGATTAGCTGTTAATGCATCAGAAAGGATTAGGCTATGAATCAATAGTTAGATCTCAACCACCCTAATGCTATTCCCTCAAAACAAACCCAAAAAACCAAACCAAAACCTGGTCAACCAACCAAAACAGAAATCAATGATTGTGTTTGCCTGCAATGAGCTCTAAGGCAGATTCCTTCTCTCACAGCTGAGTTACTTGCCTATGGATTGCTACAAAGCACAGGAATTAAGCTCTCTCTCTTCCTGGCACCATCACACTTGACCCCAACATCAATAATTAAAACTTTTTTGCTCAAATAATACCATCACAATAAAAAGCTACAGAATGAAAAGGCCTGTTGAGATGCAGATTTTCCTGAAATAAACTGGTGTTGATCCAGCTCTTGAAGTTTAATGTAGTTCTAGGCTAAACTAAAAATATTGCAAGAAGAAAGAACTTCCTCTCGTGTAAATAAATTATGACACAGCTGTAAATCTGATACACAGACCTGCCAAATGAGTTTTCCAATACCTTTAGAGGAAGAAGTTCAAAGATACCTTATGGACTTACACCAGGTTGGGAATGCAGCAGGTGAAATGAGGAAAGGCATTGAAATAATTTTAATTCTTACCCTGTAATTTAGGAAAATTGGTCAGTATACTTTCAGCCTTCCAAGACAGTAGAAACATTATTTCATCAGCTCTGTACTGCAAATAAAGTTTCTTTTAGAGAGTTTTCTTCAATTCTGTGGAAACATGAAAGCTGTTTTGGTACAGTTCCTTTTGGCATACAGTATTAATTATGCATTTATGCTGGCCAGCTATTTATTGTTTGATTTGTTCCTGTAACCACACAACATAACTTCCGTAACTTAATCTGAATATCTCACCTGAGACCAATTCTAATTTTGGAAACTTGTCACAATTAATAGACATTTTCTCTTCATAAGACAGTATTTTTTAAATGCCTATGGTTATTAATGCCCTGTAATATGTTGAACTACACTATACTGTATATACTTTATATGTACATACACCCACACAAACTACACTATGCTTTTTTTTCCTTTTCCCTACAAACGTATCACTTACAGATCAGTTTATTTTCACATCTATGTTTCTTCACTATTCTGTTAAATCCTTGAAAGCTGCAGGCTTGTTAATAGGTGCTACATGGATATTCATAGCAACTGGTATCAAAGCCAGCAGGTCAAATGAATGCTTACTTTAGACAGCACTGTTTGTCACCAAGATAAAATGGCTCTTTGACGTTACGCATAAAATCAATTGATTTTAATTTTCTGGCATCTGTTTCAGTTCTCCTCACTTATTAGTGGCTAGCATTCATGGCTCTAAGGGAAAATTACTGATAAAAAAGATGTGCTTCATCTCCAGCTAGAGCTAAGCAGCTGGTAAAATTTTCAGAGGTGCAACGGTCGCTAAAAGATTCGGAAGTTAGACAAATTCAGGTACAGCACTGTCAAGCCCTGTGACACATGAATGATAGCATTTACAGGATCCCCTGTGCTCCACATACAAATGACAAAGTTCCAGCCCCAATCAAAAAACTTGGAAACACCCTCAAATTCTCTATCACATGCACAAATACACCACAGCTGTCCAGTTAAGCTTTCTGGAATTGCAGCACTGCAGTGTCAGAGCCTCCACAGAGCACATGGTTCCAACCCCACAAGTGTGGCACCTGCAATAGCCAGGCTTCCTCTGGGCAACTCTGCTGTAGTCACTGAGAAGTCCGGCCAGAACTCACATTCTGGAATAGCCTGAAGCAGAGCAAACAGGATGAGGAAGGTAAGTATGATCTCCTGAAATGTGAATTCCATGAGCTTTAAAGAAATGTTATTTCATTTGTCCTGGGTCTCAGGAGTGAGAGGCAGCTGGGAAGCACAGGCAGCAGCAGACTGACCCGACTGATCAGTGCAAAGCAGGAAGTCAGAGCAAGGAGGACATTTTCAGCCAGTCACATGCAGACGGACCAGCAGCCGTGGAGGAGATGACAAAAGACTCCTACAGCAAATTCCTGGGAGTATCCAAATTGAGGAACACATTCAGATCCCAAGAGGAGAGCAGCAGAAGGACTATCTCAGATGCTGTACTCAAAGAAGAATACCCCTTTATAATTGCAAAAAAGAGGAAGACTCTTGCAGAGGGAATAGTGAATAAATATGGCAAAGATGGACAGTGGACCAAAAGCCAGAGAAGTGATGTAAACCCAGAGAACTACAACCTAGCTTGGACAGGGTATCAAGCACAGTGAAGTCTCAGTGGAAAAGGCAGACTGCCTTTGATAGATACTGAGGAAAATAAGGATGGAAATTTATGGTGTATCAGCAGGGCCCAATACTGCTAATAGTGAACAGATTAATAAAGGCATGGGTGAGGCAGTGATTATCTATAAAGATCCTCAGTAAATAAGGAAGGTGATTCTAGTGATAATATCCCAAAAGATATTAAAAGGATTTCAGAAATACCTTGCCTGTGCCAAAATTTTGTTTTTCTTGGGAAGATTCAGAATGTAGGAGGAGACCATTTCTATTGTGCTTTTTAAAGAGAGAGAGATACTGTAATAAATCCTGTGCCTGAGGCTAACCACAGACAACTCCAAGGCTGACAAGAAGGTATTGTGATGACTTCTGCTCCTGATGTCTGAGGAAAGGCCAGATTTCAGGAAACAATCAGGCTGGGATGCACTCTGGGCTTTCCACAGACTAACTCTGTGAGAAGCAATTGCAAAGCGGTGAAATGCCAGTGAGCTAATGAGAACTGCAGAACAATCCTGAGCAGCTGCGAGGGGCAGCCCGGTCATTGAGCGCCCTCCTGGTGCGCAGGGCCTGGCAGTGCTGCAGCCACTCTGACTCCTGCACCTGGTGGGCAGTGGAGCTGGCACAGGGACAGCGGGCACACGGACAGCGGGAAAAGGGACAGCGGGCACATGGACAGCGGGCACAGGGACAGCGGGAAAAGGGACAGCAGACACATGGACAGAGGGCACAGGGACAGCGGGCACATGGTCAGCGGGAAAAGGGACAGCGGGCACAGGGACAGCGGGAAAA
>VYXF01009256.1:60546-107773 GCA_013397295.1 Polioptila caerulea | reverse complement strand
CACACAGAGAACGGGCACAGGGACAGCGGGCACAGGGACAGCGGGCACACGGACGGTGGGCACAGGGATAGCAGGCACACGGACAGCGGGCACATGGACAGCGGGCACACAGAGCGGGGGTAATCCAGCTGCACGGACACTGCCAGGAAGTGGCTGAAGCTGCTAGAAACTCTTCCAGCACACGAAACACTCGGGCTCCTCAGGATGGGTGTTTGCCATCGTTTTGGTCAGGGTAACTGTAACAGCAGCCCTGATTCTCTGAGGAAGGCCCTTGGCAAAAATCTGCTACTCTTGGAAACGCGGTGCTTGAGGTAAACTGAGGTGAGCAGGCCAGAGGGAGATGAGGACAAAACGCGAGCACATGAAAGGCACTGTGCCCCGGGAGAGATCCCAGGTAGGTACTGGCAGACCCCTGCTGCTCTCCCTTGCAAAGGGAAGTCCAGCAGAGGCAGAGCAGGAGGGACAGCTCCCCCCCCGGGAGCCCCACTCAGGCAGGCAGAGCAGCACGCATGGTTCCAGCGGCAGCGCAGCCCCTTCCCTCAACTCCTGAACACAGAAACCAACAGGACTGCAGGCAAGGTCCTTACCTGGCCTGCCAGCAGGGCAAAGCCTAAACTAGGTACCTTTCCAGCTGATACTAAATAAGGAAAATACACAACTGAAACTCTCCAACAGGGACATGTGTATGGAAAAGTACCTGCGGTGACCTCAAGGGTGTGAAGAAATTAATCATTTTTCACTATGTGGAACTTAAAATACTCTAAGTAAGTAGTAGTGGTACCTATAAAACTCCTTTGTGTTTTCCTCTGGATTCTGAGCACAGGTGCTGCCATTAAAAACATCTGAAAGCAGACACTTCTTTTTAATAACAGCACAGAAATAATAAGCTGAAAGAACAGACTAAGGAGGATGGCAGTGTAAACAGTGAGTGCAAGAAAAAAGGGGAAGCACTAAGTGGCTAACATTAAAAATACTAACTGGATTTTTCAAGAATAAATTCCTTTTGCACTTCAGGTTTAGGTTTTGATTTATTTACATATGTACAGAGACTCTAAAAGGTAAAGTGATTTATAGAACACATATACCCAGAGTGTAGAGAAATGAGAACATGTGATGAGTTATGGAGGTGAGCTTTGTAAAGACCACTATAAAGTAATAGCTTTCACACCAGGAGAGGGCTGTACAATCCGGTTCAAACCTCATATTTTAACTTAAATTGACTTCTTGTTGCAGAGGCAATGCTAAAGAGGCAATGCTAAAGAGGTAAGGTTTGCTGAAGGCAGCTAGCAGCTGGGAGTGCCACTCAGCAGGCCACAAACACATGAGGGGAAAAGCAAGAAAGGATAAGCGACCACCAAGGACCAGCCATTCTAATGGCCTTCCTGACACTGTGTGGTCAGGGAGATCCAACAACAGGAAATATAAAGTTCTCTGGGGCTTGGGAAGCGAAAATCTGGTGTTTGATTTGTTACTTAGTGGAAAGCACTACTGGGAGGAGGGAATACCATTTTTATTTATACACAAGCCATCAACTTTTTCAGTGTTGCTGTACCTACCTGTTAGATTCTTTTATCTTCCAGTAAAACCATTACTATAATTGTTTACTACTTTTCAAAAGGTGCATTTTTATGCAAGACATCATGATTCATTTTAGAGCCATGTAGAGTTAAAAATTTCAGTTTCATCCAGAAAAATATATATCTGATCTTTATCAAGATCAGCTTGATTTCAATTACCTAATTCAAATTAATTTCTCCTCAATGATCACTAAAATATGCTGTCTGCAAGGGCCAAAGCTTCCCTGACATCCATTTCAGAAGCTCTGTGTAATTTGTGGGACTTTGGTTACAGCTACTGAAAAAGGCCTGGAATACATTTAAAATAAAATTACATATCCAGGCAGAGGCAAAATGGATCCCCTGATCTAACAATTCCCTTCCACACAGGTGCAGGAAAGAACAATTACAGGGACAGATTTGATTTTAGACCATTTCATACCCTTCCAGTACATTTGTTTAAAGGTTCCTCAGTTACTGACAGCTCAGTGTCTTACTGAGCTAAGCTTTTTTGAAGCTGCATTTAAAATGAGCACCATTCTCCCAGCAGCTCAGAGAACCCTGAGTAAGGCTCTCAACAGTGTCGGCCATGTCACACACCAGCATTTCCTGAGCCTAACCTCAATGTTAAGAGGGTTGTTTTATACTGCATTTTTAAAAAATTACTACTTTTTCAAGTAAATGTTTCATTTTTTAAAAATATGAGGCATTTTATATATAACAGATCCTTTTACACATGGAAGTTTATAAATATTCTTCTCAGAATTGCTGTTTTCTCTTTAAGTTTTACCCCATGGAATAAGAAAGACACCAGTTAAAAATTGTCCACTGCAATCCCACTTATTAGTTTAGAAGAAACAAATATTAAAGATTAATTTATCTGAATTAGGGAAAGATTCCCTTTATTAAGATACTATCTGATGCATTGTAGACAGTTAGTGCCATCTACCCTAAAATTCTGTTATTTTGCATAAACATGGCATTCAACTGCAGGTTACGTGAGTTGCTCAATTTTTTGCTTTTGCTGCATCTAAAGTTTCGAATACAAACACCGGTTTACTAAATTATTTGGAATGAAACTAACAGGTAAGAGGAAATGACTGAAACAGCCACTATAAAGGAAGTTTCAGATCATTAATTTGCAATACAGAAGCCCAAACCTGCCCAGAACCTGCCGCAGCAATGGAGATCCATGCACGCATGTTGTATGCATGGCACAGATCCTCTCCAGGAAAGAGAATCACCAAGACCCATTCTAAGGGAGTTCTGCAGCTGTTCTGCACTATTTGATTCAAAGTTTACAGCATTAGTTTCACGTTTATTGTTTTGGCTGCTTTGAAGGCAAGAGAATGACTTACTACAGCAGAGAACAGGCAGAATTACAAAGGAAATGGCCTCTGGATGGTTGGATTAGTACCACTCGTGCAGGAAGGAGCCACATGACAAATGCTACCTACAGCCATGCTCCACATTCTAACCTCAAGCTCTGATGAAGTATCCCCAAGTCACTCATGACATACCCAAAACTGCTCCCAAAGTTAGTGACAGTCATCAGATGATGGCAGAGACCTTCACAAAAAAGCAGAGGGTGATACCAGAGCCCCCAGGAACATAATCACCGATAGTTAATTACTGTCCCAGAAGGAATGTAACCATGAAACTGGCCTAAGAGACAGCAATGTGAAGGAGCACAGACAAAGAATGGTGCATGAGGTGAGGCTGTGAACCCCCAAAGAGAGAAAAATAAAGCCAGCCTCATTCATGAATATTACCAACTAGGAGCACTGCTCTGTTCCTTCTTTTTTTGCCTCCCTGAGAAAATGAGGGGAAAAAAGGGTTAACTATGCATGTCCATAAGTAACTTGATTTATTTCATTACTGTCTCTCTGACACCTTTCCAATAAAACATCAGCTAGATTTTCTTACATCCTCTCAGATATTTTATTTCTCAGATCAGCTGAACCTGAGACACATTAAATTTAAATGTGACTTTTTTGGAATTCAGAATTATGTGAACAAACTAATGCCATTCAACAGAATTCAACAAATCAGCTGCCTAGACAGCAACTCAAGTTAAAGCAGTGATTTACAATGGCTACCAGAGGAGATGTAAACCAAATCTTTGTCATCAATACAAAAGAGGCCTGAAAGCACTGGCCTATGCTGGCAATACACATCCCCTGAAGGCTACAGGAGGTTTTGTTTCGCTCCCCATTCCCAGCAGCTGCTGCCCTCCCTGGCAGGTCCCCGGGCACTGCCCCTGTCCCAACAGGGTAAAGGTGCCCAGCTGCCTCTGGCAGGCTCAGGCTGATGCTACACCTGGAAGCTGCCAACCTTGCACCAGCGTCACACTGGGTAAGAGGATATGAAAAAATACCTGGAAATTAGAAATTCAATAAAAATTTTAAAGCAGTGACAAACATTTGTTTCTGAAAAGCTCTCACTTCTATGATGACATCACTTTTGCAAATCCCTTTCAGTTCCCACTCATCTACGCTGGATTTGATAACTTTTACAGTTTTCTGCACACTCAATATTCTTTGCTTAACAGACCTGCACAGTTCATCTGTGTGGAAAAATACATCACTACAGCTGGTACTAGCTCATCCCTGAATAAACATGACCATTTCTTCTCATAAGAATTGTCCTTATTCCAGAGCCAGAGCCAATACCATTTTTTTATCAGTTATATAGGTGCTGGTCCCATTCAAAGAACAGAAAGAAGAAAATCTGTCTCAATTCCTACAAAATCAAGACAGATGAGGGAGAATAAGGAAGTATAATCCCAAAAAATGACATTTCCATTCCACTCTTCTAGAGCCAAAAGCAAAGAGAAATGAAGCTTTTGAAAAGTGAGTAGCTTCAAATACTCATGAACTCTGAACTCATTTCTAAGTGCTGAGTTAATTCATGACATGGGGGGGAAACAATTTCTCCACATTAATATCGCTTTCCTTTCCCCCTAGAGCTCTTGGAGAGATGAAAACAGGAGACTGTTTTCAGCCATGATTCACTGTCAGTAAGCAAGAATTCTAAAAAAACCCTAAATATAACTTTTAGAGTAATCAACCTCCAGACAAAGAGTAGTATAATTTTCAACCCGCTGGATTTGGCACCCTAAGAAGAAGCAGTTAGCTCATATTCACATGTCATACCTGAATAGATCTAATCTTCATTTAAGCAATCAAGAGACTGGTTCCAGTATGGAACCAATTGTGCAGACTCAAGTCATGTCTAATGCCTTTTCAGAAAATTTCGCACACCTCTATCCATCAGTTTCTCTCTAGTTCTTAGCCACGAGTAATTAATTCCATTACTGGGGAACTGCATTCAATGATTTACCAGACGGACATTTTAATTTTACAGAAACAGTGCACATATGAGTTGGAAAAATCTAAGGCACACAGGAAGCCAGGGGGGATTGCTGCTAATTCTAGGTCTGTGGTCAACTTCCTGTCACAGAAGCACCTCAATAACCCCTGCAATCTGGCTGAAGACTGTCCTCTCTAGAGCAGTAAATATTGTTTCCAGCATGTAAAATCTGGACAGTTTTGCGGAGCAAGGAACAATTTTTGCACTATTTTTATTTTACAGGCTCAGCATCTTTCCATCATAAAAGATTAAACTTGACCATGACAAGTGCCAAGCGCATTTTCATTGCTCCTTACATGCCCAAAGATCCTGAAGAAGCATTAAATGTGGGTAACTGCTAGAACATACAGGCACACTACTGGAATCCACACATAGAGAGGAAGATTTAAAATTTATTAACAAGCAAACGTAAAAAAGGCTGAATAGATGACTACAATATTAGATATGGTGGGGGTTCTGGTAAATATCTGTCATGTTATGTCACAAACTATAGATTAGATGCAGATTTTAGGAACAGCTGCACAGCTTATGGTATGAGATAATGATGTATATGAATGAACATTAATTTAATATTAAGCTGATACAACTTGACTTCCTGATGTTCAACACAGTATTTTTAGTCTAAGAAATACCTCTTCTTAGTTACTGAAGCAGCAGAGCTTCAGTTCAGAGTGAAGCACATCCATTTTAGCAGAATTAGGTTGTGGAACTTCTAGCTTTGTCCTTAAGTTTTAACTGTAACAGTGAGAAGCCCCTAGCACTGCGATATTTAACTTACCAGTTCTCTGGTATTTTCAAATGTTCATCAAGGCTATCTATGCTCAGGAGAAGCAGCATGCCTCCATAAAAAATACAGACACTTCTTTTTCATCAAAAATCCCCATTTATGTAACAGAACAGAAACTCCCCCACCCCCAGCTTGTAAAGATTACACGGCCAGCAAAGCACTGATCCAAACCTTTAGAGAGCAGGAAGGAGAGCTGTAATCCTACTATCAGAGGCCTCCAAATAAGAACCAAGTTACACTCCTGATCCAGACAGGCTGCAGTTGTGGACTGGAACAACTGAGGTTCAACCCACTGCTGCATTTCCTGCACCACAGCTAGGCATGATGACCAAGCCAGCGCTATGTGTGCGCTGAAATGAGGAAATAAATGAATTAGGGCAGAGGGTAGCACCTCTGTAACAGACAGGATCAGCTGGGTCCCCTCAACAAGGCAGCAGGCAGTGTTGGCTCGCTGGTTCCAGCTCATGGCTCCCACCGGGGCACTGCTCACCCGAGGGCAGGCGCTGCCCTGCCCTGCCCTGCCCTGCCCTGCCCTGCCCTGCCCTGCCCTGCCCTACCCTGCCCTGCCCTGCCCTGCCCTGCTGGCCCTGCCTGGCCCTGCCCTGCCCTGCCCTGCCCAGCCTGGCCCAGCCCTGCCCGGCCATGCCCAGGGCACAGAGGCCATCAGACACGCCACAGCAGCACACAGAAACCTTTCCCCAGCCACCTGCCCCCTGGAGCTCCCTCCTCCAACCCTCCCGGGCTGGGGCTTGCTCCCAGGGCACTCAGTGCCAATCACGGGCATGTCGAGAAGAGGAAAAACCAGACATCAAATGAGAGTAATGGTAAAGACCACTTCAATGTTCTCTTCTTACAGTGGACTCCCTTTAGCCAGGACTTATGCAGAGTACATTCTCATTTATTTTTTGCTCCTGTGGATTGTTTTTTTTTCGCCTACCTGAATTTGTCAGTGATCTGTCTATCATCCAATTAAAAACTACAATTTCGTCCTCCTCCAAGAATGATACTCAAATCCAGGTACTGCATTTTTCTAGGAGTTGCACCTCTTGCAAGTTATTGCTCACATCTTAAGGAGTGCAGCCCTCCTGCTATGAGATCCTGAAGTGCCTTCTTTCTCTTAAAACTTTGTTCAAGGGCCTGGGAGCTGTTGAGAACCAGCTACCTCCCCTAAATCATGTCAAACTACCCCGAATTTCTATCCCTGATCTTCCACTCAGGCTCTGCTCCTGCTAGAAATCTTCCTCCCCCTGAAAGGCCAACTTGGCTGCTTTCAGAAGCCCTTCTGCACCTCACAGCTCTGCCAGGCAATCCCTGAGCCCTCATTTCCTCCACCAGCAGAAGCAGCTGCAGCAGACAGAGGTGAGACTGAGCAGCCAATTCCCTCGCCGTTCCAGGCAGCTGCAGAAAAATGCTTTACTGTTACAACAATGCCACCGTTCTAGGCAGTTTTTAGGTGGGACCTACCACTGACAGGAGCTGTAGCTGAAATACTGTATCTGAAATCCCTGTGAGGAGGGGATTCCTCACATATTAATTAATTACAGTTCTAACTAGTGCCTTTAGCAACTCCTGCTGCACTGTTCCCTCACGTTCCAGGGAGGCCTTTGCGAGTCAGAAATCCACAGCTGGAAGGGGGTGCTGGGGCACTCACTTCTTCCGCTTGCTCATAGGAACTCCATGGAAGAAAAAATTAAAACAAATGCAGTCTGACACTTTCTCCAGTTTTCCACTTCCCCGTGCCATGGGACTTTCTTGCCTGTCACAGGCAGATGTTTTAGAGAAGGAGTCCTGGCATTGTGCTCCCACTACCAGTTACAGTGTCCAAGACCTGAAGTAATACACTGATCACAGGACATTTTTTCATGCTTGGATGTGGCTTTTTAAAAAACTTGATACTATCATCCAAGAATAAAGCAAGATTCTGGCTCCACCATACCCCAAGCTCCACTGCCAAAAGCAGTAACTTTTGGAAAAGAAATGCAACAAATTTCCCCCATCCCAGAAGAAGCTTTTTCCTCCCCTTATTACCAACCACAACAGCATCAGTTCAAACACTCAGAGCTCTACAGCTGACCTTGCACATGCAACACCAATATAATGCCTCTCTTTTACCAACAACCCTTCCCCCAGTTCACAGAGTGATTATTTAAAAATTATTTTCAATCAACAAAAATACTGGAGAAAAGGTTCTCATTGTGCTGAAAAAACTGATAATAAAAAGAGCTATTAAGTACAGATTTTCTTACTTGAATAGATGTGACTGGATCTAAAGGAATATTTCACTTTGAGTAACCTTTTCGTTAAGGGAAGTAGGCTAAAATCTATGCACGCCTAGAGAAAGAAAACAAAACCCCACAACTGAACCTCTACACATGGAAAGTTTTGGAAATTATATCCCTCACAGAGCTGTGGAAGGGAGCAAGTATAAATGTAGTTTTGTGTTTCCCTTAAACAATGGTTGAACACACCTTCATGCTTACTGGTAACAATGTTTTTTCATTTTAGGGTCAGATTTATATATACCTCCTCAATATTAAATTGGCATTATTCTTAAAAGCAGTAGTGTGGGAGCCAAAGAATCATTTTTATCAGCCAGTTTTAATTTCTCAAGCCCAAAATATCTTGTGAACCTATAACATTAGAGAGGTAATTCTGAGCCCATTCATAAGCTTGACATATTGCAGAGAAAGAATCTGGATAAATTCCTCAGCAGACACAGGTGCAATGAAACACACAGTTTCATGGATTTACAACAAAGGGGAGTTTGATCCAGAGACAGCAACGTGATATGCCCACAGAAATAAGTTCAGTCATCAGTGGACATAACACAGATCTCAAAGTCTTTAGCGTCCCTCCCATCCCAAACCATTCCACGATTAAGAATGTGGAGAGTTTTGATCTTCACATGTAAGGTAACTGCATTTAAGCATTCATGTGCAGTGGAAGACAGCTGGGGAAGAGAAGGGCACTGACAGTGGGACATTCTATCCCAGAAATCACAGAGTACTCTGGGCCGGAAGGGACCCACAAGGATCAGCAGGTTCAACTCCGAAGTTCAGTCCCAAAGGGGGATCAAACCTGCAACTGCAGCACTTTTGGCACTGTGCTCTGACCCACTGAGCTCATCTCAGTCTAGTCACTGCCTATCCCTGGTTTTGCAAGACTCTTCTTAAGAGAAGAAAAATATTTCTGCCCATAAACATGCTACAGCGAGCGTGAGGGGGGAAAAGCACTGCTGCCTCAGGACCAGAGAACAACAACTCCAAGGACAAATGTGTGTGAATTGATCAGGCAGACATTAGGGCTACACCAGCAGAGATGTTTTTAGCTATTCCATCATTACATTCCTGAGGCATGCTTTCAAGAGGGATAGTGGGACATGAAATTTACTTTTATTTACAGTTGTGTAGGAAAAGTTCATAAAGCAACTGCACGATGTTGTCCTGATGAAGCAGGGGATCATAATTAACCACACAGTATTTTCCAATCCCCTGTTCTTATTTTCTTTTATGATATGGCTGCAGAGAACATAAAAGGATCAGAGAACTCATTTAAGAAGCTAAGAATATATGGGGATCCTCATATCCACCACCCAATTCCACCTACTGTTCACAGTATCATACAAACAATATCCCTCCTTCCAATCGTGCAGCAATCCCGTGCAGTTCTGCAGCCTCAGAGCCTGGGACATCCAGAGCTAGGCACGTGGCAGCAGTGCCCCTTCAGCTGACCCCAAAGCGCAGAGAATGGGAGGGTCAGCACAGACCCACGGCCGCCCTGCTGTCCTCAGTGTTTGGTACAAGGCAGCACACCCAACATCTGCACGTGAGGACACCTAGTGTCCCTGTGTGCAACTGGAACCCAGCTGGAAAGGAGGTGGGGAGACAGGAAACATCTGCTGGTGATGCAGAGCATTCCAGGGTCTTTTGATGCTGTAGCCTGTATAATTTAAATTGTTTGTTGATGCTGCACCTTAAAATTTTATAGCTGTGGTTATTTATTCAGCTAACTTCCATTATATTTCTGATATAAACTACTGTAGTTTTAAAGAAAAAGGTATTTTGAAATTTATGCTGCTATGTAAAGATGAGCAGATACATGACTTTTATACTCAAAATTTTCTGTGAAAAGAAATACTTTAATATATATACCTAAAAAAGCAATTTGTTCAACAGCATCTGGCTAGCATTTAGACAGATGTGTGATGAATGATGCTTGAGAATATCTGAAGATAGATGACTAGTTAAAACAACATTTAAAAAGCAAATATTTATTTAAAATATAATAACTCGGTGGGCTTTCAGGTGTATACTGAATATTCATAATCAGTCTTAATGAATATTTCCTTCAAAAGTTCTCTGACCCTTCACAGTGGCATATTTATCACATTTTCCCGAAGACAGAAACATTTTGCTATTCAAATTCGATTGCTTCACTTGCAAATTATAAAGATTTATAGCATCTCTCAGGTGATCTGTCTGAGAAGCATCACTAACACAGAGACTCTCAGGGACAACTGAGAAACTTTCAGATTTTTTTTAGATTAGAAAAACATGTGCAGGGACCAGTTTTGGTTTTAGCCTTTGCTAAAACCCCTGGATCTGCCATTGCAATTGGTCTGCACAGGTAGCCCTTGCTAGCAAGAATTCTGTGTACTGAAGAAAAAATGGTTCAGCTTGGACACAGCAAAACTGCTGTATAATAATGATGCCACAAAACACCTCACAGGGTTTGGGCCTTCCTTCACACCTGGCTGTTCAGACCAGGGACTTGATTTTCAGAACCAACTGATATTGTGATCTCCATGGGAGTCATCAGGAACACTTCAAAACATCAGCCCCCCACTCTGCACTGTGAACAGCATTCCAAGAAAGCTCCCTTAAGCCAAGCCTGCGGAAAGCTGCTGCAGCTGCTGCTCTGCTGAGGAAGTCTAAAGCCACGAGGAGCCTTCTAACTGTGCAGCGTTGCCAGGGCTGCTTCAGCTCTGGTCAGGAGCAGCGTTTGCTGCTCCACCCTCTTGGAAAATCTGATATTCCCTGTCCAAGGGGAGCTTCTTACCCGGCCACTGCTCTCTTCCTAAACCTGGGTCACTGAGAATTGAAGATGAGACAAGATATCATTCAAGAAGGAAACCCTGGAGGAAGGCTGGCTTTGCCTTCCTAGCCCTGTGCAGCTGACAAGCTGCTGCAGGGCAAGATTTTGTATGTCAATCAATGCCGAAGGGTGATTTTCCCAGAATAATTATGGCTTGTATCCAAAACTCATTTACTTCCTCTCCAAAGAGACAAGAAAAAAGACAGTATTTGGATATGGGGGAAAACGAAGATGCCAAATGCAGGCATTTAAACAAATGAAGAAGATAAGCTGATAATAGGATTTGCAGAGTAAATTAACCTGCACACCCCCAGAACTTTACTGCCACCAGTGCCTGCTGACAGTACCTCAGGGGAATCCCCCGGGAATGCAGTCACTGTTGTTTGCTTCAGGTAATGCTTCCTGTAGTCAAAATTTGGCAGTTGCTCTGAGCAGCTGAGTGTAAAGAGATCACTTCTCTGTCCTAATTTGATGATGTGAATTTCTGAAGGAGGAAAACTAGTTTTCGCATTTTGTCATTATTTTATTGCCAATTTTCTTAATGAATTACAAACACCTATGCTGAAAGCCAATTCTCACATGGTAAGGGTGAAGGAAAAGTAAAAGCTCAGTAAAATCTGATTTTCCTCATCATTGGCTCTTTCATATCCCAATAATCCATTTTTGTAACACATTCTAATCTCAGGCACAGTGTGGGCATCTCAGCATACCTAGGAAAAATCTGTTACTGTGCATCATGCGTGATATTAGAATCTGGCCCTTCCACTGTAGATAGAACATTTGCATAAAGTTCTTACAACTTTTTATAATAGCCCTATTTTCTAATATTTACAACTGTGAACATTTTAGCCTGGACTGCCTTTCATTCCACAGATGGCAATTATGAAAAGCCCTCACATATGGCAACTACAAAAATAAATTTGTCTGTGACTGCAAATGTACGAATTCCGCACAGAACTCAGCCCCCTGAACAAGGTCCCTTTTCTGAGAACTTAGGCCCTACTCCCACAGTGAAGCCAAGCAGAAAGGTCAGAAAGTCACTCAGACCCAAGAGATGCCAGTTTCTATGATTTTACCCTGATTTGTTTCTCCAGCTTGAGAGTGAATGAACTTTCTGAATGCATTCAGGAAACCCTTGAGGCATACATTTAACTTCAGACACAGAATTAGCCCCGGGGAGATCAGCTGCATCTCTTCTTGGACAGATTCTCAACATCTTGTTCAGATTTTTCTTTTCTCCTCCCCACCAAGGCTGTACTTGAGTTCTTGAGGCACAGTACAGGCTGTCCCCAGCGGCCTCTCTGAGCAGCTTTCACTGCTCTTGCAGGAATGCTGGGGAGGGGCGCAAGTTTTGCCCTGTCCCTGGCAGGAAGGGGCTGGTTTGAAACACACACTGGGTATCTTCAGTTGTTGGATGCTCTTTACCAGTGGAGCTCCTTAAATGTCTTAGAAACAATTTTCAATAGCATAGGTAATTTTTCTTCAGAAAGACATAATCTGGTGTTTGCCAGTTTATTCTCTTAAAACCATGCAGTCAACCCCACTGCAGTCTCAAGTATCAATTATTTTGTTTTCCAAGGGCTGCTCAACTTAACTTCTAAATATGTGTTATTTTTTATTAAACCTAGATAGAAAGCACTCATTCTCTTACTCTTTTTGAAATTACCTCTAATTCCTTAGTCACAGCCCTCCAGTCTAATATCAACTTGTTCAATAGCTACAGAGGCTCTAGAAATAAAGTGTGGCCTTTCTTTCCATGCATCTGAGATCAGTGCAACTTTCTGCATGATTTAATGGCCATACAATTTGGAAATGTTAAGTGCTAGACAAATGTATATTATTATTTTGCCTCACTAAGATGTTCACAGTGCTTTCATTTTGATTTTTTATCTGTCATTGACTAAACTGTCACTTAATACTGGCCTCAAGGTTTACACTTATGTTTGCATAATAATTTTCAGAGCTTCAGATCAAGCTCCACCACATCTCTGATTTTTGGTAGGAATCCAACTCAATTTGTGGAGCCTGCTGGTTTTTTTAGGAATACAGTACTAACTTCATTTTTTTCATTCGCTGCATTTTCCTCCCAAGTGTCTCTGAGAGGCAAAATACAAATCATTCTTACTAGGGCATTAATATCTCGGTGTGATTTCCTGGCTTATCTTTCCAAGTCTGTTGTCTAACTACATACTATTAATTTGACAAAAATATGTAGGGAAAAGGCTGAGTTCCAGACCCACACTGGCGTAAATCTGCAGCATTTCCTTGGAAGGAGTGACATTCTGCTGATCTCAATTACATCTACAGCAAGGCATGATTTGGCCTGAACGTGTTAGCCCTTGTGCCTGCCTTCAGCACATATCTACATAAAAAGAATAAAAGCTGAAGTCTTCTCTACTTTATCAGTAGATAGTTGAACCCTCCAAACAACCACCAGCAAACTGCAGCTATCTCTACTGCTTCTAACTGGAGGAATGCCTCGTTTGCTTTCAGCCAGCCACTGCAACAGGTTCTCAGTGTTGAGCTTTTGGACTGCGCTATTTCTGTCCTGTTAACATCCCCCTGCACCCTCAATTCACCTCTAGTGCTGCTCGAGGCGATCAGCCCCCTGCTCAGTTGCTGTTCTCATCAAGGACAGTAAAAGCCTTCAAATCTCAAACCAAACTAACTCCTCTCAGTACCATCAGGACATAGCAGTTCGTCTGATTTACACCCCCTGAAATCCAAGGAGGGTGCACAGGATGCAAATCAACCCACAGTGTAACCCACTATCAAGTTTTCCTTACACGCCAATGAAACCGGCTTTTCTCCTTAACTAAACTCGGCAACTCTTTCCTTCTGATAGTTCTTTTCTTTTCTTTAAGAAAAGTCTTCATATGTTCAGTTCCTCTAGCTCCTCAGCATTTTTCCTCTGAAAATAAGGCTTTTGTTCGTAACAATGATACTGCAAATGAGTGTTTCCCAGCACCCTTCTCAACTTCTTTTCCCTTATCTTTCCAATAATTTTCATGCTATTGAAAGCTAACAGCTTTGTTTGCCATCCTGCCTTCTTGAGCTATTATCCATCAGAGCCTTCGCAACAGCTGCTTTGATACACTGTACATCATCATTGAGCCACTTTTCTCATTAAAGGAAAAATAATTAAGAGCAGTTTGCTTGTTTTCAAGTAAACAAAGAATTCAACACTAAAAATTCAACAGAGACTCATCTGGCTCTAGCCATTCATCTCACCTGGTTTCTTTGAAACAAAGTCATCCATACACAGCAGCTATTCCAAAAGGATAGGCCCCTCCTATAAACCAGACCCAAATATAACCTTGCAGTGGCCGTGCTTTAAGTGCTTCAGGAGTTAACCAGGAGAGAGTGCTCAGCCAGGTATTCCCTGTCTCCCCAAGATTTTCCACACACCCAGACAGCAGTTCTGAGCTCCTGGACGCTGGGGAGACCTTAAATCAGAAGCCTTTGCAGACAAGTGCATGCACGGTGGCAGCAGCATTTTACAGCACTGCTCTGTGCAATCAGACTGTGAGCACTCACAGTGGGGACCATATTTTTCTCTGGTCCTAAGGGACTGGTAAGGAACAACAGAGTTTTGATTCTACCTAGACTGGATGTGTAGTGCAAATAACATTGATAAATATTGTTCTAATGCTCTAGCTTAAAAACCTGTATTCTGAAAGAGTAAAGATCTCCTGTCTAGACGAAAACTCTATTTTTTCTGTCTGCACAGGAAACCAAATCATATAGCAGTGAAGAGTACAAAATAGAAATGAAGGAAAAAGGGAAAAAGCAGAGAGGAGTATCAAACTTACTGATTTACTTTTTCCCAAGACTGGGGAAAGATAAACATCATTATAAACACATTAAGAGCATCAAGCACAGAAAAATCAGATCCTGTTGTAACCACAAGGCAGCATCCATGTTTGTGTTCATCATTATCTGTATGTGTGAAGCAAAGTCTGACTGTTCCCCAGAGTATCCACCTTTCCTCTCATGACCCCAGAAAAAGAAACTTTCAGGGCAAGATCACTGTATTCATGCAAGCTGCAAGTCCATGAGCCCACTTCCCTGAAACACTTCATTCATCTATTTGCAATTAGTAGTGAGCTCACATTTATATTAGAGGAATTTAATGACCGATGAGTGGCAAGAACACATTTCTTGTCAAGTGACCTACTGCAGCTGCTCCAGCACTGCTGGTAATGTTGTGTTTGCACAGCTTTCTCTGCACCTGCCACCAGGCATAGCTCTCAATCCTTAAGAAACACAGGGAAGGATCATCCACATCCAACTCTGATACTACCCTTTAATTCCATGTCAGAGGCTTTGTCTCCTGTAAACTCTTGAAGAAGAAATACTTCTACACAGAAAGTTCCAATAGGTTGGATGGTATTTTTTGTGCTAGAAATAGATTCAGAAAAATTCCTGAGCTAGGCCCCTTGTCTTATGAACTAAGCTCTTATTTTATTTGAATGAAGGTATTTTTGTACACAGTGTGACAGAATTCTTCACAGTCCTTCCAAGACAGATCAGCACATAATAGTTCCGGTCTGACAAGCAGCAATATGTGGCCAATAGATTAATCATTTGTCCTTTGGAAGTTCTGCTACAAAATTGGAATATTTGTTTCCTCTTTGGGTGGGACAGGTAGATAGCAGACTTCCAGACAAACAGGAAACATTTGCTCAAACCTTAGCTTCTTTGTTCTTTCCTCATTACAGAGTATGCTCTCTCCTGGCTTTTCCAAGACTCCTCCAGCTGGCTGTGCTGGCAAGAGCCCAGCTACAGTAGCACAACATTGAGAAGACAGAAATGATGGTATTTAGACAGGGAGGGGTGCTTCCAAAGCACTTCCATGACATCTCCATCTGTGTAGGACACCTGTGAGATGATTAGCATGAACTGGAGTTCTGGACTCCAGCTGGATTCTTTGAGGCTGTTGGATGTCCAAACAGGAAGATCTGTACAAACAGAAAATCCACTCAACACCTCAGTAGCCACACTTGCCTACAGCACCTGGTCATGGTGAGCCACCTCTCTGTGAGCTGCAGCCTTCAAGGCGACGGATTAATACTTGGGAATGAAGCCACAGCTGACTGAAGTAGGCCAATTAGTATGAGAAGCAGCAGCCCATCTGCTTGCAGCAGGGCCATGGAAACACATCCCTCTGCAAACCTCATTGCTCCCAGGAAATCAACAGCTCTGTCCTGGGCATCAGAGCCCGCGACTGCTGGAATGCGTGGGAAAGAGCACAGCCAAAGGCAGCAAGCTCACTGCAGCACTGCCACAGAACTGAAAACTGCTCCACGGAGAAGAACAATCGATTAATTTTCATTCCAGGCAGAGAGGTCTCTGCTAGTGCAGCACGGCTCCTACAAGGCACAGGAGCTGGGGTGAGGGAGAGGTGTTCACCCACACTGTGCAGGCTGCCAAGTGCAGGGCATGCAGCTTTCCAGAGCCCAGTGCATTCGAGAGAGAAGGGAGTACAGTGCTCTATAGAGAGAGCCTTCCAAGCCCGGGTCTCCAGGGGAACCTGAGCTGTGACTGACTGCACAGGCCCCTGGGCTGTAGAGAAAGGCAGTGCAACAATCCTACACCCACAAATGAGAAAGACACGGCTCAAACGAGTCAGGCAGCTCAGAACAGCACTGCTGCTCTCGTCGGCAAAACACTCCAGTTATGCAAAAGGCTACAGGACAAATATAATTCCGATTTTAAACTGTGTAGAGTAGGAGAGTTTAGTTTTCTTCAGCCACTGCTGTCATGTATCACTGACAACATAACTCTGCTGTCATGGTCAGCCCAAAGGCCCTGCAGCTCAGCACACGGTTTCTGACAATGATGGTTTAGGAGACAAATATAAAACCATCGCAAGACTATTTCATCTTTCCTCTAGCAAACAATTCAAACTACCTGAACCAGTTGTATCTTCATATTTTACAGCCTCTTACAGGATTTCTTTTCATGAACCTGCCTTTATAATACTGTATTTAATCCAGCTAAATTTTTGGTATCCACAACATTTTTGAGCAGCAAGTCACACTATTTATTAATGGGTCTGGGGAAAAAAGACTGTTTCTGTTTTAAAACCCAATGCCCAGTATTATCCCCTCTACAAAAACATTTACTAATCCTTACCTTCTCACTGTCTATTTTCTACTCATTATTTTACAGGATCTCTATTTCATACTACTTCAGTTTTCTCTTCTTCAGGACGAAGACTTGTCTAATTTGTCATTCCTTGCATGGAATAGCTTCAAAAATACAATAAGCCTTGCTGGGTTCCTCATGTATTTTTCTGAGAAGGGAGAGGTGGCAGAACTTTATCTGAGATGTGGACACTGAGCACTCGAGTGATGCAGCCACACAACTATCCAAAACTTCCTGGAGGTAATAACCACCACTTCAGTGCCCTTTGTGTTGCATGTACAGATCAGGACTGGCTTCTTCAGCGTACAGTAATTTCCAATTTCAACACTGAGCTTCATTTATCATTTGATCTCTTAATTACTTGTTATTTCAAGATCCCACTATATCTCTTCACAGCCACTTAAACTTTTATTACCACAAATAATGTCGTGAATCAAGCAAATACCTACTCATTCCTGATACACTTGCTTGAGACTATGAGTAGGTGATGGGATCTCCCTGGGACATGCCAGTGATCTCTGTCCTCAGTGAAAATTAACTAGTTAGTCCTTCTTTTTTGTTGTTTTTTATCTTTTATCAGACTTCAAGGCATGTTTTCTTTGTATCCTTTGACTTTTTTCTTCTTGTAAAAGCACCCACTGAAGAGACCTCATTTGAACTTTGAGGAAATCCAAACACAATTCCATACCTTTAGGCATTTTCCAATGTTCTGTGCATTTAGGCACCAGATTTTCTCTTAGATAATCGCACATTAAAATTAGGTATAAGTTACAAGTTGAAAACACTGACTGTGGACATGCTTTAAGGAAGGAAGAAGTACTAAGCCTAATTTTCATCACTTACAACACTGTAATATGATACAGCTACACAAGGTAGACAGAAATAGAAATCAGCTACTTACCTGGTCACCTTGGGAGAAAATACAGCAGTTCTTATTGAAAAATAATTTGTAGTGCCCCTGAATAATGTCAGGGGTTGCAACTTTTTTTTCAAAGAGGAGCATGACTAGGCTTCCTCAGTATGACACGTATCTACCTAAAATGTCAATTAAGACCTGATGAGATTCTTGAACAGAAAATAATTTACTTCCTTGAATGCTCACAGCAAAACCCTCCCTCCCTCAAGTTAAGATCAGTTTTCCTCCATTTTTTTTCCCCTCCCTTACAACAAATTCTCTTTAAAACCTCCCACAACAGGAAAGACAACACAGAAACTAAATAGCAGCCATAGTTTCTGGGAACCCTTGAGGCAGTACCTTCTTTCACAAAAAAGGAAAATTACACAGTAATACAGAAAATATGAGGAAGAAATATCCTCAAACTCTCTGGAAAAACAAAGCATTTTCCACTTAAAAACCAAGGGAGCTGAAATAGGCACAGCCTCAAGAGGAAGCAAAAAACCTGCAGGAGCAAAATATGTAAGATGTGGCAGTCTGCCGAGGAATCATGAGTGGACAGTAAGACAAGATGGAAATACTATCTAAAACACTCCAACGACCAGTGTGAGCCAGTTTCTAGACACAGATAACAGAGCTGGGGTGTAAGTCTGGAAACACTTCCCTGCTTTGTCATGCCAACAGTATAACAGAAAAGGAAACAGTGATGGGTGGAACTGCACATGACCTGCCATAAGATATGAATGGTATTACAGGATTGGGAACGGCTTCTCAGTAGCTCTGCTTTGTAACTAGCCTGAGTTTCATTTTGAACCACTCAGAGCTGCAGTGTGCAGATGGAAGTGGTCCTCACAGCCCTGCTTTGCTTTACTCTGTGCCTCATACACTGCTGTGCCATGGCGCAATGTGTATCCAGGGCACTGCAAACAAACCAGGGAAATTCCCATCCGATTAAGTTCACCTTCAGCTTTAGTTGTGTAAATGCCACATCCACTCTGCACGGCAGTCCCCACAGGCAGGCAGATTTCACTGAGCTGGGCTCTCAGTGGAGCCAAGCCAGGGCCAGTAAAATGTTGTAGGTCCTTGTTCAGCTATCATGAGTAGTGTC
This sequence comes from Polioptila caerulea, assembly GCA_013397295.1. Classification (NCBI taxonomy): domain Eukaryota; kingdom Metazoa; phylum Chordata; class Aves; order Passeriformes; family Certhiidae; genus Polioptila; species Polioptila caerulea. Next base: position 88,811 of record VYXF01009256.1, on the reverse strand, counting down.
CTCAAGTATCCCTGGGAATTACAGTGCTTTCCCTGGACAAAAACAGCAGTCACTTTGATACTTGCTGCCAAGGTTGTAAAAGGCAGCAAGCAATTGCTGCTGTAATGTCCAGATCCTGAGACGTGTGCGGAGTAACAGTGCTGCTTAAAGCCACTGACTGTGTGCAACTTCCCTGGTATTGGCCAAGATTAACAAGTGAGTTGGCAGATCCCAGCACATTTTTGATATTAAAGTGATGGGGAACTACTTAAATACCAATGCATTCATTATGAAAACATCTTTTTGGCATTTACTTCCAATTAATGCTTGTGCCTTAGCACAGCCAATTTTCTTCACAATATTCAAACGTTATGGCTGTGTGAACGACCAAACATGATTATGGAAATGTTGGCTCCCATTCCCCGAAATGGGTATTTGTAAGGAGGCTGTGAATTGGAAATATTTGGAAATCTATCAGGAGTTTAAGCACATTTTAAAAGGCCATCTGTGTACAAGAGGCAATCACACTGACAGCATTCTCATGCTGGGCATGGCAGCAGAGGTGCAGTTGGTGACACTGTGCTGCACTCAGAGCATCTCCTTCAGCTGTCCTGTACCACTGCCAGGCCTCGCTGTGCAGGCAGCAAGGACATGGACAGCCAGGGACAACTACAAACTGAAAGCTGAACCATGAGGCTGCACCACCACCACCTGCATATCAAAAAGGGAGTAATTTGCTCTCAGAAGCCAAAAGGCTAAACACAAGACCTGTTATTAAAGAGTGTTCACAGTACAAAACCAAAGGTTTTTCTGGCATTGACACAACTGGAATCACAGCGATGTCTATCACCCAAGTGGTTTGCTTTAGAAATGAATCGCATATATTTTCAAACAGCTGCACAGAACTTCACTTCAAAAATCTATGAAGGTAAATAAAGCATGAACCCTGCCTGTCTCCTCATCTAGTTGGACTTTACTGCATTAAGCTAACTGCTAGATTTACTTGTGCGGCTGGATTGGATTTTTAGTGAGGGAATGATTCCCATTAAACGCGTGAGTTACGAACATTTCACTGTGAGAGACAGCAGGCTGGCTTCAAGCTTCCTGATAGGTTTTAGGCAGCATTTCTCTCCGCTCCACAGCACCATTCTTCCAGCAGCTCTCCCAGCAAAGCGCTCCAGGTAGGCTGCCCTGGGTGCCTGGGCAGCTCTGCTCCTGTGCCCCAACGGGAGCCGAGCTGAGCTCCTGTGTCCCAATGGGAGCAGAGCTGAGTTCCTGTGCCCTGATGGGAGCAGAGCTGAGTTCCTGTGCCCCGACAGGAGCGGAGCTGAGTTCCTGTGCCGTGATGGGAGCAGAGCTGAGCTCCTGTGCCATGATGGGAGCAGAGCAAAGCTCCTGTGCCATGATGGGAGCGGAGCTGAGCTCCTGTGCCATGATGGGAGCAGAGCTGAGCTCCTGTGCCATGATGGGAGCGGAGCTGAGCTCCTGTGCCCCGATGGCAGCAGAGCTGAGCTCCTGTGCCACGATGGGAGCAGAGCTGAGCTCCTGTGCCCCCATGGCAGTGGAGCTGAGCTCCTGTGCCACGATGGGAGCAGAGCTGAGCTCCTGTGCCATGATGGCAGCAGAGCTGAGCTCCTGTGCCCCCATGGGAGCAGAGCTGAGCTCCTGTGCCCCAATGGGAGCGGAGCTGAGCTCCTGTGCCCCGATGACAGCAGAGCTGAGCTCCTGTGCCCCAATGGGAGCAGAGCTGAGCTCCTGTGCCCCGATGGCAGCAGAGCTGAGCTCCTGTGCCACGATGGGAGCGGAGCTGAGCTCCTTTGCCCCGATGGGGGCGTTTCCCCCCAGCCTGCTCACTGCAGGGAATGACTTTTTACTCCAGCCACTGCGCATTCATCCCGGGGATTAGCAGCACTAGATAAATCTTGAGACCTTAGCAGTTGGGGTTTTTCTTATGGCATTTGTTCTGTCCTCAACCTCTAACAGCAGGAATGTTTCCTGGAAGGCTGTGAACAGCAGCAACAAGAGAAAAACAAACAAGGAGGAAACAAACGTACTTTAAGTTTGTTAGGTGCTTTTTTTGGTGACTTTTAAAACACTATTTGTAACTATCTTCAAAGTCTGCTTATTTACGGTACATAACAGCATCTGCTTGCGAAAACAATATCTGAAATCTGACTCTGAAAGGTTAGAAGAGTTGTGACTGTCAGACAATTAAAATCAGACAATTAAAAATCCAACTGTTCAAATTTTAAAGCTATTTTTACAATATTGAAAATTGCAACTATTTTTAACTCTCATTTCAAATTGTCATTTTCAAATGCGCAATTACTGGAGTCAAAACCAAAGCTAAAATCCTAGAAATACTCACAGGGCATGTTATGGGGCCTTGGTGCAGACAGTTTGGTACACAATGGTTGATACTTGTCATTATTTCTCAGTAATTTTACATTCATAACTTGGTTTCAATTTTTAATGTCTGTGAGAGCAGACATTTTTTTTAAATGCCTAAAGAAAGCATAAAAAAATTTAAATTCAAAAGAACAGAAGTACAAAATCAGACTAATTTGTCTATCCAACCAATCTGTAAGACCTGAAACACAAGAGGGGAACAGAGGGATACCTTCCAGGAGTCCATCGAGCAGCTGGTAATTTAGATACATGTATACAGCTGCATGTGACTGTACCTGCCCTGGCCAGCTGCTTCACGCTTAACAAAAAAAAGCGAACACAAACCTCCAATGTGGTCTAAGACAGGTTGGTAGAAACAAGCAAGAGACGACTGTATAAACACAGAGGCCGTGTTGGTGAGAGCTCATTAATGCCAAATTAGAGTGAGGAACGTGAGAAGGTCTGTATTTGTTCCAGCCAGCAACAAGTGAGGCTTTACCACTGAACAGTATTTTGTGTAAATCCAACAGGTTTCTTTCCACTCCCTAACTCCCACTGAACCAATCACCAGGCTGTTCTCAGGATGTTTTTGGCTGACTGAGTGCCAGAAATTATTTTTTTTAATGGGACAGTGACTGATTACAAGAGGCAGATGTTCAACCTTGCATATTAAAATATGTGTCCCTGTAAGCTGTTTCCTGATGTACTTGGACAACCCGCAATCCACTCAGGCAAGCAGGAGGGCACACAGGTGGCAAACCTGACCAGTGATCCCAGACTGAACTATTTCAATGAACCATGTTCTGCAGGATGTTACTACTTCTCATCAAGATCAAAGTTACTACTTCTGAAAACAGAAAAGTTGGTGCTTTCTGCCTGATAATGCAAAGCCCCTGATACTGAGAATGACTTTAGGACTCTGTAATTAATCCCTCTTCCATGGTTTGCTTCCAGTAAAGCGACCCTCAATACAAATATCCCAAATGCAGGCAATAAGTTCTGTTCAGCACACCCAAGGGCTGTTCTGTCACATCAGGTAGCCATACCCAGAAGCACATGGCTGATGCAATCTGAAGGGTTTCACACACAAGCTGTTCAACACCACAACATACTTAAGAGAAGACATAGGAGAGCCACTTGCTGAGGTGCCCTTCTGTGTAAAAGGCAAATTACCGGAGACACTATGTATGTCAAGAACATATTAAACATGTCAGTGTGCCTGGGTTTCCTCAGCCCCGATTCTGCCATAAAAATTAGCGTTGTTTCATGGAAAGTGAATCTAGCAGATACACGCTTTCAGCCTGCAAAGCAACTGCTAGAAATAGGGGGGGGAAAGTTTGCTGTCTTGGTCAATCTGAGCTCCAATAAGGAAACAAGCAGCAGCCCACTAGCCAGCACTGACAGGTGAATTGAGAAAGGCTGCCCATCCGACTGGGAAACAAAAAACTGTGAAGAATATCCAGCACTGCTCAACAGATGCAGCAAGAGCAGCTCCCTGGGGACTGGCGCTGTCAACACTATGCCCAGCAGCCACTTCCAGGCCAGCAGCCCCTCTTGGGTAGAAGGAGGGTCCTGACCCCAGCTGGAAATGGTGTTCATGAGAAATCCTCCTCTCATGAGGCAACTACACTCCCAGGTCAGGAGCCTTAGCTACAAGTTGCAGCCTACAGTGCTGGTAATTCACCTCCCAGGAACAGGGCCAGCTTTGTGCAAAGTTGCTGAAACAGAGAAGTGAAAGAATGCTGATGGGTGCAGAAAAGCTCTCTGGGGAAGTCAAAAGAATTTATATAAAAGATAGGGTGGAAGCTGGAAATAATCAAATAGGAAATAGCAAAGAAAAGCAACAGTTTCACACATAAGAAACAGCTCTACAGAGATTAAAAATAACTTATACGTGTTTTTCTGCAGCCATGTAAGCGGTAAGATGGGGAACCTGCCTGCCTGCCTTACTGCCCGACAAACTTTGAACTGACAATATGAAATATGGGAATAATAAGCATACAAGATGACTAGTGGAAAAGAAAACAATCAGAGCCCCTGGAACACAAAAATCAAAGAATATATCAAAGGTGCAGTAAGCTGCACCAAGCAGTAAGTGGAATCATATATTAAGAAGTAGTTTAAAACTAATTGGTCAAGCCCTCTAGTCAGTTCAATAAGCTGTGATCCCATGAAACTGATATTCTGGGCAAGAAAAAGAAAAATACTATTACTGTCATATTTCAACTGTGCAACAACATGGGCATGGCAGAGCTTCACTTACGCCCAGTGCAGAGTGGCAAACATACTGGGACATGTTGCCTGGAACTGGAATTTCATGGACATCCAGGAAACTCAGGGAAGAGGAAGGCTTTGCTGGAAGAAGTGCCTGGACCAGGCCTTTTTATTGTTTTTAAACAAGTAAAATTCTTAAAGGCAGCAGGAAGGTGTTATAGATGGAGATTGAATCAGGCCAAATTAATAAAATTTGCGAGAGCCAAATTTAATAAGAAAATTGAACAGGGTTTATTTTGCAAGTCGAATCACAATTTATTGTCAGCCACAATCATAAAGGAGAAAAAGGCAACGTTTGAACGTTGGGTGACCCAGGAATTCTCTGTCCCTGTCACAGAGGTCCTGTGGGGTTCACACCAGTCTGGTCCCGGGGTCCAGGTCTTATACAGTTTTTTTAGCCTAGGGCCAGAGTTCCTTTGTCTCTTTCTTTCTCTTGGAATATTCAGACGTCATTCATTGCTGTCTGGTGTTGAGACAATGCTGACTCTGGGGTGTAGTTTGAATATCTGTGTAGTCTTAATATCTCGTCTGCTCCTCCCAAATCCGCCTTTTCCTGCACCTGGGTTGTCATTTTCTTTCTCCGGAAAGTCTTTTGCATTTGAGTTCGGTGATGAATTTCCCGAGCCTACGCCTGAATAGATACCAATCTTCCCTTGGAGGAATCCTCTCTAGGTGGGTCGGGGCTTTTCCTGGCCTGGCAGAATAACTCTTTTGCTCGAGCGGTTTCGGTACTTAACGGGTATTTAAGGGTGGGGTGGCTAGGCTGCCAGGCAAGCTATCTTTAGACGAGGTTACACATATCGAACGATTACTTGAACAAATTGGATACATTTCACTCATATTAAATGTTACAACATATTTGAACTATTTCTTTATTACATGAACTAATTTGGTACATTCTATCCATAACAAAGGGTATTCAGAGACATCTTTGTTCACAAATAAATCTCGCCTACTAGAAACTCAGGAGAAGCCTGAAGAACCCAATGTTGCTGAACAGCAAAGTGGTTCCATGTCCAGATCAATAAACCAGAAGGGGCCATAAGCTCAGGCAGATACAACATAAATAACATACAAAAATAAAAAACCAAACATTTGAGGAACAGCTTTCAAAAGGCACAAAAAACACAGATGAAAGAATTCTAATGAGAATCTGTAGGGTCATAAAATAATGAAGACATAGAAGAACTTTGTGACAATAAAGCCATAGATGGAAAAAAAACCCCTGCATGCATTTTTGGTAGAGATTGGAAAGACTCCTAGTCTGGAATCTCCTCTTGCTCTACAGCAGTATACAAAAGAGTCTGCCTTAAATCACTCTTAATGACAGAAGACACTCAAAAATAATTCTCTGATGAGCAAATGAGCAGCAACAAATCACCAGCACTGTATGAGAACTGCCTACAGCAGGAGAAACTGGAGACTTAACTACCAATGGTGCTGTTTAACTTCTGGCTTAAATTTGCTTTGATCCCAAAGGAGTTCTGGGCAAACACGGACCAGAAAACCAAGTAAATTGGTAGAAACTGTTTTAAAGAACAGAAGTAGTCCCTTTATGGATAAATATTTTTGTTGGCATTGGCAGAAAAAGATTTTGTGAAGGAAGTTTTGCCTCTTATCTATCAAAGTATTTTCTACAGGCATCAATAGGTATACTGACAACAGAAATCCAGGCTATATTTGCATACTCAAAGGCATCTGACAAAGCCTTAGCCAAAAAACCTTAAAAAACCAGCTGGTATAGAGCAAGGAAGTCTTCAAATGAATAAAGAAATGTTAAAAGAGAAGCACATCTTTAAAGAATGAAGGTGACCAATGGGACTTCTTGGCAAAACACATGAGCAGAGAAACAGAGGGGGTGTGGGCTCGCTCTTTGGGTGTCCCAGGCAGAGTGACCTCTGCCCTGCCCTGAGCATAACCAGCGCACAGGGTTTCGCTCTCAGCAGGGAATACACACACCCTAGGGACGGCTCCCCACCTGCCAAGGCAGAATCTATTCCACGGGAGACAGCATTTATCAAAGGAGTTTTCCTGACGAAAGGCAAAGATTTAAATACATGGTAGCTAGCGGCAAAAGAATCTTTGGAAATTTATTTTTTCATCTTAAAGACTTGTTAGGTATTCCTCCTAAAAGATCTGGATGAAGAACCTGGAATACTAAAGAAAGTGTGGATTTATATCTCACTTCAATTGTGATCTTAATTTTATTTTACTTTTACTAAAATCAAGTAAAATCAAGAGAGGCAATCCATCCACAAGGAGATGCTCTCGATTTAGGCCTAAATGACCTTTCAGTTCTTCCCCAGCTAATATTCACAGCAGCTTTTAGAGAAGTTAAAGCAGAGAAAACCATCCCCTTTTGACTCCTTTCATGGACTCTGCAAATCCTTCTCCACCCCAGTTAGTTTCTTTAGTTCATTTCTTTCATGACCCAAGCTGTGCTTTGTGCCCATGCAGATCTGAGCTGCCTGGGAGCGGCTGGAGCCAAGCTGCAAAAGAGCTGGAGCAGAGCTCCCGGAGCAGAGCTGGAACAGAGCTGGAACGGAGCTGGAACAGAGCTGGAGCAGAGCTGGAGCAGAGCTGGAGCAGAGCTCTCGGAGCAGATCTGGATCAGAGCTCTCGGAGCAGATCTGGAGCAGAGCTCTCGGAGCAGATCTGGAGCAGAGCTCTCAGAGCAGAGACGGAACAGAGCTGGAGCAGAGCTGGAGCAGAACTCCCGGAGGAGAGCTGAAGCAGAGCTCCCAGAGCTGGAGCAGAGCTCCCAGAGCATTTCTGCACTGGCCTGGCGATGCTCAGAGACGTGGCTGCAGGGAGGGGACAGGACAGGGCCCTTGGCTTCTCTCTGGCCTCTACTGTCTGTGGGCTGCCCCCAGGCTGAGGCACACAGCTCAAGAAGGGCTGTGGCCACTCTGGGGCTCTCCTGCTCTGAAACCTAGCTCTGCAGCTGACAGCACCAGGAACAGGAGCTTCCAGTAATGGGAATTATCCAGGGGCAGGGAGGGGAGGAAGTGCTGCAGTCTACAGCTGACAGGAAGAAACTAAGAATTCTCCAGTTTTGACTAAAAAATGCTGAGAAGTGTAAAGACAGCAGACACCACTCTGGAAAGGAGATGAAAGAAAGGTCCTACAAGAATTTCACTTATTTCAGTGCAGCAGCTGGCATCTGAAACAGGGGGTGTCCCAACTGCAGCCCCGAGGCCACTGGGTGTGTGCCATACACAGGAGCTGTGCTCACAGCTCTTTAAAAGCTTTACCTTAGCATCATTTGGGCTCCTCACCACACTTCAGAACTGCTTTAGTTTTCAAATAGCCCTTACTTCTGTGACATCCCCTTTGGAAACCGAGGTATGGAGTGGAGTTTGCCCTGCTGTGGAATTTCTATGGCCAGGGAGAAGTCCGCACAAACCGCAGCTGGTCAGAGGTTTTATTCACGTGCAGCTTACACTGACAGCACGTCCTCCAGCAGCACTACACTACACTAAACAACCTCACAAGGCATTTTCTCCAACATATTATTGTAGCAGGTGTTAAAAAGGAGAAGATTGACTCGACTAATATTCAAGCAGCAATTTATTAATTAATATGGTAAACTAATGAGCAGACAGCACTGGGTACAGTGGGGAAGTTTTTTCTCCAACTGCACGCCCATAGTTGGGGCTTACAGGTATTTATAGGGATATTCATATGCTGTCTCAGCAGTTTCTATTCCCAATCTTTACGTATATTCATCAGTAGTTTCTATTCCCGATTTTTACATCACAATTTTAGTCTCTTCAGGATGTATCCCAGATGGTGGGGTCCAGCTTCCAGATGTGGATCTAACCTTTAATTCTCAGGACTATTAATCTTATGATAGTGATGTCCAGCTTCCCTTCTCAAGCTGCTTTTTACTATTTTGTTAGAAACTTTGAGATAAGCATACTTCCTTTATAACTCTAAAGCTATAGGTTTGCAAACCCTTAACACAAAGCAATATTCTAAAATTATACTTCAAAAGGTTATCATTGCAAACATCTTTAAGGTTTACCTACAAGTGAAAAGTTCTTGTTAAAGAGCAACATCCTAAAACTTTAATTTAAATGCTCCTAAATCAACTTAAGACTTATAAAAGTTAATTGCAAATGAAGGATGGATTCAAAGGCCTTCTTCCATGCTTTACTTCCCTCAGTTACTCATTAGAATTCATCTTTATAACTGTCCCATGGTCAGGCTCCACACATATCACAATCACAAATACACACGTTGCCTTGATTTACCTGACATGAAACACAGCTTTGTATTTCACACAGGCACCTGAAATAACACACTTCCAAGGCAGCTCAGGAGCCTGGCTGCTGTAATCCCCTCAAGGCTACTTCATCCTGGGGAAACAAGCCTTGCAACACACTATCCACAGCACTCCTTGCACCTTCCAAGAGGGACAGTGCTAAGGACAGCCACCTCTCACTGAAATACTGTGCTTCATTTGATTTAAAGTGTTTTATATGACAATCCAGTCTGACTGAAGTGGGTAATTCATTTATGCTATTCATTATGTCACTTGAATCTGAGTTCTGAATGTAGGACTTTCAATCTGTCTCAAGCTTGTCCAAACCTAGACCACCCATTTTAGGCACCCATGCTTTCAAAGACTTCAGAGGGGGGAAAAATACTCTAAATTTTGCAGATGAGTGTGGTATGTGTGGCTGGTTCACTCAGTGAAAGCAGTCAAGTTCTTTACGGGAATACTTGAGCATTAGGCTTCTTTTTGGTTTTTTTCCTCAATTCTCTCATGGGGAAGAACAGCTTTGGAGAAAAGTGTTTCAAGATCCTAACTGCTGCAGTCTTAGTGAAGTTTAATTCAATCCAATACTGTTAACACTATTGGCACGAACAAAGGAGAGTACACAGCTACAGCTAAATATGCCATTTGGGAGCTGCGAAAGGAAAGTTTCAGCCTGGCAAAACAGAAAGGCTGATCTCAGAGGCCCTAAAAGTCATAAGAGACTCCAGGGGAAGTCAGGAGTTAATGACAGTTCTGACAGTTTTTACAAGATCGTCTGAAGTACCAGAACTTGTGTCTGTTGCATGCTATATCCTACTGGATTAATTTACTGAAGCTTAGGAATTTCTCTACAGAATTAGCTAGAAATAATGACAACTGGGATAGCACCACAACCTGGGCCTTTCCAAACGAAAACATTGAATAGGAAGAAACACCTTTTGCCTCATGAGGCTACAAAAAGTAGTGGGAAACCCAAATCCAGAAGGGTTTACAAACTGGTAATGGATGGTAGCAACAATATGTACCTAAGCAGAAAACAAGTCAGGATATTAACTGATCAACTCCCAGCCAAAAGAGGGGCACACATACAAGCAGGTGTTGTTTTATCTGAGGACGAAGGGAGGGGGTGTATGGCACTGCAAACCAAAGTACAACACAGAAGCAGTAGGATTTATATATTCTGCAGTAACAGTAATAACAACTGTATCAATGGCTGATTTTTAGTTACTGCACCTAAACTACTTTTACCGCTCTCAGGAAAATTCTGTAAGTCTTTTAAAATTGCCTGACCGTTGATCCTGCCTTCACTGCTGGGTTAAAATATCACAAATAACAACCCTGAGCAGAACTTTTTCATCCAAAGTTCTTACCACAGTAATTTCCATTTTACAGATAGAAGGAGCAGAGGAGTTATTTGTCTGAAATCTTTCAAATTTCTATAAAGATGATCCAGTTTATGACTAAATGTTTTATATTTTGAGCCTGATAAAATATTATTATTTTACAACATTCAAGTTTGCACAGTTTTTTTCTGTAACTGAGTGATTACTCTCACTCCTCAGCAGGTTCACACTATTTTTACTGGATAACTGAATTAATAATTTCTAAGATGTACAGGATGCACCACAGCTCCTACCATGCTAGAGAGAGAAGAACAATGTAGGGCATGAACAAATGCTATTATTATAAAAGCAAATGCCATTTGAAGACACTAAATTAGGCTTTAAAAAGATGTGTTAAGTGTTAGAAAAAACAGATTTGGCAGCGTTCATTGTGTGTTATTTTGATATCACAAGAAGACTGGCTAATGCTAAATGGTGTATGGGAGCTGCTAAACCTTGAGGTCATTTCGGAATTTCTTGGCACAACTGGATTATTTATGTGATGAAATTTCACTAAGATAGTTTTTTCTCCAGAATTCATCACCATGTCATTCAGGAAAAAATGCTGACATTAAGTAGTGTTTAGATAACATTCAAAAATTCATTGCTTCAGTGACAAACACATTCCTTGTAGGAACACAAAAAAACAACGTTGTTCAATGTCTGACTTTCCAATATCAGCTGTCTGATGAATATTATACGTAGAAGGAAGCAAACTAAAAAATAAACCAAAAAACCCAAGCAATTAGTGATTAAGCTCTAATAGTATAAATAAGGCTAATTACACAGACGGGAAATCCTTTCAGTTCAAAAAATCAGATGCTAAACATTCCTCCCATTGACAGAAAAAGCCTTCATACAAGCAAACAAGCGCATGAAAACCAGTGAGCTAATCATGCTGATCCTTCTATAAAGAACTGCCTTGCTCTGCAAAGGAAGAAAAAACCTTAATTCTGTTTCTGTACTGGAAAGTGACACAGGTGCTACTACACTGAGGGCCTGTGCTTTGCAACGAAGGACATGGCAGAAGCAGAAAAGAGAGTAAATTGCAAATTGCTTTTGTACTCAGGATGCTGCAGACAGAGGCAGCAAAAACAACCAGATGATGCTTCAGGTCATGCTGGCTGCACAGAACAGGGTATTTCAGGAAGACTGGGCAAGTTACTTCTGTTGAAGGCCCCAAAATCACAGAACGCTAGAACAGTTCGGCCTCACAGGGAAAGACCTTGAAGCTCATTTAGTTTCAATCCCTCTGCCACGGACAGGGACACCTTCCACAATCCCAGGTTGCTCCAAGCCCCATCCAGCCTGGCCCTGAAAACTTCAGGGATGGAGCAGCCCCAGCCTCTCCGAGCAACCTGCACCAGGGCCTCAGCACCCTCACAGGGGGCAATTTCTGTTAGCTAAACTAAACCTACCCTCTTGCAGATGGAACTCATTACTCCTTGTCCTATCACTACATGTCCTTGTAAAAAAATCCCTCTCCAGCTCTCTGTCTTGTAGACCCCTTTAGGTACTGCAAGGCTGATGAAGTAAAAATAAATGAAGTTCCATTATACACAGGACTTGTGTTACAGGCAGGGTTCAGCCCTGAGCTCTCCAAAACAATTCCCCACAGCATGGCACCATCCCCAGGCAGCCAACCTGCACCTAGGTACTACCATGAACTCCAGCACACAGCCAAGAGAAAACCTGATGTCCTACAAGAGCCAGGGCCCTGCAGCCAGCAGAGGCACAGCCAGCAGCGAGCTGAGATCCCCCAGCACCGACACAACACATGGGAGGCCAGTTTCAGCCTAAGGCACCCACTAAGGGACTACAATTAAACGGCACTCTCTGCAGCATCATATCCAACACATATGTTTCATTTGCTAACCTGAATTGTGCATGTGTAAATAAACTCTAACATTCACTTTATTTCATTGGCTGTCACACCAGAGCTGCATGAGTGCAGAAGAAACACTGGATAATCGGAGAAAGAGTTGAGTAATAATACTATTCAACACTATAAAACTTTATTCTATATAAAAATAGTATTATTCCAATAATTACGTTTGATTTCCACAAATGCTACCAAAACATGTAATACTTTAAAATGTCTTTCATGATTCTTGCATTCTACATGGTAAGTGCAGGATACAGCCAGTATTTCTGTTTTGTTATATATATATATGGATAGATAGATACAGATATACAGATACAGATATAGATATATAATAAACTAGAAATGTTGGTAACATTCTCATAAGAGCATTAAAAAAAAATTATATGACTTGAATACTAAATTTGTAGTATTTGCATTTAATAAGAGAAGCAGATCACATGTCAGTACTGGTGGAACCTCTTGGCTTTGAAAATTCCAAAATACCACCCAGTTTCAAAGCTGGTTTCAGCTTGTACCTTCCGACTTTGGCAGCAGTGCTGTAAGGCAGTACGAATGCCATCAGATTTCCAGGGAGGACTGCCAGCTGCTGAGGGCTGTGACTGAGCTCTGACAAGCAGGGGCTGCCATGGGAGGTTTGCAGAGGCACACTGCAACTCAGACTTCCAGCATGGAAAACACTAAGAGCTGTTATAAGAGAGAACATATGCACAGTCCAGTCACTGGCAAAATTCTGTTCTCATCAGTCAGGCAAATGAACAGAGTACACACTTTGCACTCTGATTTTCTAGATTTCAGCAGCACATTGTCCCAAGCACGCTCTATGTGGACCACGTGTTCCTACACACTTGGAGCTTCATCACATGGACTGAGGCAGACAAGAACCAGTATGTTTGTTTCCCATAACACTATTTCCTTGTCCACAGTCTGGCTGATGGACCAGACAGATTCCACAGGATGCACCAAGCCTTGAAAATTGCTTTGAAAATGGACAGTTATTCCTGGATATTTGTCTGACAATATAAAAATGCCATATGACTGGCCATACAAGTGTCTGAGAGCATGAATCTGTGAAAACAGCAACATGCTTTGTCAGAGTGCCGGTGAGCGCAGCTGCTCCCAGTGTGTCATCCTAGCAAACTATCCTTTCCTACTGCACCCTGTGCACCAGGGGAAACCAGAACTATAATCCTCCATCCTCATTCCTTCTCTTTAGACATTTCATATCCCCTTTTCCTTCTCTAAGCAATTGCAGGACCTGTTGTACTTCAGTCAGGTCTTGGTAACTCACAACAAATTACAAAGTATTGTTTGTAGATGCCAAACTTTTTTTTTTTTTTCTCAGCCTGAAACACTCAAGTGAGATATCCTGAGGCTGCCCCTCAGAGATTGTCATGATTCAACCCAGCCAGCAGCTCAGCCCCACATTTGCCCCTGGTGGGATGGGTACAGAATCATAAGAGTAACAGAGAGAAAGCTCCGGGGCTGATACAGGCAGTTTGATAGGTGAAGCAACAGCTCCACCTCCAAGGAACACAGAGCAAGGAATTCATCCCCTGCTGCCCATGGGCTGCCAGGTGTCTCAATGTCCTCCTTCCTTCTTCTCCTGCCCCAGCTGTGTGTGCTGAGCACGGCCCCCCATGCTCTGGGATATCCCTTGGGTCACTCGGGGTCAGCTGTCCTGGCTGTGTCCCCTCCCAGCCCCTCGCTGGTGGGGTTGGGTGAGGGCCAGAGGAGGCCTTGGCTCCGTGCAAGCTCTGCTGGGCACTGACCAAAACATCCCTGTGTTACCGACACTGCTTCCAGCACAAACCCAAAACACAGCCCATAATAACTGCAGTGGAGAAAACTAACTCTGCACCAGCCCAAACCAGCAGAGACACCAGCCTGAACATCAACAGCAGAACAGTACAGCTATTCCTTTACTGCCTGACCAAAACTAATGAGCAGATTTCTTCCCTTTGGCTCAAGTCTGGCAGAAATCACTGCCTCACCCTCTTGGGTAGATTGAGATTTCCAGGGAAACCCATGCAGAGTCAAGCACTGCTCAGCACGACCCCAACTGACCAAACTGTTTCTGCTCTCTCAGTACGGACTCATTCCGTTGTTTATGGAGCTGAAAAGAGTAATGATAAAGGTTTATCGAGCACACAATAGTCAAGACTAGAAGACTTTAGTCAAGACAATAGTCAAGAATTTAGAAGACTTTCCACTTGACATAGCCTCACTTTTTCAAACTACTTTACCCAAGTAATGCCTGAAAACTATAAATGAACCAGCTTTAGAGCTCCTAAAACAGGTGAAAAACATGGAAGACACTTCCTAAATCAAAATACTGATTCAATATAAATTTGCACAGTGATTCAAATATGAAAATCTACATTTTTCTTTTCCCCAGAGTTACCTCTGTACCACAGAGGTAACTCAGTGCCTCATCCAACCTTGCCATTATGCTTGATCCAGCATCAGTTGCTGTTCTACATCTGATGTGAAAACTTAAAGCCCCTTGGACTTGTTCCAGCACACAATGGGTGGTTTCAAAGAACTGGATCCCGTGCTGCATGTCAGATCAACTCGGTGTGTCAAGCTGCATGTGCCTAGGAAACTCATGGAAGCAAAGTCTGCTTCCAGCTGTTCTTGCTGCTCTCCTGTGTTGGTTTGGTACTGGAAGAGGGGGCTGTGTTTTTAGTTACTGACACACATCTGCTGATTACACACAGAGCCTTGAACTTGTCTATATTCTGCACCACAGCACTGAGAGCAGCAGCTTTGCTGAAATGTACTCAGAATTTAGCAGGTACACTGCAGAGGTGACTAATGATTTCTTGCAACCTGCTGATGCATCCCTGGCCTCACAATTAGCTCACCCAGCTGCTTTCAGAGAAAATGAGGGGATCCTTGCTGGGCACCTGCAAGGAGCTGGCGGAATGTCTGTTCTGTTACATGCTGTCCTTGAGCACCCTAATTTATGGGGCTGGTTTAGCTCAGGGCCACTTAAGAGACACAGAGGAAACTGTCAACAGCTTTTGCCTGGGACTTTACAAGAACCTGCTTTCTCTCAGGACATTTGTTTTCTATTGCTGACAATGACCTCCTCAGCCAAGCCTCTCTCTGCTACTTGCCTATGGTGATAAATATTCACAAACCTGGGAACATGAAGAGACTGGCTTTATATTAGATTACAACCTGCATACATAAATTATATCCTTATGCATCTTTTTCTGTTGGCATCTCTGAGTGCACTTATTTTAACAGGTATGTAAAGTCCCTCTTGATGACCAGGTAATTTAAAGACCAGAGGGAGGTATACAACACATTATGCAAAAAAAGCACATCAACGAACCACCAAACAAAAATCCTGGACATTTTCAGAGCCTGTTGAAAGGAAAGATTTCTGCAGACGAGTTTTACTTCTTAGTTTCTAAGAGGTTAACTGCCAGTGTAAGCTGTAAACAAGAGAAGTGAGAGAAGATGTTCATGTTGCCAACATCTGATTTGTTTACAACAAATAAAGCAACATTCAGCTGAAACCATCTTCCTTCTTTGGTAAACTTGGCAAACATTTTCAAGAAGGCTGGGATTTGGGTTTTTGGGGTTGTCTGTGGGGTTTTTGGAATGGAAACATTTGGAAACTGTTTTGAAAAAAAGCTAGTAGGAACAGCTGGTAGGGTGTCCTGGCAGGGCACTGAGACCATATCTGAGAGAACAGCCCGGCAGAACCGCGACCATGCCTCTCCTGTTCCCATGAGAACCCTAGAGCCTGTAAGGTGAACCAGCTGCTGTGGGCTTTCAGCTGCACACACACACAGACTCTGTCCACTGTACTACATCAATACTGCATGGGACAGCTGAGCCAGCTTCTAAAACCTCAATCTAGTTATGCCACTGTGCTGGTCCCAGAAGGCAAAGGATGGGAGGGAAAGAAGTAAAGCTCAAACGTTTTCAGTACTCTTTAGTGAAAGAGGAGAGTGTGCATGTGTGTAAATCTCAGCAGTACACACAGGTCTGCATTCACAACAAGCTGCTCCACCCAACACTTCCTCCTGCACATGCATCTAGGGTTGAGCCCTGCACATCAGCACCTGATCAAACGTGTGTATTCCCTTGCAAGGCAATCAGGAAGGCTGAACCTGGCCTCAGTAGCAGAAGTGGAAATAGCTATATGCTAATAGTCTGCTCTCCTTCCTTCATTCCTCGGAAGAGTCCTCACAAGCTGAATCCCAGAACAACAACACTGGCAGGAGACAATTCTGTCTTGTGTGGTCTGGCAAAGGAGGGGAAGAAATAACCTTTGCATCTACGGCAACAGGCCAGGTAGTTCTGGCAAGGATGGCCACGCAGGGCCCAGGCACTCAGAGGCTGCTGTGCACAGCCCTGTCACTAATCTGCATTGTCAAGAGAAAAGAGAGAGAACTCTTGAGTGCTTTACAGCACAGAGCTGAATGAAGATTGGCCATCTGTTTGTGCTGGATATTCCCCACTGGTTTAGAGACAAGCTACTCCCTGGCAACATGTTCAGCAATTCAAGGAGTCCCATAAATGCTCTTCTTTTATTCTTTATGAGTCTGCTGAAGAGAGCAAGTAGCACCATTTCCTACTCGTAGAAAAAGCAATGGGTTGAGGATGCTGACGGCAATGGGCCAAACATTTCTGGATTCAAGGCTCCTACAGAAGCTTTGCCATTCCGTAGTGTAAGCAAAAGTACATAGGTTGGTTCACTGGAGTCCCTGTAAGTTACAAATCCAATGCCAACACACAAAAATAGAGGTATTGCATCTAGCATGGCACTGGTGAAGAAGGAAAATAATGCTGCTTCGTTGATCTACAATGGTTTCAGCTTTCAGTGAGTCTTCCACCCTCCTGCAACTCTTGCACTACTGCTATAGAAGAATGGTGGGACCAGAATAAATTGTGCTCTGTGCAGTGTCTGTTCCACACAGCCACTTAGTGTCTCTGTCTGTAGAATGCATAGTTAATAATCTACAGGGATTACCTCACAGCAGTTTGGCTTGGAACTTCCTTAATCCACTGGACATTCTGAACTTCAGTCTGTTTCAAGCTCCATTCTGTAACTTGCTGAGAACTTTCACAGCCTATGGAGTTGAAGCCTAATTTTTGTTCTGAACCTGTATAGTAACTAAAACAGCAGCCCGAACAGTTGCCTAAACAGTGATACACAAGTGTAAGTCTCCATTTTCTGAGAGCAAAGATGTGAGCACTGCTTACAACATGAGTTTCTACAGTGGGTCTTCATTTTCACTTGTAGCTCAGAGAGGAGAGCTGGCTGGATTTCAGGCCCATTCTAACACCATGATCAAAAGGGGAGTGAGAGCTTATTTAAGGTGTTTCTCAGTGAAATGGAACAGAATGTGCTGACTTCAGAATTGCAGTTGTCCAAAAGTTAAATTTCTTTCTTATACATCAGCTTCTTTGGCAGAAATAAGATAGTAAAGGAGGCCAGTGAAAGCATCTCTTGCAAATTTTCACTGGAGACAATAATAAAAAAGTTAGAGCAAAGACTAGCATTTTTTATTTCTAATGTTGCTTTGGAAAGATTTTTTCTGTCTGGTAAATATGCACTGCAAAGTTTCTAAAAGAAGTTTCATCCTCCTGCTCTTTTGAAGCAGGTTCTGATACCCCACTTGAGATGCGGATCAGGAGGTAAAAAGTGCATTTGATCAGCACTGTAACTGCTGCTATGACCTTATTTGATCAGAGAGTCTCTAGGGGTTTAAACTCCCCACAACCTCCACAAAGAGATTTCTGAAGCAGTGACGTACTCCATATCACAAGAAACATAGCAAAAGAATTAGATGGAGAAAATAGTTAATGAAAAAACACAGAACTGCCAAATTAGTAAAGTAAATTGTTTCAAGGCAATTTAGTAAAGATGGAGATATGACATATATTCCATAGAATCATGGAGAACACTGAATGGGAAGGGACCCATCAAGACCCTTGAGTCCAACCCCCAGCCCTGCATAGGACACTCTAGAAATCCCACCCTGTGCCTGAGAGTGTTGTCCGAACGCCCTTTGAGCTCCATCAGGCCTGGGGAGCCTGGTCAGTGCCCCAACACCCTCTGGGGATAGAACATGTTCCTGCTATCCAGCCCCAGCTTCCCTGACACAGCTTCATTCCTGTCACTTTTCCAGGTGTAGTTTATCAGGGGAAAGAAAGGTACTTCTCCTTTCTTTGCAGGGAATATGTGGCCTTGGCATTTTAAGTATCTTGATTACTTGTTTTTCTTTACATTATAGAAAAGCTTTTTGGATGTAGGAAGCTAGATTTTGAGCAGCGTAGCAGCATTTCTTATTATATAGTTTTGTTTAAACAAAAGCTATTGCAAAACCCAAAAGCAGGCTCAGACCTAATTACACAAGAATTTTCTAATGCTCAGCACCAAAATGAGACTTGAGTTTGCCTTAATTTTCCTGATTTTTATTCCTCAAACTTCCCTTGCCTGTGGTTTGATAAACACACTCTACACATAGAGCTAGCTGGAAATCCAGATAAACATCACTCCTCCTCATTGTGAGCGATAAAATCTCATTATAAAGGCACAGTTGGAAGCTTTTGCTGGGCTTTCCAGAGAGCACCTCAGGATTTCTGCTCTTAGGAGCAGCAGGTTGAAGTGAATCACCAGTCAGTGGTGTTTACAGAGCAGCTTCTTGTGCCCCCTGAAGTCTGGGTGGTGCTTGGAGGGAGCCCCTGGTACCCTGCTGGCAGCAGCAGTGTCCCCGGGGCAGCCTGCTCCTGCTCCTGCCCCACCCCGGAGCTTCCCCAGAGCCAGCCGGAACTGCAGCCCATGAAACAACTCTCCTGCCAGCTGCAGCCAGAGCTCCGGATATCCTCACAGCTACAGTGATACCTCTTTGCAAACCCACACTGACGGCTACCTCAACAGCGACACAAAAACTGTATGCGATTAAAGCAGTTTCTATCTAAAGGCATTTTAAACTAAACCAGATGCTCTGCAGTTTGTAATGCCAAATAACTTCAAGAGGAGTGTCACTTGAAAGATGTTCCTTTTTTTCTATCATTTTTGCTATTCAGAAATACATATATTTGGATGAGTTATTTCAGTAAACCTCTCTTCTAAACTCTGTATCAGGAATTAACACATGCTCATTGCCAAGTTCTGCGTAGTTTATCTGGAATACTAGAGATGCCCAGGTCAATCTGACAGCATTAAAATTAACAGGCGTATTTTATCCAAAAATTTAGAACATCTCGTTACTACAGAAATCTGAGGGCTTTCATAATTTCCATTTTTTCCCCTCCAAGCACTATCCAGAGTGGTCTTCAAAAAACATGGATTTATAGGCGACTGAATATGACTTGATAAGCTGGACAGAGCTGCAGGTTTCCATTTCTCTGTGAAAATGTTACTTGAGTTTACGAACACATTTCACAGCACGTTCTTACAGCAGAAATAGAGACTCTTTAACAGCACTATTTCCCTGAAGTTTTAGATGCTCTTTCATAGCATATTCATTCTTTTACAGTTCTGGGCTTTTTCTTCCTGAGCCTATCTCTGATCAAATATCCCCCCATCAAACATGGGGGGGGTTGGGTTGGTTTTTTTGTACGTTTGTTGTGATGGGTGTTTCATTCATCTGGGGTTTTTCTGAATGGGTTGTGTCTGTTTGGGTTTTTTCTATTTATTCTTTGCTATATTTTGCAAAGATTTAGCATTAAATTGTAATAATGATCTACATCTGATCAGCGCTACACTTGGTCCCCTTCAGACATTCTACTCCTCCTCTTCTGTTTTTCACCCAACCTCCCCAAAATGCTGCAAATTCAAACATTGCACCATTTTCAGCTTCATCTCTGGTTCAAGCATTTTATATATTTTATGATCTGTGTCTGTTTTTTAATTATCTTCTTTTTATGTTGGAAGCTTTCTTTGAGGACCAAGCTTCTATCTATCAATAGTTATTTGATGATTAACGTTTATATATGTATGACTTAAACATTTCCATTATCTCTGAAAAGAATTTACAATACTATAAAACCTGTGCAGTTTACAAATCATATAGATTATATTTTGTTCTATCTCTGAATTTTTATATTTTTATGTGGTGGATATTTACATACAATACATCCTTCTCAGGCAGAAATATCTGGTTTTTCTAACATGTACCTTTATAGAGACTGCAACTCTCATCCCATGTGCTGTTGTTTTTCAGAAACCCATATGGGGTCCCGGTTTAATTGCTTGTCTGCCTAGTCCTGGAACTGTTATCAAGCCTCGGTTTGGCCACTCCGCTGTGCAGATTCGCCCACCCGGTGGGTCCCAGCGTGGCACCGTGGCAGGTACAGTGACAATGGAGGCCAAGAAAGGAGGGCTCTGTNCCAATCTCCCTGGTAGAGAAGGGGATTCCCTGGGTCAGGACCTATCACCTGGCACCCTCCAGAGAACTTTCCATGACCTGCGAAGGGCTCCAAAGTAACAGGTATGCCAAAGGAGGAGGGGAGAATGGGGTACAACCAAATACAAAACTTGTGGGGTACATGGAACAAACCATTAATACATAATTTGATACAAGGCACATCACTACAGAAACCCACCAGCACAACAACACAGACAGGAAGAAAATCAGTGCTACTGATACTGAAACTGCATTTCCAATACTGGCAAGAGACTGCAGTTTATTCTGCACATTTATCAACAGTTCTCTAATTGTCATTACTTGGAAGGTACATATGGTGATGAGTGTTCATACTTAATAATTTCTAACTACCCCTTTATGTTTACATTCTTGTAACACACAGTTAAATGCTGTATAAATTTGATTTTGCACTTCCATAATTAATTACAATATTGCTGTAGGCTTCAGACTGCAAGATGTGAGGCTCCAGGGTGAAAGAGCTCTGCTCATGAGCACTCCAAGCACAGGTATCACTGCAGAATGTTTTCCCTTCAGCACAAACCAGACCATACCCCACGTCCATGGTTAAAATTACTTCTCTCTAATGTGTATGTTTTCAGAACATGCACAAAAGTCTCCTTAATTCCCATTTTAAACATTTTCAGCTTTACAGTTTAAAGCTCTTTTACTGCCACCTGAGTGAACATTTTCATCCACAAAAACTGGAAAACATTGGCTAGTTGAGCTAGCTCAATCATGACTGGAAATGCCTACTGGCTTTCTCTTTGGCTGGGATATTTTTGTCCATGTCCCTCAATACAAATTTTCATAACCACAGAGAAAATGTAACAGAATGCTAGAAATACAGAAAACATAAACTGTCTTTTCTGGTTTTTGCCTCACAAACACCTATGGAACATTCTTGTTGCACAGCCAGGAAAGATTCTGGTTTCTGTTGCCCAGGAACAGGAAGGCTCCACCACAGCAGTGTCCCTGTCTTGCCAAAATGCCACAATGGCCATTTTAAATCAGCCTTTGAATATTCAAGACTAAACTTTTCCCTCTCAGATTCCATCATGTTCTGATCCTGGTCTCACTCCTGCCTAGATCTTTCTATGGTGTTTTCCTGTGTCATTTCCTGAAGGTTACAGACCAGTGCAAAGTTCCCACAGATAATGCATTACTTATCCTCCCTATTACATCATCTCTTTTGATATGATTACTTACTCTTTAATTTCTGAAAGAACTGCCATGTGCTGGTAATTTCCGGGATAAACCATCTGTTTCTATGAATCAATGCCACAAAATAACCTTATGACCTTCATTTCAGGGCCATTCCTTCTGTAGAAAGATTTATCCCAGCACCTGCACTATTTTTACCATATGCCTGACAGATCATGGAGGAAATAAGGATGCAGAAAAAGCAGACAAAACAAACAAACAAACCCAACCAAAAACCAACAACCAACCCAAGCCAAATGTGAATTGCCTTAAAACATCTGGGAATCTTCTGTGATAGTATTATTTAACTGCACATCTCTCTGCATTTAAAAAATATTTTTTATTGAGGTAGCCTAGTTCTTTACAGTGAGCCAACTTCATTGCTGTGTTACCATTTAGAAATGGAAGCATTGCCTCTGTTAGGCTTTTGGGTACTTTATTTTCCAGTCCATTTGACCATCAATTAAAATTACACTGCCAGGCTGACTTTCTCTCTGTGGTAAAAAGCCCCTTCAAAAGCTAACTCCAGTCTTTCTTGTAATCCTCAAACGTGTTCATAAAGAGAAAATTACTAAAGTGTTTGCAAATCACATCATAGCCTGAAAATCTGAAAAGCAGTATATGTTGCTGTCTGCAAGGACGGAGGAAACAGTAAAGCTCATACAACTCCAGAATTAAGTTCAGACTCAAAGAGAATTCATTTTATTTTTGTTTATATAAAGATGAAGCTGAACAACAAAGGAAATATGCTAAAAAGGAGATGTGAAGTGGGACAGAGAAGGGACACATCAAACCTAGAAAGGTTTGCATAACAATCACAGGAAAAGAGAATTAGGAAAATAGTAGATTTGTTGGGGTTTTTTCACGTTCTTTTCTTTTTTTTTTTTTTGAGTGGGAGATGAAGAAATCTTTTTTTTATGTGTAATTTTTGTTAATAATATCTTGAACATTGTAAGAGAACAAAGAGAACATCTGATTCAAGTGAGCAAGGAATCTAGATTTCCTGACAGGAAGGATTAAATGGAAAACCATAATAAGAAAAAAGTGCAGAATGACTTCTTTCCTGTGCAAGTCTGGGCAGTCTGATAGGAGACACCTGAGGGACGCTCTCAGTCCCAGCTGCACCTCAGGCTGGATACCTGGGTGATACCCCTTGAGCTCGGGTGATAGCTTAGCCCTGGTGAGACTGAGTAACAGCTACGGCCTTGTGCAGTTCTTTGCACTTGCACACACCCCCAACAGCCCTGACACTGAGGAATGCAGGCACCGCTGAGACACCATCTCCCAGTTGCCAATCTAGCTGTCAAATCTCTCTCTGCTACTGGCCATGCACTTGCACTTACCAACATCTGCTCTAAAGCTGAAAGTGTGGGAGCAAATGGAAATATTAAATCTACAAAAAAACCCCCTGGGTCTGAACCCACACAGACATGCTTCCCTATCACAACCAACAGAGGAGAATCAGTGACCTGTCATTTTATTGAAACTGTAGAGCTGCACAGTATTTGTTCTGTTGCATATTTCAAGAACTTTAATTCCTCTTACTACAGATTAGCTATGACACTCCCGCCATCAATAACTTACAGCTGGCTAGTAGAGGAGTACAGATCCAAACCTTTTTTTCATCGTAGGAATATCAGAAATATTACTTGCAGCTCCAAATATCCCAGGCACTGTAAGCAGCAACTAAAAGCAGTTAGCATTTCATTATGAAATAATCATAAAACAGCACAAGTGTTCTTTTACTGATGCTAACAGATGGAGACAGATCTGTGATGCCATGCAAGAACGACTGGCAGTAGTTCCTTGGGTTTAGAAAGCAGCCAGCTAATATGTACCTCTCTTCCCCACAGCAACACACCCTCTTTTATATTCAAAACTCAAAACATGCCTTGAACTATGGGGCACCGCGGTGCATCCCCAAGTTGAACCCACTCATATAGGGAAAGGAAAACTAAGAGCCTCCATGTCAGCCTGATGGGGCAATGTGCACAGAAACCTGGCTGGTCTGCCACAGTGTCATGTGTCTATCCTCTCCTAAAGGCACATTCCAAGCTGCAAGGGTAAGCTGTACACTTACTGTTTGCATTGTTCCTGAAATGTGGATGTCTGCATTGTACAGGAAATATGAATAGACTGTTGGAGCACTTCAGCTTGAAAATAAATTAAAAGCCCTGCACCCTTCTTTCTCAGTCTCCAAGGTTACCACTTGGGCTTTTCATGAATGTTACTGTTTGCTTCTTTCCTTTCCTTCTGGTTTACTTGTTTAGAGCATGGAAAAATACAGACACTAAAGCCCCCTGCATTACAGACAGTTGCCATTTTCAGAAGAGGACAGAAGGTTCAGTGCCGGTGACAATTTTGCCAAGTAAGTTCCATCTCGGCGCAATCTGTGGAAAGGGCTCAGGGAAAGCTACCTGGCTTGGGGCAGCCACTCTTTATGGCTCTACTACAGTCCTGGACCACAAAACCCTGCCTACGCCAGCTTTTCACACACAGCCTGCAGGAACAAGCAGCAAGAGATGTTTGGGGAACGCAGAAAGGGAAACGGAACTCCCATGCTTTGAAAAGCGTAAGATCCACAATTAAAGCTATGCCCCAGGTAACATCTAGCTTCAAGTGAACTATAGGGCAGCCCTCACTTTGGAGGCTCCATGGGGCCAAGCCTGTCCTTCCAATAGGCTTGCAAAATACCTTGCAGAAATGATGTTAGTCTAGGACTGTAGCTGTATGTGTACATCAAAAAGAAGTAAGGGCTGTTGTAAGAACTTAGAATATTATTTAAAATGCTTGTATGTACACCCACAGTATTAAATGAGGCTTCCAAAGCTTTCATGTTGCTGGAGAAAAATCCCATTTTGGAAATAAAAATTCATTAAATCCTTAAAAATCCTTTGCAATAATGGCTTTAATATTTTTGAACCACAAGGAACATGCATTTACTCTACCTGTGTTTTGGGCCAAAAGTACAACTAATGAGACCTGCAATTCCATTGATTTTAACTGAACTACAGTTTTATTAACATACCTGCTGAGCTATTTGGCATGTGGAACCCAAACCACACAAAGGAGATGTGTTTCAAACCTCAACATACACTCAAGCATTCTAGAGAGCTTCTTGTAGGACAGAATGAGCATTTGAAATATTTGAAGTTAGATCCAAAAGAGGGTGCATTGCAGAAACACTATAAATATCAAGTCTCCTGTCTATATTAATAATTTCTCATCTATCAGAACTATGAAGTGGAAAAACTGTGAACAAATGTTTCAAGAGGTGAGTAAAACATACTTTACTATAACATATGACTCATAGAAATGGTATAAATACTCTTGAAAACATTGTGGTTTGAAGTGAAGACACTTCAGGAAAAAGAAAGGTATTAGTTAAGGAAGAAAATATGACTCAGAGGAGCCAGGTGAAAACAGCGTTCTGAAGGTAAAGACTGGAAGGTAAAGGTAGGATTACCATCATCAGTTTTTCCAGGTGCACTGAAAAGCAAAGAAGGTTACTGAAGAGAACTTTCACCCAGAACTTGGTTTACTCTTCTTTTTTCCAATACAAACCCTACCCCTCAGCCTTGCTGGATCCCATCTGCTGTCATCCTTAACAGTGCTCTCAGGTGACCACAAAGAGCCATAAAGCACAGGGGTAGACCACCCTCCAATAAAAATGTGCACATATCCTTCAGCTCCACGCTGCTCCTAATGAGCTCCCGGGTTTCGGGTTTATTTTTCACTGAACTGAAGTGTCATGAGGACNCCCCGTAGCAGGAAACAGATTGAAAGCAAGAAACTGCAGACTCTGCCAAAAGATCAATTTTGAATACAAAAGAAGGGGAGAAGGTCAGCGAAGAAGACTCAGTTTACTTCATCATTTTATTGAAAAAGACCTCCGACTCATTTCAGAAGGCAGAACCACGCATGCTCAATGGCCTGCTTGCCAATTAGCATATGAAGCGGAGAAGGGGAGGTGACAAGGGTATGAATATGCATTTGTGTTTTGTATATTCAACATTTTTGTACATAAAAGCCTTGTAATCATCTATGAAACTTCGCAGTGTGCATTAGGGAATATCCCAGGCACTGCCCGGCCGAATAAACATACACTTTGTAACTCCAAACTGTTAGAGAGTCTTTGTCCATTAATAGATGGACATTGATATTAGATCAATGTTCGTATTTCTTTAAATCAGCACAGCCCAGTTGTCCAAATGAGCTGTGTCCTGTATGTAAGGCAAAACTTTTACAGAAAAAAAAAAAAGTCATCAGGGAACAGCTTAACACCCCAAGTGACTCTGAACTGTCATGCCCTGTAGTGGCAGGTCACCAAAATCCCTCACGGACCTCTCATGTTTTCAAAGAAAGGAAGGGTGTTACCAAGATAAAAGTTCATATTCTTGATAATCTTTACCCTGAAGCTCACCGGGTAAATGTGGAAACTTCCCTTTACCTACTGGATAGCATTTTTCAGAATTCAATGCCATAAATTTTACATACGCTATCAATTACATCAAGCACCAGGAAAAATGCCTTACACAAATGTGTGGGAGGGCAGGAAGTCTGACATAGCTTTTCTTTAAAGAAAAGAAAAATGACACATGAAGATGATGGAGAAATTCCATTTTTCTGAAAGTAGAGGGAAAGGCAGGCACAGGTGTAGTACCTTTCTCACTCAGCACCAAAAACCATGTCTGAAAACACATGCAAAAGACACTATATCCATTGTCTATTTATTCAAAATACATGTACAATACTGCTAAGGCCTCCTCTTAAAAATGTCTATCCCAGTAATCTGATGACAATTAAGCTAATTAATTACATTAGTTGTCACAGTTATCTGTTACCACAGTAATCAGGCTGTAGAAGGACCACTAAAACACCATCGAACAGCACTGGAACTAAACAAGCACAAACTTGAAGTGGCTACCTTTTGCTGGGCATTTACTAACTTTTATGCTATGTATTGCCTAAGGGTATCTAGGAAAAACAAAGGGTTTTCAAATCAATGTGCACATCTAAACTGTTATAGATGAAGTGTATCAAATTCGTTCATTTAATAAAAATAGTTTAATGTGTTGTAACCTTTGATATAAGTAAAATGTATCAAACATTGTATATTGTAACCTTGTCTAAAAAGCTAGCTGGCCTCACAGCCGAGCTACCCCACCCCTATAATCACCCACTAATTGCTCGAGCAAAAGGAGCCATTGTGCCAAGCAGGAGAGAACCCGGGGCCCACCCAGAAGATGATTCCTCGAAGGGAGATTGATATCTATCTGAGAGTGAGACCAGAGGGAATTCACCACCGAACTCAAATGCAAAGCACTGCCCAGAAGGGTTGATATAATCAAGCATGGACTCACACTCAAATGCAAAGAGTTCTCGGAGAAAGAGAATACAGGAGGGAGGAGATCCGGGAAGAATTAAACGAGATATTGAGATCGTACAGAAATTCAAATCAACTCCAGAGCCAACACTGTCTCAGCACCAAGAGAGTTCTCTCACAAGAGAGAACTTCTGAATATTCCAAGAGAAAGAAAGAGACAAAGAAACTTTTGCCCTAGGCTAAATAAACTGTATAAAATCTAGGCACTGGGACCAGAAAATTGTGAACCTCACCGGACTGCTGTGACAGGGGCAGGGTCCTGGTTCACCCAATGTTCGAACATTGTCTTACCTTCTTGTGGCATAAAATTCTGTGACTCGATTTCACTAAAATAAATCCTGTTCATTTTAAAAAAAAATTGTCTCTCGCAAATTTATTGATTTGGCCTGACCGAATCACCATCTATAACATAAACCAAATGTAAATGCATGATCCATTTTTTAAATGCTTAGGTCTATCTCAGAAAGGCAAGAAGGCACATATGCTGCTCTAAACAGGCCCAAGTAGTTTTCGTTACAAAAAGCTTAAGAAATACAACTACAGCCACATACTTCACTGACTTGGGAATCGGGGCTCAATTTGATTTCAAAAGCAAAGTGTTGAGGGTTGGGTTGCTTTCTTATAGAATTTTTTCCCAGAAGTTGCTCGGAAGCTGATTGCTCAGTGCTCGTGGGTACTTAGGAGTACTTGGGAAAGACAAAGGAAGTAGCTAAGTCAGGGAGACGGTGGCACTGGACTACGCTTTTCTCTTGGGAGGATTTTTGACTCTCGGAGGGAACAATCAGAGCTCAGTCTTTGACTGTGGGTAGATCTCACCGGCCCTCACCTGGAGCTGAGCTCAGAGTGACTTTCGTGGGTTCCCTGGGAATTCAGAATCTGGTCTCTCCCTGCCTGCCGGGAGCTGCTGCCCCCGTTGCCCTGCACCCATGGCTGCTTCAGTTTAGCTCTGGGTTTCTCTACGCCATTTCTCCTGCCTGCCGGGACGTTTTCTACAGCTCCAGGTACGGCCATCGAGCTTCGGATACACCTCGCCCCTCAGGACTGCTGCTTGCCCAGGAAAGGTGCCAGCACCAGAGAGAACTGTGACTGTTTCCTAGCTCTGTTTGTTGTT
>VYXF01009256.1:0-60491 GCA_013397295.1 Polioptila caerulea | reverse complement strand
GAGAAGAAGTTAACCGAATATTCAGACTGTACAGAAATTTAAACTAACCCGGGAGTTGGTATTGTCTCAACATCGGACTGAAAAGATGAGGTCTGAATATTCCAAGAAACAAAAGAGTCTCTGGCCCTAGGCTAAATAAACTGTATAAAACCTGAGCGCGGTGAGCAGAAAATCGTGGACCTCACCGGACTGCTGTGACAGGGGCAGAGTCCTGGTTCACCCAATGCTCGAGCATTGCTTTACCTTATTGTGGCATGAAATTCTGTCATTTTGTTTCGCTAAAATAAATCCTGTTATTTTTTTTTCCTTTTAATTTGGCTCTCGAAATTTTATTGATTCAGCCTGACCAAGTCACCATCTATAACATTGTTAATGCTATAGTTATTGTTGTTATTTTGTTTATCTTGTTAGACACACTAGTAAAGAACTGTTATTCCTGTCCCAATATCTTTGCCTGAGAGCCCCTTTAATTTCAAAATTACAGCAATTGGGAGAGAGGAGGTTTGCATTCTCCATTGCAAGAGAGGCTCCTGCTTTCTCTAGCGGGCACACCTGTCTTCAAACTAAGACACAAAGAAAGGAATGTATCACCTGTTTAGCGTGGAGAAAAGATGTTACATTTTAAGTTTAGTGAACAATTTTTTAATTTTATAATTTGTGGTTCTAACTTGAATATAAAAGTAGTCTGTTTTTATAGGTCAAGAATGCCGGTAAATGTTTCTTCAGTTTTTTTACAGTAACAGTGGCTTTTTGCCAAGCTGCATTGGTGTTTCCCCCTCTCCCTTTCTGAACTCTCTCACACTACATTGGTACATGCAGGGCTATCCAAGTCCTCAACACCTAGAAGATACCCCGGCAGGGAAGTGCAACAGCAGCCCCACAGAATGCCTCTGTACTCCGTCTGACACTGCTTTCCAAAAAATTCAGCCCTGGAAAATTACATGAAAAAACCGAGGAAAACCAAGCATTTGACCAGAATCCCTGAGAGTACTAATGTCTCTAACACGGATTTTATCATATTGGTTTGGTACTTTCTTTCATGTGTTCTGTGAATCTCAGATGTTGACAGGATGGCTCCTTTACCACAGAAAGCTTACAAAGAAGGACCAGCATGCTTCAGGTCATTCTAGGAGGCAAAAATTATCACCAACATTTGTATAAAACACTTTCGGAGTGAAAACTGCTGTATTACAGGACATTAGATCATCATGAAAAAAAAGAATAACCACTGTTTTGTCTGACTTGTGTCTTGGTTCAGGAAAAAAACACCCTGAGTTTTTCAGAATTCTCATCAACATGGTGGTGTCTATCTCAGTTACAAGAAATTCTCATAATTGTCTCCTTGTGGATTTCTCCCCTTCCAAAGGCAACCTCAATAACCTATGTTTGATGTTTAAAAAAAGCTATAATGGAATGATACCACAGAGCAGAATCTATATTTTATGTTGTTGGCATGCTCAGAATTTAGCAGAACATGGATAATTTCTTCTGTTTATTCATTTATCCTGAATTCATTTTATGCCGAATATAATTTCTACTTATCCTCAACTGCACTCAGTACTGCACTGTTTTATTAAAAATTCCACATTGTTACGAGTGCACAAGATAAGTTACTTCCAGTCAGTATGCATGACTTTCTTACACATACTCTTAAAATTCCAGTTATCCAAAGCTAAACTTTACTCGCAGTACACTCTAAAAACATTTGGGACAGATTTTTCACTCTTAGGAAAACCAATTTCAAATGAGAATCACAGATACAGAACAAATAATTCCAAAGAGCAAAATGCCCATTTCACAAAGCAATGCTGCTTCACAGCATCCTCACTACATTTAGATACCTGCAGATACTCATTTCACTTTATGATTCTCCCCTCAGAAATGTTCATAATGCATGAGATTGACTTTACACAGGTTCACATATACAAGAAGCAACTGCCTGTGTAAGTGGCTTATCTTTGAAGAGTTGTTTAATAATTTAAGCCTTAACTTTTGCAGTCACACAGCTCATAATTCACTTCAAAATTTTATGCATAAAGATTTCTTCTTGTTCCTTGCTCAGCTCAAAAGCAATGTCCCTGCACGCCAGAACAGAGTGCTTCACCACATCAGTTTGGGACGCATTTACAACTGAGGGAAATCAATCTTTCAATACAGGCAATGTGTATCACTGTCATCACTTCTCCTACAGATCTTATGTGGACATTTTAAACTGCAAGGGTAAGACATTTTCCCTAGGTCACTGTGCCAAGCCTCAGACTCCCTTCAAACACAAAAGGCTGGGCTTCCGTTTTCCCTTTTTTTGTAATGCCATGAAATTACAACTGCCAATACTGGTTTTTCATACAGGTAATACCTATAATTATCTAAAGCATGTTAGGAAATAATTGCACAGAACATAAAAAAAGTAATACAAGATGAGAAAAACTGGAACCACTATTTTCATTATATATAGAATTAATTTTAAAACATGTAAGTAACCTTATTAAAATTTTAACTAGCTTAGAGAATGTAATTTTTCATTTACAGTCCTTGGCATAAATCTATTAAATCTCTGAAACTACACCAAAAACCCCTTGATGTTAATAAACTAAATAATTCAGTGTCAGGAAACAGAGTAAAATTCAAAACCAAACATAAAACTGACTCTGAAAATCACATATCCATTCAAATTACATATGGTTTAAGTTTTTGATGAAGCTAAAAGAAAAATAAAGTCAATGCTTTTGTGACCTGTTTTACTGAGAAAAAAAACCTATTTGATTCTTTCTAAGCCATACAAAACATCTTGAGCAACAGGAGCTTTATTAGGCACAAATTGTCTCATAGCTCAGAGAAACAAACTTGTTACAGTTCATAATTCACTAACTCAATTACAATTCATTATTTTCAAATATTACACCCTTACAACCACATTATTTGTCATATTTGTAAAGCCCTCATGTTTCAGTCTTTGCATTAATGGCCAAAATTTTAATATCTGTCAAACAAAATAGAACTTCTTTTCCTAAGTCAAGAAACCGTTACAGGGTGATTTGCTATTATTAACCAATCTGGACTCAACCAGCTGGAAGGGTTAGTTCTGCAGAGGCCCACCTCTAACAAGGTATCACGACTCGCCTCCATTTGGCACACAGCCTGAAGACCCCAGAACTCCCAGGAGGCCCACTGCTCATGAAGAAGTGAGTGGCATCCCTGGGGAAAGCAGCCCACACACCACTGGGCTTCTGCCAGCTCACAGTCACCATCCCCAGAGCAAAGGCATCACCAAGTGATACGGGAGGTTCTCCGGACGCACTGAACCCTCAGGTGAGAGAGGAAGGCAGAACACCAAAACCTACTCTGACTGCACGCACAGCTGCTTACTGGTAACCTAAGCAGAGACAAAACAAGCACCATGCTGCCATGTCCAGCCCCCAGCTCTCACCCCAGACAAGGCTGCTGCACTCCCAGCCCTTTGTGTGAGAGTCGGTGTCACATCCAAATGGCAGGGCACTGGCAGGAGGCCACGCCTGCAGAGCCTCAGCAGACACAGCAGATCCCTTGCCCAGAGGTTATGGACCCCTCGTCCCCGGGAGTGCCCAAGACAAGGCTGGATGGGGCTCTGAGCAACCTGCCCTGAAGGAAAGAAGTCCCTCACAATGAACAGGGGGTCAGAAAAGGATGATCTTTAAAATCCCTTCCAACCCAAACTGATGCCTTAGGTTTTAGCTTTTATATTTCTCAGATTCTGTGCTGTTTTAGTGGGTAGCTTTAGGTTTCATATTACATGCTACTGAGTTGTCTTCACAGAGTAGATAGACAAAGCAATTCTTTCTCTAGCTCAATACCAAGTACAACTTTCAAGCCCAAGAATGAAAACAGCGGTGAAGTGAGAAGAAAAAACAAGGAGGATGGAGCTTCATAACCTGAAGTGTAGTGGTGTGCTTTGTAATCAACTTTGTATTAATGGTTTGTTCCTTGTACCCTTGTATTTTTGTACTTGATTGTACCCTCTCCTACCCCACCTCTCCTGGGCAAGACGGCCCTCACCAAGCCCAGAAAGTTCTCCGAGAAGGCCTAAAGTGATAGGCCCTGAAACAGAGAATCCCCCCACACCTCGGGAAGATTGGCTGAGGGACCCAAGATTCAAATGTTAAGATAACCCCTGAGGGACCGGTTGGAGGACACTTGGGACCCAGCCCCCAATCTCCCCCCCCTTTAAAACCTGATGCACGCTCTTTGTTCTCCGCTCTGCCCTAGGGGAAGGACATCGGAGGGAGAGGCGCCGTCGGGTGCTCCATCAATAAACCGGCTTTACCCCCCCCAAGGCAGAGACTCTCCTTCCTTCGCCGCAGCCGTCACCACAAATCTGCCGCCGAGTGCCGCACCGGGAACCCACGGGTCAGGCTGGATCTGCCAAGCAGCAGAGAAGCCAGACTGAGGTCGTGTGGGAGGGCCAGAGCCAGCCAAAAGGCCCCTAAACACCCACACTGAAGTGATGGTTGGACAATTGTTTCTAATATGCTGATGAACCAGAACTTATAAAAGTGTGGGACCTCATGATCGGGCATCCATTCTGTGACCATTTTGGGGAATCTTGGGTGTGGTCCGGCTGGACTCTTGTGTGACCCAGGTGTCCCCGCTGAGGCCTTTTAATAAATCCCTACTTTATTCTTTTGCCTGGTCTCTGTTCGAGGTCAGTCTCCAGAAGGCATCAAAAGAATTCCACGACTCTTATTATGCAAAAGATATGCACAGCCTCTCCCAGCCTTCAAGGCTATGGACTACTGGAAAAGAACTTGGAATTTGATAGGCTGGGCCGAGCCACACGTCCTGCTGCTCCATTAGCAGCAAGAATGAGGTAAATCCAAACCTGCTGGTTGAGGAGGCAGCTGACAAAGAGCGGACAAATGGAGTCAGCTATTCAACACAGAATCACAGAATCACTAGGTTGGAAGAGACCTTCAAGATCATCGAGTCCAACTTGTTCCCTGACACCTCAACTAAACCATGGCACCGAGTGCCACATGCAGTCTTTTTTAAAACACGTCCAGGGATGGTGACTCCACCACCTCCCTGGGCAGACAATTCCAGTACTTGATTACTTGTTCTGTAAAAAACTTCTTTCTAGTATCTAACTTATATTCCCCTTGTCGTAGCTTGAGACTGTGACCTCTCGTTCTGGCAGTTGCTGCTTCAAGAAAGAGACCAACCCTCACCTGACTACAACCACCTTCCAGGAAGTTGTAAAGAGTGATAAGGTCACCCCTGAGTCTCCTTTTCTCCAAACTAAACAACCCCAGCTCCCTCAGCCATTCCTCACAGGACTTGTGTTCCAAGCCCCTCACCAGCCTTGTTGCCCTCCTCTGGACATGCTCAACCATCTCAATGTCCTTCCTAAACTGAGGGGCCCAGAACTGGACACAGCACTCGAGGTGAGGCCTCGCCAGTGCCAAGTACAAGGAGAGAATGACCTGCCTGCTCCTGCTGGCCACACCATTCCTGATACAGGCCAGGATGCCATTGGCCTTCTTGGCCACCTGGGCACGCTGCTGGCTCGTGTTCAGTCAGCTGTCGACCAGTACCCCTGGTCCCTTTCTGCCTGGCCACTGTCCAGCCACTCTGTCCCCAGCCCATAGCGTTGCTGGGGAGTTATTGTGGCCAAAATGCAGGACACAGCACACCTTTGGCACACCACCTTTGCCTTGGCTTTCTCCAAAAATGCCTCTGTACTCAGTTTCAAGTGGTTCAAAGAGAAGCTGAACTATCAATAACATACAATAAACTATTTGAGATTGATCCTTAAAAGTCACTGGAATCCAACAAGTCTCATTTGAGTGTATTGAGCAAACTGTGTGTGTGTCCCTTAAAGGCCATTCCATCACTGTTAGAAATTCATGGAGACCAGAAAAAACACAACAACTGGAGAAAGTGTCTTCAAAAATGTCAGAAGCCCTGTGCGGGCAACAGGCCAGACAACCCAAGTGGCTCAGAAAATGGCATGATCCCTCTTGCAATACATTTTTGGGCATGCAAAAGGAGGATAAGGTGACTGGGAACAGTCAGTGCAGATTTACTGAGGATAAATCAAACCAAACAAATCTGATGATCTTCTACAACAACCACATTTGTGGATGAGGAAAGAGCATCAAATATCACTTCTTTTGACAAGGCTTTCAATACCATCTCCCATGATTCTTGTTAGGTCATCACAGACTGGAAAGATGGATTGAAAAGATCAGGATCAGAGGGTGATGGTAATTAGGCGGCACTCTATCTCGATGCCTGTGACAAATAAAGCACTGCACGCATGGACCAACCCTGATATTCATCCTCCTTAACATCGTTATCGATGCCATGCAAGAGGTGACAGAACACACACTTCCCAAGTCTGCCAAGCACCAAAATGAGGGCAGCTGTCAATACACGAGGGCTGGGGCTGCCATCAGTCACAATCTGTACAGGCTTGAGGAGCAGGCAGACACAGGACCTTTCCCTCCAGAGAAAGCCCAGCAGTGCACCAGGTTTCCCAGAGAGATGGTTCTGCCTGCCTCCTTGCAGTGTCCAAGTTGTGACTGAGCAAAGCCTTCAGCAGCCTGGTCTGACTCCAGGGCCAGCTGCCTCAAGCAGGGGGTTGGACTCTAGCCCTCCCGGGGTCTCTTCCAAATTGAACCATGCTGAGATCCTATTCCTGCCGGCAACCTCTTGCAACCTGAAATGGTGAGAGCATTTTAGGAGCTGCCTTCACACACAGGAGAGAAAGCTTTAGGCAAGGTTTGAATAAATGGTTTGTCTTTGGTAAACAACTGCACCAGGCACTTGTCTTTTGCCCATGTCCACAAATTTGCATGCACATAGCAAAACTGTTCTCTGGAGTCCCTGTCTTGCTTTAGAAAAAACCAACAAAATCTCAAATCAAAACCATGTGCCATCCACAAGCAACAATACTGACAATTCCAGATGCAGTTACACTGGATTTCCCTGCACATGGGGGTACAAGCCAATACCCCTTTTTGTACTGTAACAGAGCTTTAGTATGGGGGGAAAGAAAGCCTGAAAAAACTCCTAATTAAATGAGAGCTATATGAAAGTGGAAGCTGTCATCTTTTCAAACTCAGATGAGCTAACAACGTTCTTCTCCCCCATACAGATGTCCTTTGTCTGCCAGTTACCACTTTGCAACTTAAATTTAACAGGCTCCTTACAGAGGACGTTAAGTCGCACAGCATAAATCAGCATATAAAAAGCATATGCTTTTTTCTCCTCTTATTCCATGGTAATATTCTCCTTTACCTAATCTTCCTCTACTCTAATAGTCTTCTCTGGCCACTCTTTATCTCCTATTTCACTCCCCTTCCTCAAACCTTTTGTTGTACATAAAAGAAATGTATTCCTGCTGAAGTCTCTCTTCCCTTCTTTATTAACAGGATGATGAACCACGAGACCTAATGTCACACAGCTTTGATGTGACTAGAATGTTCTGGCTCTCTACACACTGACGTTTCCTCTGTAGCAAAACATTATTTGAAAGTTTGGTCCAAGTCTCTTTGGATTTTTCAGAATTACATAAGACTCATAAGAAAAAACCAAATACTTCACGGTTTTTTTTGGTGCTCTGAAGAATAGACTGTTGTCATTTCATCTGACAAGTAAAAAGAGCTCATAACATATCCTTGTGGGAAAGGAGACAGTAAATTGACAGTCACATCTAACAAGTGTCATTGAAAATTCAGGCATAAGGCAATAAACTTAAAATACCTGAAGTACTTTAATAAATTTCTGGTAAGTTATGAAAATGTGATATATATTTGAAAATTTTTATAGGAATTAAATCTATTTTCTAGCATTTATGACTGGGGGAAATGTTACAAAAGGGAAAATAAATATTTTTAGTAAAAACAGGCCAGCAAAGAAAAATAGTCATTGTTCATTCTTTGGGTTTTGTTTGGTTGTT
Source organism: Polioptila caerulea (assembly GCA_013397295.1). Classification (NCBI taxonomy): domain Eukaryota; kingdom Metazoa; phylum Chordata; class Aves; order Passeriformes; family Certhiidae; genus Polioptila; species Polioptila caerulea. The sequence goes on along the minus strand of VYXF01009256.1, from coordinate 52,555 downwards.
TTGGGGTTTTGGTCCGTTGTTTTGGGGTTTTGTTCTTGAATTTAAATAATAGTTTGAATAATATCAGAAAAATCAGAAAAGCAACTGCAGATGTATGGGCTGTAATAGAAATACCCACAATAAATTAATTAAACAACTGAAACCATCTACATGTCATTAGACAACTTTTAAACCATCTAAAATTATGTTCTTTTACATTTGAGAAGAGTATTAAAATTAGACAATTTTAAAATGGAGAAAATGAGAACAACATTAAAACATTATGCAAACTTCAGACAAGCAATAATTCCAGATTTTTGTCCCCCTTTTCAGAAGAAATAAAGCCACTGCTCTGAATGGTGCATGGTTAGTTCCAAGCTACTTGAGTAATTAAAATCAGTGTCATTAAGGTTGGAAGAGTCCTCTAAGATGATCAAGTCCAACCATCAACCCAGCACCACCACTTCATTCACCACTAAACCATGTCCTCAAGTGCCACAGTGACACATTTTTTTGGTATTTCCGGGGACGGTGACTCTCCATGAAGAACTGAAGGTGTGCGACGGACAAAAAAATCTTTCAACTAATTTGAGGTCAAAAGATTGGTATGTTTATTGCAGCGCTGGAGCATAGTGGACTATCATCCTAAAGACATGTGCTGAGTTTACAAAGCTTTGATTCTCTGTTTATTTTCAAATCTATGTATATTCATAAAGTTCCCTAACATGCCTACACATACTCATCACCTCTCCCTGTGTTGTATTTAAATTACTTGGATGTCTGCTTGCAGTTGCGCAGTTCTCTCTTTAATTGAGGCCATGGTCCTTTTGATTTGACGTCTTCCTCTTCCTTTCGTCTTTGAAAGACGTCTTCCTCACCACTTTGTCCTGCTGCCAGGTCTTTGTGACACCTTGATTATGGTCCAGGCTCTTGGCTTTGAGCACTGAAAGTCTTGGTTTGCTAAGTGTCAGATCCATGATAGATTGTCCTGCTCTATACCTACGTATTAATGATTAAAATCTTATTTTCTTCTTTGAAAGAAGAAAACTTCCAAGTAAGTTTTTTATTAGTTTCTTCTTTGATCTTATTATTATTATGCTAGGCCCTGCTATATGACATGTTGCTTGCATCTTGCTGGCTACATTTCGAATTCCTAAAATTTTTTTAGCCCTTTAACTCATCCAGCTTCCTCATGCAGTCTGTCCCAGTGCTTGACAACCCTCTCTATGAAGGATTTTCCCCTGATATCCAATTTAAACCTCCCCCAGTGCAATTTGAGGCCATTTTGGCTCATCCTGTCACTTGCTACCTGGCAGAAGGACTGAGTGGCACTCACCTCACTACAAGCTCCTTTGAAGTACCTGACCATGACTGGAGTCCACTGCTCTCCTTCACAGCCACCTGGAGAGCTCCCTGTCAGATTAGGGATGCAGTTTCCCGCCCAAAGGTGACTATGGCTTGAGGGGCTCCTGCTCTCAGTACCAAGGACAGCAACCAAAGCTCTTGCAGCAAGTGCTTTGTGTACATGTGAATGGTGCCCAGGCCTCATTAAAATTTTTCTTCTGCCCTAGTAAAGGTCAGCAAACAACTCCTGGTTACAGTCACTTGTTCTTTGCGTACTACATTCAGGCCTGCCTACTCAGAGGCTGAATAAAAGGACAGAAATTTTCTATGCCTCTTATTTAAGAATGCCTCAGCACTATTTTAGCAAGTCCTTAAAATATGAGAATAATTTTTAAATTAGAATCTTGAAATACCACTTGTGTATCTGAAATGTAAACTTCCACAGATTTTTTAATTTGTCTGAGCTAACATTAACAACACAGTCAGCAATACAACATCACGGATCTATTTCCTTTATATGGCACAAACTAGCAAACCACTTTAGAACATATTTGAGTTCAAAACCCCAGCTATTTCATTTACTACTGAATCTAATCCAGTAAGTTTAAATGAAAACCAGAAAGTCTGTCCTGAAAAGTTTAATGTCAGTTTTTACTTGACACCTTTCAGCAGCATCCCCAGCTATTGAGCTCAGTGTTAGAAACCTTCAGCATTAGCACCTCTGACCTTTCTCTATAAAACAGAAAGCAGCAAATTGTCAAAAGGACAATTAACAGAACAACTGCTTGTGTAGGCTGTGCAGGTGTTCTGCAGCCTTGGAAGGCTGCGGTAAGCAAGCACAGACAGACTTTTTCATAAGGAAAACTCGGCTGGGGAGTACAGAGAGAGGGCAGTCAATGCTATTATACAGGCAAAGTATTTGCTCTCTTTCACTGGGAACTCCCTTATTGGAATTACTGCATAAAAGCGAATAAACTGAAGGCCACAGGGAGATACAGGCTGTCTAGAAAAGGGCAAATGAAGAGAGATTGGAAGAACTGGAACAATTTAGTTTCAAGAGGGATACATGAAAGACAGTGAGATTTATATTGAAATATGGCTTTCTAACAAAAAGTTCCCTTTTGAGCTTTATTGTATTTTACAGTCCTTTATTTAGGCATAAATATTTGAATAAAGAAAATTTAAAGTAGGTATTTTAAAATTTCTAATTATATTATGAACATTTGTCCATAATTTATGTATGATCTGAAATGAAATGTGATCTAAATATTGTAATTCCAATTTACTGTCATTTCCTGAACCCCAAGTGACAGATTTTTATCAACTCTGTGCATCATCTTTATTCCTTTCCAAAAATCTTGCCTATGTATAATTTAGAATGAGAACAAGAAAATTATATTCCTATTGCCCTGTACAATTCTGATTATTTTATAGTAGAAGAAATCAAGCCTTCTCCCTTTTTGCCATGTAAAACTCCCATTTTGACACTTTATGTTATTGAACTAATTTCAATAAAGAACAAGAATTACATGAAGGGAAAATGAAACCTCTCTGAATCTGAATGCAGCTTGTCTGACAGACAGAAAAGGGGCAGAGACAACTGAATCACACAGTTACTGAAGTCATCACCAGCAGCCAAAGAGTGGACTGTCCAATAAAAAGGTCTGTAAAGATACTGATTACATTTGCGATTGGAATATCTCCTTGGTGCAGCACACTGCAAAAGTAACACGCCAAAAGGAATGCTTGGGCCTAAGGAGCCATTGAACTGCTTGAGACTATGAAATTCCTTACTTGCTCAGCAGCACTTTTACATTTCAGGATTCATCAAAATATTAGCAGCTAATGAATGCATCTCTCTTCCCTCAGACATGACTATTTACTTCACACAAGTGAGTTATTTGAGTCACCTGAGAGAAACACTCTAATACAGAGCCCTCTCCGGTAAAAAAAAAAAAAAAAATCTTATTGTTAAATCTTCAGGATATAGTTCCAACTCTAGAAACATAGGAAAGCTAAAGCAACTCTTCTGCCACCCTGAGAGCATGATGACATCATCAAAAGGAAGAAGAGACTCCACCTGACCTCCTGCTGTAAAAGTGTAAAAATTCACACCTCCATAAACACCTGGTGAAATGAAAAAAAACCCAGTACTTAGTGATGAAATATTCAACAGAGAAACCCAGTTTATTTAAAATACAAATCACAGTCTGGTCTTCAAGTTATGGGTTTGCTAGATATTGAGGACATGAAGATCTCATAAATTCAGATTTTTCTTCCAAAAGCATTCAATGTTTGGAAATACACAAACTGGGAAATTAAACCCATCCTAAATATATCTGAGATGCCAATCCCTAGTAAAAGTAATAATAGGGTTCATTAATGTAAGTTACCTTGGCAAAGCAGGTTCCAGATTGTTAAATTTGCTTTTAAGTCCAGGACATGGATTGAACTCTGGAATCCTCATGGGACAGAACTGCTGGTGGGGAGCCTCTCACACTGGGCACGACCCCGCACCAGGCACGGCTCCTCACCGGGCACGGCCCCACACGGGACACGGCCCTGCATGGGACACGGCTCCACACGGGACACAGCCCTGCACGGGACACGGCTCCACATGGGACACGGCCCATCACGGGACATGGCCCCCCGTGGGACACGGCCCATCACGGGACACAGCCCCGCATGGGACACGGCCCATCACCGGGCATGGCCCCGCACGGGNCGGCCCATCACGGGACATGGCCCGTCACGGGACACGGCCCGGGCCCTCCGGTAAAACCGCACGGGACACGGCCCATCACGGGACACGGCCCCACACGGGACACGGCTCCTCACCGGGCATGGCTCCTCACCGGGCATGGCCCCGCACGGGACACGGCTCCTCACCGGGAACGACCCCGCACGGGGCACAGACCCTCACCGGGCACAGCCCAGCCCCTCACGGGGACACGGCTCCCCACCGGCATGGCCCTCACTGGGCAAAGTCCCTCACCAGGCACGGCACGGCTCCACACTGGGCACGGCCTCGCACCGGACACAGCTCGGCCCCGGGCCCCCTCCCAGGCACTGTCACGCCCCTGGCCAGGCTCAGCCAGGCCCAGAGCTGCCACTCCCAAGGCACTGGATATACCAGGGATACAGCAGGGCTCCCCTCCCGTGCCTGGCTCCAGCAGGACTGTGCTCCTCTCTGAAGAGCCCCGTGTCCCCAGCTGGCCGGGGGGAGCACTGATGTTTCACCACTCCAGGCTCAGGCTGGCTTTGCAGACACCCAGTTATTTTGGAATCCAGCAGGATGTCTGAGGTCCCACAGCAGAGTACTTCACACCGCACCTACTCTTACCATCAGCTGAGATCATAACTGCCTTGCTGAGCACCACGTATGAAGCTACAGAGTGTATCGCCATGTTCTTAGCTGTGTTCATCTCAGAAAAGGGGAAAGACACTTTGAAACTTACACACATGCTTCTGACTCATGGATAAGCTTTAAAATGAACAGCAATTCTAGGCCTTACTTTATTCTGCACTATTCTGTATGTTTTCTATAAACTCCAGAGTATTTTGCATGTGCTGCATATTTCTACTTACAGAAATATTCCATCTATGAGTCCATGTCACATACTTTCAAGCGACATCTTTAAACTTTTACTTTATCATTGGTCATAGCAACCCAAAAGTTACAACAAGTCTTAATACTCAGCACATCTAACTGTTTAGGAAAAAATTCCAAAGTCCAGCTCAAACAAAACAATTCCCAATGCTCTTTGCACACCCATAAAGGTTACAGCATAATAATGCTCTATTCTTTTTCAGGGATTTCATTATGAGGTAAGCCATGACCTTGTTGGGATAGTAAATACAGTTTGTAAGTAAGTCAGTCCAAACGGCATCAGGAAAAATCAGAATCAGATTTTACAACCTAAAAGCACTGCCCTTTACATGTGGCTATCCTCTGGATAATGAACAGGAAAAGCTATTCCCTTTTTCCCAAGCTGAACTGTTTCACTGGGTTACAGCCCACAGTGACACAGCAATTGGTGTCTCAAATGAGACTCAGCCATGTGCTGTTGGCACTAACAATCTTCACACACACACCCACACACACCCACAGACACACACACAGACTCTATTTTCTCTACTCCAAAACTATTAAAATTCAGCTAGAATTCATTTTATTCCATTTAACATTCTGTTTTGCAGTTTATACGTGGGATCTAGTAAAATCACCAAACTTTGCAGATTCCTTGTGGTTGTCAACTGGGCACATTGACACAGCTCTGAATTCTCTAGCAGCAGAATAATAAAGCTTCCAGCTTCTCTGGAAATGTGTCTGCCACAGGAATCCACCTGATGCTGCAGAAGAGCAAGAGGGATGACATCTACACTCACTCTGCTTCCTACCATCTGCCCCCTTCTCTGAATGCTGGTATAACCAGACTGACATGGGTTTGAGCCTGTCAGAATGTACCCTGGATCAGAAAGTTGTGCCACATTTTGAAGAGAAACATCTTGGTAAACAGCACAGATCATGCCCAGTCCTCCGGGCATTTTCCGTACTCCTCTAGGTATAGCAAGATTTTTGAGGGTAATTAAGGCCAATCCAACATAAATAGTAGGTAAAGACAAAACTCAATACTGATACTGGTTTACTATAGTTATTCTAATAATAACTTGGCAATGACACCTAATTTCATGCTTCCCAGATGGGATTCATATATTTTCGTATGTTTTCAGCAGCCAAATAACCACAACTACAGTTTGTCTGGCGGCAGATTTGTTTCATACAAATGTAGTACATGGCAGAAGACAACAGCTCCTAAAAAAATCTCCTAGTGCAAGTATGTTTCAGTTGCATGTGGTTCCACTATTTACTATCACAGGTTTCTCCTGCATTTCCATGTTTCCCATGTTTTTGTTCATGACAGGTCAGATGTCTGTGCTCAGTGCCCATCAGACTGCCTGAATCTTGCAGGCTGGCATGCTGGTTTTGCTCAAATCGTTTTTTAAGGCCCTACTGGGATAAGCAGCCTGCCCAGCAGGTGCTATGCGAAGACTAAACCCTCCTATTAACAGGCAGTCTTTGCTCTGTGAATGGTGTGAGGTGTGGGGCAGCAGGAAGGGACAGACCAACAGGGCAGTGCAGTTTGACTCTGATGCTCAGCGCTGAAGACAACAAACATCCCCAGAGCTTCAGCAGCCTCAGCATGGTCACCTTGTTTTCATGACTTTCATCAAGCAGAAAAGTACGAGAGCAGCTCCTCCTGAGAGCAAGGAGTGGCAGAGCAGAAGGAACAAAGGTGTGTCTTCAAAACACAACACTTGGATGGAGGCTGCCATGAAAGGTTTTCTCCCACTTAGGACCCATCATTTTGTACGTGACAGAATGGCATCATTTAATGAGGCAAAAAGTGTAAATGACACAATCAAACCACCAAGAGAAGTGGTTTGACCAGCAGTAACCTATGCGGGCACTAGACAGACAATTGTTAAAACCCTAGAGTGAAAGTCTAAGAAGATTCTTTCCTGAACAGTAGCAGGAATTCAGCTGTGAAAACTCTGTGTCTATATGCACTGCACAGGCAGGATTTCTGCATGCCAGAATGTGCTTTGGTACAAGGACATGAAAAGAATGACATGAACAGGTGACAGCTTCATTTCCTTCCCATGGTGGCAACATGAACTTGCCAGTTCAGTGTTATCTCAGCTGCAGCCATGTTCTTCACTATTCCTCTTCAAGGAGAAATCAAACAATACAAGAGACACTCATGCACCCCAAGCAAGCACAAAAGGTCATCGCTTGCTTTAAATGACAGGGAAGTCAGGCTTACATCTCTGTTATAAAAAGAAAAAGCTTCATGCTGAGAAAAGAAAATTCGTATGTTTTCCCCCTAAACTTCATTTTCAACTTTAGTAGGCACAGGAAGGCAGAGCACTAAACCATTTTATTCAGCTCTCTTGTTACTGAGTTGAGCCTTTCTTTCCACTGCACAGAAAAGCAGCAGAATCAGACACACCAACACTCACGCTCTGAGGGGAAATCTGCCTCTTCCCACTGTTGGACTTCCAAACAAGACTGCATGTAACCAGGGATACTCTTGGGGAGGCAGATGAGGCTTTGCTTGTGCAAATCAAATTTAATATATCTTTAGTGTCCTTTGACCATGCATAAAATTCTATTCCTTTTAAAAAGAACTGGCACAGCTGCCCCAGGCTGCCACTTCCTTCAGCCCACGCTGCCACCTCACACCCCACAGCACTTGCCTGGGGTAGTAGGAAGAGATGGAAGACTTATCCTAAGCACCCAAAGCACGCTGATCTCCTCTTTCGTTCATTTATAAAGATGAGCACATTTCGCACGTGCTCCAGGTGTACAGATGTACGGTCCCCCTGATCATTTCAAACAACTAAAAAGTTGTTCATGAGAGTCTGGAGACATTTTTCACTGGTTCAGTCGCTCCTAGACCACTACTCCCCTCTTTCCGCTTCTGACACTTCTCTACCTCCCCTTGGCCTGTGAGGAGTCTGCCTGAGGAGTCAATTTAGTAATTTTCCATATCAATTATATTCCAACTTCGATCATGCTTGCTACTTCCAGCTGTACTGCCTCGTTTTACTACATCTTTTTGACTCTAAGTTTCTTTAGAACTCTGCATTTTAGGTCATGGATGAGAATTCTACGTAAATATAAGGACACAATTACTTCTTTCTGTTTTCTATTCCCACTACGATAATCTTTAACACTCCTCTTTATTGAGATCATTACTGAGCAAAACTCCAGCAATTTTCAGAACTGCCAATTATAAACTTCCTTGTTAGTGTTTGTGTTCAGATCAGAACCAAGCACTTAAAAGGAATTATTCTCTCATGTGTATTATTTTGTGTTTTATTTACATTTAATTTCATTTGACATTTTATCACCCAGTCACTCAGTATCATGAAAGATTTCATTTCATATTCACATTCAGGTCCACTTCACTGTCTTCCTGAATAACTTTATCTCACGTGCAAGTTTAGTCATTGCACTGGTTTATCTCCTGACCATTTCTCTGGATGCCTGTTTAGTCCTTCAACAAATGCAGTGTGGCTAAGTTTTCTTAAAAATACTGGGAAGGTACCTTGTCAAATGCCTTTTTTGAAGTCTAAATTGATTTTGTATCATCAGGCATTATCTTATCTACCTGCTTAGCTACTCCTTCAGGGAACTACCATGGATTTGTGGGATTTGTAGTTCAGTTGTCTTCTGAACTACGCTGACTTTTCCCCAAAATACCGTATTCATCTCTGTCCATTCAAACTATTTCTTATTATGGCTTCTGTCTCTCTTCCCCACAACAGACACTGGTGTTAATTTCTAACATCCTCACCTACCCTGTCACTTGGGAAGGCTGACTTTCCTTGGATTTTCCCAGGGGCTTTTCTGACTGGGGACAGACCTTTGCTCTGCCCATGGCCACCTGTACAGTGACCAAAGCTGTACAAGACATGACATCCATGGTGTGAGCAGATTCTGACAGCCTCACATCAAGGAGATCAGCCGTCTCAACCCACTGCCATAATTCCTGGGATTTCCCTGGAACACCACAAGCCTCTGATCTCTCACTAGACCATTATTCTTCATTACTGTATTTGGCCAAGTCACCCTTGCAAGTCTGCAGGGCCATCCAAGGGGATCTGAGTATTGAGTTTTTCAGCAACAGACTACCACAAGGATGGAAAATTCCTGACACCTCTAGTCTCATATGCAGTGATATTTTTGTACAGCCTTTTTCCTTCTGCAGAACCCTAGCTAAGTTTCCAGCACTGTAGGTGTCCTGGTTCTCCATTTTCTGCTAAATGAAATACTGTCTGAAGAAAGGCTGCACTTCAGTACTGCTATCCTGTAATTAAGAAAGCTAAACATAGATCAGACACTGTTTCTCAAGGGGTTTTGGTCATTGGATGCTTCATTATTCTGACCTCGTTTTCCATTAGCATATTGAACTGGGTAATGGATACATATTGCCACCTATATAAATTCAAACTACCCCGCAATCAGCTTTAACTTACATTCATAAGTAAGTAATTGCTTTTGGATTTATAATCAATTCTAAAGTCAATATGTTACTGAAAAAGTAACTCTTTTCTTGGAGGATGGCTGTATTTTCTGGTCAGCTTAGCAATTCTGTGTTTCAAGCAATGGTGTCCCCAGCAGACAGAGAATTCTTGAAACTAGGACAAGAAAAACTTCTCCAGGTTCAGGGTATTGATGTTTAGTTTCTATGAGAAGCTGCAGCCTTTTAAGTCAGTTTGTATCGTACCCATGAGGGGGCCTTGGCAATGCCCTTAATGAAGGGCAGTATGAAAACTTCAGCTTCAGGGTAATTTCCTTGCTGGCACAGGACTTGCACCATGTCAACCCTCCCCTTTTGAAAGTTGCTTTTTTTTAAAAGGAAAGAATACTATCCTATGTTTATTTCACAACTTGCATTAAATGGCTTTGTGATACACCTTTCTGTATACTAGAGCATTATGAAGTACACTTCCTCCTCATGTAAACTCTGCATTACAAGCATTTTATAACAGCTCCCAGTGGAATCAAAAGAAAAATCCTTAGCAGTTCTAGAGGCAGCAAGATAATAAAGTTGTCTCTGATGGAAGCAATGATGTATACTTATAAATGGTTTGAGCTGGTGATTAAATAAGGGCTGCAAAGAAAACTTTTCATTTCACTACAGTGACCCAGTTTAGCAAACACTTCCCAGTATTACATAGTGTCCTTTGCTCCTCCTGCTGTCCTCTCTATTTTCAATATGCCTCACATCATAAGGGAAGCCTTTCAATGCTACTCTGAAACGGCACCAACATACACAACAACCTCCCCAGGAGGGTCAGGGGAGTCCTTCTTGAGCCTCCACATGAAGCTCCCTCCAAGCATCTTAAGTAGTACAGAGAGGCTGGTATAGGCACAAAATCACTGAATGAAATCAGTTCAAAAAAATAGTCTCCAAATCCTTCATTGTTCACTGATTCAGGTGGATATTTCAATCCCTCCAGAAAGGAGGAGGGAAATACAAAACAGTGAACAGGTTGTGATTATTCAAAACCCTAGTATTTCTTTCAAAGTGCTAACTTGTTTTGCTCAGAAAAAAAGTGAGTTTAAAACCCCCAAATTATTACAGAATTTGCATCAGATTATCAAGTAGGTCTGATTAGTCCAATCTCAAAGCTGAGATCTGGCATTGGGTCAGTATGTCAGGAAGACAGAAGCCTGTCCCTGGCTGTGCCCCTCTCCAGCACACAGCAGGACTAGCCTGAGTCCTGGGACAGCCTCCCTGCACAGCACAGACCTGACCTCCCTCGCGCAGGGATTCCCACAAACAGGTGTGCACCTCCCCAAAAGACCAGACCCTTCAGATGAGCAAAACCCAGCAAACAGCCAAGAGGGCCATCCCAATCTCTTCAGAAAGGATGGACAGAGATGGCAGGCCATCCCCACAGAGACTGTGTGTGTGAGGGCCACGCTGCAAAGAGGCCACTAGACTGAGCGAGGCTCACACAGCTGCAAATGTGTGTGCACACAGACACAGGCACACAGGGACACACTGAGGGGTTTTTAGAAAGTGCTCGCAAAGGATGATGGCAAAGACATGCCCCCTCATACAAAAGCAGGGACAAGCACCTTCTCCCACATAAATACAGGGTGGGGAGCCCTGTGCCAGTATGATAGATAACTACAGGCTTTAGGGGGTTTTACTTATTTTGCTCTTTCTAATCTCCCAGCAAGCACTAAAACCCACTGAAAACATCAGTGCAAATGGGAAAAATATGTCCTATGTGATTATAAGCCTTAGAATCTTAGCAAGGCCTGTTACAAAGCCAGGCAAACTCCAGCTGTGCTGCCCCTGCAGCCTCCTGGTGGTGGAGCTGTGCCCCGGTGTGATGCCAGGCCAAGCCCGGGAGCCCCCAGGCTCGGCCTGGCCAGGAAACCCTCCTCCCTTGCCTTTCTCTCCACGAGACACAGGCTTTCTTGAAGGTCACTGCCAAAGGGATTCTGCCTTTGTGCGGCTGTCGTCGTGACTAGTTTTCCCAATTCAAACTGCTTCACCAGCAAAATAGTATTTAATCTTCATTGGGAAAGTATTTCTTTGTAATTTTCTCAGCAAACCAGAAGGATTAAGAATATATTTCCATCTAAAATAGATAACTTGCTCTGAAAGAAGTTTTTTCACTTTATTTAAAAAGTACTAAGCCTTTTAAACAGTTTAGAATAGATTTTCATAATATTCAAAATTAGCACTCTAAAACTGGAGAAAACTTGATAAACACTCCCACAAAGTAAATAGTAGAAATTTATTTTGAAGTTCCCAATTATGCATTTAGTCTAATAATCAAACATTTTTTAAAAATCCCCTACATTGGTAATAATAGATTTTCAAACATTTTCTGGTATTGTTGTGGTTTAATGACAGGTGTTTGCTAAGGAAGGCAGGAGCTTCTTTTGGAATGAAGGATGTAAACCCCCTCCCTCCGAATTATTATAATTTTGGATTTAAAGCGGTTCTCAGGTAAAGATATGGGACTACGAATAACAGTTCTTTATTAGGAGAACTAAAATAAAACAAGCATGCAGTATTACAAAACAAACAAATCCACTGACAGAGTCAGAATCCAACCTGACACCCTGTGGGTCAGGGTGTTGGTGGCAGGGCCATTCCATGGTGGCTGCAGCCCTCCTGCAGTGGCAGATGTGGCTCTGTTGGAGCAGGGATCCTGCAGAAAGGTGCAGCCCTCTGCTGAAGGTGCAGTGGTGAGAGATGGGCCTGGTGTTCCTCTGGGAGTGCAGTGGGAAAGGCTGCCTTGGTGTCCCAAATCTCAGGTTTTTATCCAGGTGGGGATGCTTGGCTCCTCCCTTGGATGGAGCACTTCCCAGTGGGATGATGGAATTTTATCAGTGGGACTCACTGGCCCATGAGCAGAGGATCTGTCCCTGGAGGGAGGATGGGTCATGGAAGAGATAAAGAAACTGCCCCAGTTGGTTTCTTATCAGCTGGGCCATTGACAGAAGATTACATCACTCCCACCCCAGTTCCAACAAATGGTGATAGAATAACAAACCTTTGGTTACATTTTGCACCGCAACCCATAAAAGTATATATCCTACAGATCTTAGTAGATGAACAAGACAGACACAGTGTTTATTCAGAAGTTAGGAAAAGGTGGTGGCTTTTAAAAACTTAGTGGGAGTTGGGAATATGATTTTTTTTTGTACAGGGTCTGATCCAGTGTTTCCAAAATGAGGAGATAGGATATAATTTTTTAAATTATGTGTATTTCAGTGTTATTTTATTCTTTTTCATCTTCTATTTTTGCATATGCCTTATACTGTACATAATCACGAGTACAGTAATATAATAAATACACAAATGTATTGAGGGGGTGTGCTCAAACATACTTTTAACTAATAGGGGTGTGCAATCAAAAAAAGTTTGGAAAGCTCTGATCTAAATGTGAAATTAAATCACTAAATCTAATCTCATGATGCTGACTGCATTATGCAGCTCCTCCAGAAAATAGCAAATGAGCCAAGACCTGACGTGATGGAATACAAAAATGGAAGAACTACAAGCAGTTTGCTGTGCCCTTGTCCACATGGACAGCAGAGCAACTCTGCCACAAAGGGGACTTGTCTACAGCAGGAGTACATGGCCACCCATGTGCTGGCACTACACTCACAGAAAATACTCTATACAGAACACACCCATCCATGCTCTTCTGTCCCTTATAGGCACATCTTCCTGAGCAACAACTTGAAGTGCTGCAATTTGACTTCTCCAAATGTCAAGAATGATAATGGTGTCTTCCTCTGCTAGCTGCCTTAAGAAATTCCTCCTAGAGTTACTGAAGGAATGAATGGAAAGAGCACAGCTGAAGAGTAACACACAGCTCAGAGTGCAAATGTAAATCCACTGATGACCACCTTGCTCTGTAACTTCTGTCACTGTCAATTGAATTGATATTCAATTTTTACTCAGCTTTTGCTGAAGACAGAAGAAATTCCATGCTTTACAGTGATTTGCTTGAACAAGACCTGCAATTCTGACTTTCTTTTAATAAAATAAACTTCAATATTCACTGGCTCCAGAAAAGTTCTTTCAGTATATCTTGAAAGTCAACAGTGAGAACACGGGCATTCTTTCCTAGAAACAACAGTACAGTCAGCAAAGAACAAAGGTAAAACAGACTTTTAGCATTTCTAGTGGGGGGTGTAATGCAAATTTCAGGTTCTTCTCAAACACACCAGTCATATCAAGCCACTTCCAGTTATGCTACTGAGTGCACTAGCTGCTTGTCACAGCACCTAAATGGCAACTTTTGAATAAGGCAGAACATTTAATTGTTACCCTTGAGAGTACCCATAAGGAGGTTCTGGTAGCTGCTGCTGTACTGTCAACTAAAGACCATTTTGGGGAATAATTTTTGAACCTTAACCTCTCAGCCCTGTGGAGGATAAGGAGATGATAAAATAGATTATAAGGCAAAGCCCTTCTCCTATTGCCTTCTGTTTGTATGCACACTGTCATTATACTCATTTTCTAAAAGGCAATTATAAAAATCCTTTTAAAGAAAATCAATTTCTTAGACTTCTGTATGGGTGCTGCTGACGACTGATGTGATTTGACTTTCTGTTTGTCACATGGTATAATTTCTACCACTAGGCCTTTCAGTAATTTTTTCTGGAGATGCCTTCAAGGTATAATTCATATCTTAGTGCCTTCATCATTAGCTTCTGTTTCTAGAAAAAGCCTAGTAGGAGGCATTATGAAATGTATTTGCAATCATCCAGTGCCCCACGCACAATTTCAGGTGAGCAATCTGAATATACTGTTGAGTGCAAACCCCTGATTTATGTTTTCATTATATAGAAATCAGCCTTTCAATTACTAAAAAGGCTTCCATCTATGTATCCCAGGACTGCTAAAATGTGTGTAAACCTTCCAAGCGGCATTCTTGCCTGAAATCACATGAGGTAATGATTGACCTGATGGGACATTCGAGACTAATGGCCTATTAGAGCAATCAGCAACTTCAGCAATTATCGAGCTGCTGGATCCACTCTGTACACAGGAGGGCTATAAATGCTTTTGTCACACGATCCTTTAACATGAGAAACACACCTCTCCCCTGAGTTTGTACAGAAGCAGTAGGAACTGTTTCTGAAATGACCCAGCTGGTTGCACACACATGGCTGGGGGAAGCCCCTGTTGCTGATCCTGCAGAGGACGCAGGTTTTGTGAGATCCCTCTCTGTGTCTCTGCAACCAGCACACTGCGGGACGTGGCCACTGGCCAGGGCACTGCAGAGCCACCCGGAGGCCTTCCAGAGCCCTCCCAGCAGAGAAAGGTAAAGCAAAACAACCCTTCCCCTATTCCAACATCAGCTGAGAAGAATGAAGTCCTTCCTCCTGTATTTCTCTCCCAGAGCATAACCTGCTTCACATTAAGTGCCTAGAGCCTGCACAGCGACCCAGGTATTTATAGGTAGCTTCCATTCTGGCAAATTTTAGCTTCCAGATGATTTTCAATTTCAATGTGGTATTATCAGCAGGTAGAGAGACAGCTTTTTCTTAGCACTATTGACCTAATAAGGTCCTCACAGACAGAAAAATTATGGCCTCATGTCACATCCAGGTGGCAGTCACATGCCTGAGAATGACCTACAGAACCTGCAGAATGACCCTGAAAACCGATTGCTGAAGATCCTCAGGGACTAGTACAGAGTAGAAGGAATATTGCAGCCCCTCTGACGCAGTCCATGGTCAAGTAAATGTTCTATCCTTCGAGATGTGTTTTTTGTCAGCTCTTGATCAAAAACTATTGTTTTCCTTGCCCTCTCTCCTCTGGTGGCATGTAAATTACACGCAAGAATAACAGTCAGCATTAAGCTCCTGTGACCGACTCTTACAAGGCCATTTTGCTTATAAAAAGGGTGGTCTCCTAAGCCCACACCTTTCTTTGGCAGGAATTTATGAACTAGCTTTAAGCACCATTGACAGCCTGATACATGGGTCACTTGCAAATCAGTTTTTCTTGCTGAATTATTACACTATTAACTCCACAGCTCTCTCAGCTTTACAAAGTACACTTCTGCAGTGTGTGTGAAGGATGAATAGCCTCAATAAATTCCACTACAGAAAGGAACAATGAGGAGAGCATATTGCTGACTTTAGGATAATGAAAGCAATGCCGGATTTCAGATTGTTTTGATGTGATTAACATTGTGTTCTCAGAGGTGAATGATTTTTAAGGTTTTCATTGTCTAGAAGCACATCTGTGAAGTGGATTCAGAAGATGAGACAGGATTACATGGCTATTTATCCCAGGATCATTGTTCCTGGGGCACGCCTGTGAAGCACCTGACCAAAGGACTCACAGTGTGTTCTGTTTGGTGCATGTGGAACAAGCCCCAAGGTACCCCTCCCCCGAGAGACAGGTTAGAACACACCCAGAGCTGGCAGGAGGAGGGCTCACAGCCCCAGTCAAGACAGGGAGCCCAGTCACAAAGCCCATCTTTGCCAAACTTCAACCGCTTGCCTGAGCAGCCACAAGATGTGGCAAGATCAAGCATGTCTCTTAAGCCACATTTCTTGGCAGTAGTCTACTCCAGCTGCATGGGCCAATCTCAGACCTAGGTATCATTAATGATACCCCAAATACTGGCTGTTGGAGAAATCACTGCAGTGACATTCTCTAGATATGAGTACAGGACTTTACAACAGGTGTGCAAGTTGCCAAATCACTGCTATCACATAGAGCCTGGATGAGTAAATGCTGCAAAGGAGAGCCTCTCATTCCCCTAAGTACCTACTTCAGATTGCTTCTCATGGTGTCAGTCAAATGTTAGGTGTCAGCATTTATTGGTTAATAGCAAGTGTTGGGAAAAAAACCCCACCAGAAATTACTGTTTGATTAGGAGCTTCAGTAGAAAATCCAGAAAAAAACCGCCTATCTGTAACCCACAGTCTGACAACCATTTTAAATCAACCTTTTAAACTTAAGATCTGTTCACAAGGAGCAATGATCCACAGCCATGGAAGCTGTTTGACAGACATGAGCTGCTCCTACTCTTTGATCAACACAACTGACATTCATTATTTCAACCACCTCTGTAATTGTCTCAGACACACATGCCCTCAGCAACAGAGAGAGGCAAAACTCTCTAAAACCAAGCCAGCTGTTTTTCTTACAGACTGGAATTTAAGAAACTGAGAATACAATGCCTGGAAAACCTCGGGCTCTGTGTAACAGTGCTCACACTGCAAAGTACCATAAGTGAAAAAAAAAATTAGGTCCCCAAGGAAAAAGACCTTGAAATTTAGAAGTAATTTTCTTTGTCAACCTCTTCTGTCAAGATCTGTCCTGTGATTAACTGGCCCTAATCATCATATGGGCATCTAGGCTAAATAAGAAAATGCAGACTTAACAGTTTATAAGAGACTTTAAGGTTTACATGAAATAAGATAGTTAGTATCTCAGTATCTGACAGAAAAATGAAGAAAGACAGTAACTTTTCACTTATCCCTGCTAACAGCCAAAGGAGCTGCTCAAGCAGGGAGATCAAAGCTGGAAGTCAGTTTGTGGTGCTGTAGTTCCAGGCTGTCCTGTCCTCTGTCTCACTGTTGTGCTCTCCGTTCAGCACGCACTGTAACTGGATACCAACAAGCGTTGGGGAGAAACAGAAGTCATTTGAGGAATGGGTTACTCTCATCTCCACCCTCAGAGATTAATGGCCTCAGAGAGCTTGCAGCACACTCCAATGACAAGCTATCCTGGCTTTTGAAGTAGAGAATGGATCCACTCACATCCACATTAAAAACTACCATCCCCGTCCAGCAGAAATTAAAGAGAACAGGACCTTGAATTTTCAGTACTCATTCAAGGAGCCAACACACATATAATGATTTTACCTAAAATACCATCTCTAGGAAAAAACATGGAAATTCGCTTACTTTTTTACCAACTTACTAAAATACCCCTTTGTTACACTGAAAGACAAGGATTATTCCCAGCAGAAAAAAGCAGATCCTCCCCTTTCCTCAGCGAACTTTACTTACAAAGCTGTACCTTATGTATAGATGCAACATTGAGATACCATAAACTATCAACTACATACTTTTGTTTGTTTGGAAAAAGTAATCCTAAATGTTCCATTTCTAACCATTTCATTTAAAATGAGCATAAATCATTCTAGTAGGTCTACCTGTAATGGTTCACTCAGAATTACGTGGAAAAAGTTCCACCTCGGTATCTCCCAAGCACACTACCCTATGGCAACAGTACCTGAGTATTCCCCTTGCCCCGTTGTGGCCCCCTGGAAGAACATTTCTGGGAAAGGACTCGACATCCCAATGAGTTCCAGCAGCAGGGGAGGGAGCTCCATGCTCAGTGCCACTCCTGGGCACAGGGCACACACGCAGGAAGTGGTCCCTCACAGGAGCACGTTCGCAGAGAATTTGTTCTGTGCAATATTTTGGACAAAGCTTAACACCAAGGGGACCTCAGTGGGGGATTCCAGATGATGTTATTTAAAATGGATAAAGAATAATAATGATGATTATCAAACAACGAGGCTTTCAGATGAAATGCACTAAATCAATGCAATCTATTACAATAATTTAGTCTTTTCTATGGCAAACTTGCAAGCCACCACTTAAGAAATCTGACAAATTATGCAGCTTCTGCAGATGGAGTGCATCATCATGAAAGCACCCTTTTATTTCAAAATACTAACAGCCATATGATAATTAGACTCCAACAACCATTCCTCATAAATAAGCTTCTTAATCCATTTGGCATATGAATAGAAAAAAAAATGCTTGTGAAATACTTATGATAATCCTTAAACTGGGCATAAACAGCACAGAAATTATTAATTTTTAGGAACACATCAAATTATGAGAAGGCAGCAGAATGCTTAGTAAAATACACAGTCAAATGCTTTAAACTACATTAACACATCTGCACATGACACACGACTTCAATACAAATCAATCAAAGCATTAAAGGAGGTCATGTTGGGTGGCATGTTTGGATTTTTGTAATGCAAAACAAAGGGCATTTCCCTGCTTCCCCACCCCCACCAAAAATCCTGCTTGGGGCTGATTGCATAACCAAGCCTAAAGTAATGTTTCTCTAGTCCTTTCCAAACTTCAGCAAAAGCATCTCATGGAGAAATTCAAGCCACCTTCCATGTCCCAAACATTTCAAGCTCCATTTGCTGCAGAACGCTGATACCCACCATTACCTGACCTAATTGAGAATCATTTCGTGCAGCTGGAACTAAACCCTGTGATCTCTAAAGCTCCTCTGATGTCTCCTGGAGAAGCAGCACCCAGAGAGAGTGACTGGTGTACAGCCCTCTCTACTAAAATGCAGGCCCAGGAGAGATTCTAGTGTCCTGTTATGAAAGAGTGTGAATTGACATTTAATGACTCTGCTTTGAACATATCTAGGGACTACTGATCCAAAAGTGGGTAAGATTTTTTTTCTGTGAATATTTAGACCTGGCATTTAAACGCTTTACGTTTTGTTCTATTATAGATTGATTACTCACACAGCAATTTGAGCTCCTTGAATTTAATGCCCACAAACAAGTTTACTTAGTTAAAACCTACAGAATGCAGGAGGCTGAGCTTTGTTTTTACTATTTTAGGTGATTAAATAAAACACCTGCAGGAAAATGTAAAATAATAATCTCTAATTTCAAAAAGAACTCCATTAATAAACGAATTTTAAGAGGAATAAACAGTAATACAGTACATTACAGTCTTACAATATAATCTGAGTTGAGAAAACTATGAGCAAGAAATAGTAAGTTTTTCTATCAATACTATCAGGTATTACGGAATGACACAAAACTTGAGAAGTGTTTTGTTTTCAAATAAGATGCTAAAACTGCTCTAGAACAAATAGAAGGCACTTTAATAGCATTTAGCAGACGGGAATCTTCTCTGGTTTTGATAGGCTTTTGACAGAATTTGGTATTCAAATTCAGATACAGACAAGCAAGTGGATTTAACAAAGAGACAACAGAATTAGGGCTCTTGAAAGACAAAGGTATCTAAATAAATCAGCTGTTTCACAGGCAGCCAGCAATAGGATTTAAGTTGTGCGTAATGTGCCCTTTGCAAAACCCACTAATATCAACTGAAAGACTCCCCCTGACACAAGAGGTCAAATCAGTCAGCAATCGTGGTACTTCACTCAGCATTAGCAGCAAATAACAAAGTAGCCCAACTGAGATAAAGACATAATAACTAAAAACTCCATTTTCAACTAAATCCAACATACTGAGGCACCAGAAGAAAAGATCTAGTCAAAAAGCAGTGCTGATATTTGCCGTCTCATTCAACACATCAAAACAAATCCTTTCCCTTCAGCAAGGAAACATAGAGAGGGCTTCCATCAGCCATCCAGACTTTTCATACTCAGGTTAAGGTTTCATTCAGGGCCAGTGAAACCAGCCTAACTTTTGTTCCTCCTCCCAGAGTGAAACTGATGGGGCTGTGATCAGTACTGCTCCTCCAGCCTGGGGTACAAACCTGCCTCAAATCCTACAGTCCCTTTAAGCCCAGGGTGCTGAGCCAGCAGTCCCAGCCCACAACTGCTCCAGAAGCACTGCACAGCACCAGTGCCACTGGGCTGGTGGCTCTGCTTGGTCTCAGCCAAGCTGATGCTGCCCAGTGTGCCCTGCCCAGGCACTGCCCCTCTGCCAGTCTGGCAGAGGCAGAGCTCTGCACACCCACAACAGCAAGCAGCCCTACCCTGCAGAGACATCACCCCCTTGGCAAGGATGTGTGCTAAGAGCTCCTCTTCCTGCTGTTATTTGCTTGGCTTTTTCACAGCATGTTAGGAGTGCTAGATCTGCATCTCTCTGTAAAAATAAATGTGGAACCAGCACAACAACAGTGAACCACTGACAACAGAAATACACAAATATCTGTACTGGAGACAAAATTAGGTCTCTTGTTGTCAAAGTGAAAAAGCACAGAACACCTGAAAAAACATCACAAGTTTATCAGTGCTGCCAGCAGTACAAGTCATTCAGCATCCATAAAGTGGCTACCTAGACTCTGTGACTGCTATAAAAACAGAAAAAATAAGTACTCACCTTTGCCCTATTACTGAAAAGAGAACGATGAGGGAGTACATTATGGATCACAGTGATAGCCATTGAACTCATTACACCAGCAAATAACTTCCCTCAAGTTTTGCCTAAGTGTTATGGGAGAGAGGAGCGTTGTCACAAACGACAGAACAATAGAGAGAAGCTTTCTGGAACTCTACCTGGTCCCACTGGCATTAGCAGTACTAGAAGAAATACAAAAATATTTCAAAACACTGGTGAGTGGGAGGATAGAAGACGTCACGATGAGCAGTTAAGCAGAAAAGATCACATCTATACTGGATAAGACAGGAGGTCAATCCTCAAATAAGAAAGGAAAGCACAGAACGTAAGTTTTGTTTTATTTCATATGGGAAAGAGCAGACTTAAAAAGAATGAACTTGAACAATTGCTCTGAATACAAAAGTACAGACAGT
Organism: Polioptila caerulea; assembly: GCA_013397295.1. Taxonomy (NCBI): domain Eukaryota; kingdom Metazoa; phylum Chordata; class Aves; order Passeriformes; family Certhiidae; genus Polioptila; species Polioptila caerulea. The sequence goes on along the minus strand of VYXF01009256.1, from coordinate 31,655 downwards.
CTGTTTCAAACAAGAGAAATACTGACTGTCCTGTTCCTGGCCACTGACAGAGCAAATGGCAGTGACAGGGACACAAATCTGACACCAAAGTCTTTAGTCATCCCACATCTGCGCTGAAAACCAAGCCAGCCCTCCAGAGAAGAAGTACTCAAACTCTGTTGGCATACTTGGGAAGAGTTGAGACATGAGTCTTCTTCCATCTTGCCAACAGTGGGCCAGCTGGTGCTGCAGTGCCCAACCTTCTCAGGCCCTCCGTGGGCCACAGCAGCAGAAACACGACACCAGTCATGGTGCAGTTTCCTGGATGCCTCCTAAAGGAGGCTGCAGCAAGCTGGGAGGTTGGTTTCTTCTTGCTAGTAACAAGCAATAGGTCAAAATGGCCTTTATTTTAATATTAGAAAAAAATAAAATTCCTAGGAGGAAAGGGCTGCCCAGGGAAGTGCTGCATCACGGTCCCTGGAGGTCTTCGTAAGACGTGTAGGTGTGGCTCTTAGGGACGGGGGTTAGTGGTGCACTTGGCAGTGTTACATTTATGGCTGCACTCTATCTTAAAGGTCTTTTCCAATCTAAAGGAGTCTATTATTCTAACTCTGAGCTTTGCTGACTTTTTTCTTCCATTAAGCCTCAACGCAGAGTTAAAGAAAAAAGAGCTTTGTGCAGAACAACAAAAATTATAATGCTCTTGCACCTGACCTCAGAGTACCTTCAAAGGGGAAGAAAAGGCACAGAGGTTTTCCACAAGTATTATGTACTATACATAAAACCTATGCTAGGTGACTATGCTTCTAATTTTCATGAGCACTTACTTCAATGCAGCAAGGCACAAGGTTGACTAAGTATGCTACTTTTGCTTCTTACTTTTCCAAAAATTTTAAAACTAAGAAAGAAAAATGAAAAAAACACTACCATATACCCAGCTATAGAAATGGTACAGGGAAGAAGTTATTTACTTTTGCTAAAAGGTTTTGACCCCCACAATTTTCAGTTTGTTTATGACCTGTTCTTCTACCTTCATGAAAGCGAAGCCATGTGACTCAGCACATTACACTCCTCTACAACTTTCAGTTCATCTTATCTACTGGGACACAATTTGCAGTTCCATTAGATGGAAGGGGAGTTGAGAAGGAAAAGGATGGAGTTGTTAGCAAAAACTGCTAAGCTAATTTTTGCCTGCAGCAACATTCATAAATCAGCTGCAGGCAAAGTCTTAACTCTTTCACCAGCAAAACTAAGGCAAGAAAACTGTTTTCCAATCTCATTCAAAACAAATGCATCATGTGGTCACATTCAAGTTTCTTAGAAGTACAGTTCATGAGAAGTAAGTCTGCAACAGCAAATGAAATGTAGCAAAGGTCCTACATAAATACACATCTCTATACTCCTACCTAACATGACAATGCTTATACAAAATGAAAGAAAACGAGCTGTTAAAATGTAAAGCAACATATAATCAAATTACTTGCTTCTCTACTACAGTGAACATGCTATATTTAATGGAAAGTAAAATGCTAAGGGAAAAGCAATTCACTAGAAGTCTTAGTCTTTACTGATAGGCAGACAGCCTGTGGGTTGTTTGATCCAGTTCTTTTCATCCCACATAGAATCATATCAAGGCACAGCCTTTTTTCCAATGCTCATTCATCCCTAAAATCTGTTGCTTTGTTTCACTGTTCTTTTGGCTAAAAAGGAATTGGCAAGAACCACCTTAACCACACTTTCTAAAATAGTTTCAGTCAGGCCTTTCAGTCTTGCTTTTTGAGAAATGCTCTGTTTTGATTCTTAGCTCAAGCAATTCAGTGGTGGTTACATGCCAGTACGTGCCCAGAAGTGCTGTCAGATAAGAACATGTTGCTCTCAAAGAAGACTGATAGTGTACTGGTTTGTACAGGTTTGATGGTGGGCACATCCTGAACAAAGGATCCCATGGCTTTGAGAAGCAGTATTCTGGGGATGTTCCAGTTTAAAGGTAGCAGTTTTATAACCCATATTCTCAGAAAAATCTGAAATCCTGAGAAAGCATTCAGGCTTTGTTAAGATAATGAAGATTTTGTTAGAGCAGCACTCTGAAAGGAAACCACTGCATCCCAGTTGCGCCTGTGTGACAGCACTGGGAACAGGCAGGTTTCCACCCAGTTACTCCTCACTCTTGGAAGAGCAAAGGCCAAGGAGTAAAGCTCCACAGAAAAACAGGAATTTCACTACAGATTTTCACACCTGGATCTGTTTCCAGTTACCTTCATTGTCTGAAGGAGAAGGAAAGTAATCAGAATAGCAACTCCACAGGTGTTTCTACTGGTGTGGAGGGAAACAGCCCAGTTCCTCCTCCTCCCTGGGCCCCTACTGCTAAACAGCAGAGGAAATCAGAGGTGCTTGCATTCTCACAGCTAATACCAACCCAACAAGCTACCAGGAAACAGCACTGTCTGCTCAGGTTTCTGTGACAAGCCTTATGCACTTCCCTCTATGTTTCTTGGAATCCTTAACTTCTGAAATAAGACTGTCAAAACCCAGCAAGAACAGACAAGCACTTCCTTCCTGGGAAGAGCAGCAGAGCTCAATAGGAGGCACTGGAAGCCAGCACACCCTAGCTGAGCTGCAGACAAATTTTGTGTTTCTGTTCCCTAGTTACAACACCAAATGAATGTGTCTTGCTGCTCACTGCTGAGACTAAGCCCTTGGCTGACTCTCAGTGCTTGTGGAGCAGTTCTGGGGGTTGATGCAGACTGCAGAAAACTGCTACAAGAGAAAACAATGGCAGAAGTAGCGCTGATCTGTACATCTCCTTTGCTGGTTTTTATCATCTTAAGCTGCAGCTGCCTCTGCAGAAACAGCACAGATCACCCAGCTGCTGCCACCTTGGCTTCATAGTTGTCACTTCTTTTCTCCCAAGTTTTGAGTACATCTTACAAGAAACACCACCATCTTTGCCCATAGTCCCTTCAGGGTCTGGCAAAAACAACCCCAACTGAAGCTATAGCAAATCTCCTTTGAAGCAAACACGAAACAAAAGGCTGGGGAAAGAAAAATCAGAACATTGAGACAAAAGCCACAGAAGCAGCATTGCTTGTGCTCCTTTGCTCCAAATTTACAGGAGATTATTCAAGTTACAGAAAACCGAACTTTTAAGTCTTTCCCACTAACCTTTCTACCATCTGTTTCTTGATTCTTCCTGTGTTTTACAGGTCACAAGTGTATTGATTATTGTCTCTATGGCAGTCTGACTACTTTGAACTGTCTGTCAAAATCACACAGGGGATCCAAAACAATACCTTCCTCGAGGTACCCAGTATATTTTCCTCTAGATCTCCCCCTTTACAGTACTTCTTTCTGTATTCACCTATCCCACCTCAGTTGCTAACACATGGGTATTTCAAACAGGCTATAAAGAGCCCTTAAATTTTCCCTCATACAAATGTAGGAGAAGGATTATCATCTTCACAACAGTATGTGATTTACTTTATACCTGGACAAAATACAAGCCAATCAAAACAAAGACTGACATTTTGAAATTAACTTCACTAATGCTTTCTCAGTACACCTTATCCTTCTGTGCCAACCTTTCTTCCTATGCCCCCCTCCATGCCAAGTATGAAAAGCCCCTTGGTCAGACTCTGCCTCTTATCACCAAATTGTCCTTTACTATCATCTACTCGGGAACGGTCTCAATAGTTATAAATGCCCTCACACTATAAGAAACTAAGATGTAACTTGGAGTTGAAATCTTGAATTTTCTTTTGTTTGCAGTTTTAAGAAAAAGACAAACTCGTTTTCTGTGACCTGCCAAGACAACTTGGGACATGAAAACTGACCTTGATCCCCCTCCAATGTTATTTTCTTGGAAGTGAGCAGCACTTGTGAAACCTGGGCTAGTGTGGGTTCTGTGAAGGAGCAGGAAGGAGTATGCTGTGTTCCAGCAGTGGGTGGGCACTGCATGGAGCCCTGCTGCCCTTGGGCACCCCAGCCACCAACACAAGCCACGTCTGAACCGCCTGCCACCCTCACTCAGCCCTTAGCCTGGTGGTATTGAACTGCCTTGGCTTGGCCACTCACCCCAAGGGAAGGAATTCAGCTGCACTGGCTTCCTTGGCATTGAGCTGCTTTGTCGGGGAAGAAAAAATTTACTGTTTGTTCTGAGTGGCAAACACAAAATTCCTGAAAGAATTACACCTATTGTGTGAAGAGAAGGAACAAAATGCATCTTATCGGTGTTTGCAGATTGAGTGGTTTGTAGGATTTTGATCTCTAGCTTAGTTTTAATTAATTTCTTTATCTACCTCAAAGCTAGCCAGGTAGTACAACTTTCAGGCTGGCTGGATAGAAGGAACTGTAATTACTGAATATATAAAGATTTCTGATCCATTCTATTTCCAGTTGTATTTTCATCCTCTAACTATAAATGAGGAGAGTACAAACACACTGTTTTGAGTCTACAGCTGGTATTGATGCCTGCAGGTCAGAAATACTGTAATAAGAAACTGACCTAAATCCATTAATCTCAAAGGAAAGGCCCTTATTAACCTCCAATGGCTTCCATCAGCACTTTAAACAATTGCATTTAGATGAATTGAAACCCTAATCTTTTCCTTTGCATTCCAGTCTAAATCAAGCTTTTCGTAACTACAGATATATTTTGTGTTCAAAAACAAGACAAGGCTGAAGGACAGGACAGTTTTACTGGAAAATCTAAACAAGGCTTACCCAGCTGTACCTTTGAAACCACTTTTTTCTGTGACTGCTGGTAACCATTACTCAGTGAAAAAATATCATTCGAGTCAATTTCTATCTAGGTACCAAGTTCAGGATTTGAACAAATACCAAGTTCTGCACAAATACCTTGTAGGCATTTCTCCTCTTTCACTGAAATAAATTTGTACAGACACCTAAAAAAAGCCTACCATTGGCTGGGAGCATTGAACCCTTATTACTCCTCACCTGAGATGAGCAGGCATTTAAAGTTCATTTTTTCCTGAAAATTCTTCACATTCCTTTGGTTAGAGAGCAAAGCAAAGCCCATGTCACTGAGAAGGTCAAGAGTTGTCTAGTGAATATTAATATTAGCAGAATAATTGGGCCTAGAATATTATAAAAAGTCTGGCACAGAAAAAAGAAAACAAAACAGAAAAAAACTAAGAAAATTTAACTCTGCTTTTCTTTAGCACCTGTGGAAGTAAGTCTCAAAGGTGTCTGAAATTACAAATTTAATACACCTAAAAGTCAGATTTTCAGCTTTCAGTTTAGAGCTACCAATTGTGGGCAAACAAATTGTTTGGCTTGGATCTTGATCTTCTTAATGAGCCAAAACTCACCAAAGGGATTTTTTATCTGAAAATCTTTTCCTGTACAAAGCATCTAAAGCTCCTGCCTTAGCAATGATTGAGTAGATATAGTCTCTATCAGCCCCCACTTCCTTATTCTGAATATCCTCAGTTGCCATCAATAATGCAGTTCCATCTGCTTTTGGTTGCTCTGCCTTTATTTAGGAGAGTGACATTGCCATTGTCCTGAGGAAATGTAATTTGTCATCAAGAAAAAAAATAAGGTTCAAAGTCGATCCAGTATCAGAGCATCTCCAAAGCTACACTGAGCAAGGAACCTGGAGGGGAAGCACTACCAAAAGCACACGGGAGGGCCACAGGAATGTCCTCTCAGTTAAATTTAGCAAACACCAAAACACGGAACCTTTCTTAGGGGCTGCATGAAAGAATCATATCAGTATTATTGGGAAGGGTTTGGTCCCTTCTGCAGTCATTGCTGAAAGCAGAAGTGGAGAGTGTTCCTTAAGAAATTTAGCAACATTTTGGGTTGCTGAGACCAGTTCCCCCAGAAATTAGGGACCCTGGCCAATCTGAAAATGCATAAGGAAGTCTTCCCATTTAGACAACTTGAATCAATCTTGCTCTAGGTAAGATCTTTTGCACATTCTATTAAGGCAGGTAATATTTCCTAATTACTCTTGCTGATCTGAATAATTAGGACTTCATTCTGTTCATGAAAAGTTCCCTAACATGCGCAAGCAAAGTGAGTTAATGCCAATTAACCTGCCCTTGAAGTGCTCTACTATCAAAGAGCACACTTTCAACACATCTTGAGATGCAGGCCCTGCCCTCATACAGCTATTGACTTCAATGCCATGAAAAGTTTCCATTCCCCAACAGGGAGGCTCAGAGAGCATTAGCTGGCAGCAATCACTGAATGCTGTTCTGAACTGTACTTGGGTTTATCTGTCACACAGTCTCACTGGCTTGTAATCCTCTCTAAAACTCTCTGTTTAAGGTGCAGGTGAAAAGCATCTCTCCTTCCCTGAATGCAAATGGTTTGCTGTGGCACAGGTCCCCCCACATTCCAGCCATGTGCATTATTTATCACTTTCTACTGCAGCACAGGGGGGCAAGAACAGCCTTTATTAGCACACGGCACATATGTGCTTGATCGCCAAGTGAGAATTTGTGCCAGGTTACCATCCCATACTCAAGAATTCTGGAAGGAGATACTACACAAAGCCTGGCCATTCATTTTTCATGAAAATAAGTTTTTCATTTTCTCATATATTTCTACCCGGAGTGAGAAATCGTGTGACTCTCACAGCCCATCCTGACCTCACCACAGCTGAAGGAGCCTGTGACAGAGAACTGCTAAAGAGAAGGGGTTCACTATTCCTAGCAATGAAGCATCAATAAGGAGAAGTACATGAAAGAGGAAAGAAAGCCCTATGGATTTTCAGAAGTTTTATTTTACTGTGGTGCTGATACTATGCAAGGAGCCACATTTTTTCACTAAATGCCAACTTTACCTCTCTTGGGGTACACATAACACTAGAAATCTCCAGGAGCACTGTAGCTTGAGGCCAAAAATCCTGTTTGTCACACTAAGACAGAAAATGCCCCACATACATTTACCAGGCTCTGCCCTGCACCCAGGAACTATCTGAGCTACAGCCCCCAGAGCCAGCAGAGCCAACTGTGTCCTTATGTATTTTTCTCTTTTAAAAAATTACTTCTGATCAAACAGGTGCTCTCAAAATATTTCAAAAGAGACAATATAAACGTTTATGCCATTCTGAAGTCCCCAGTGCAGGATGTTGGCTGTAGACATAACCAGGTGTTGAAAATGCTCTGCCAGTTTCTCCAGTTGTTTCTAGACCTGCTCTGGATCATGTGCCATGTGCCGCCTCACACTGAATCCTCAATTTTGATTTCTTGCCTAATTGTTCAATTCAGCATTCATTGTTAGTAGTCTGCCCTTTGCCAGGCTATCATGTGTTTTTCCATCATTCTGCCTCACTGGTACAACTGGTTGAACAAACAACAATCCATAACTCATTCACATCTAAAATGCCCAGTTTGATCCAGGGAAATATGTAAAGATCCTATAATACTAATTTTTAGTACATGTTTGTATTTGATTAAATACTATTAAATATCTTCTCTTGTGCACCTCTTTCAGAAGGTGCTAATTACTGCTCTCTGGTGTTTCTATCCAAATATGCAAAAATGGGTATTAGAGGCTGACTCGGAAGCTGCTGTGGCCATGAAAGGTCCATTGATTTCAAGTGAAAATACACACTTTGATTGAGAAAAATACTTGGTTCATCAAGTTCAAGCCCTTCTTCCTGAAATTAGGTAACCTGCAAATAGCATCAAGTAAATAGAGAAAAGGAGCTCCCGTGTGCAGAGTGAGCAGTTCAAGAATGAGTCTCAGGGAAAATTCTTTCCCTTAGGCTGAGCCTTGATGCCACAGACAGAAGCAATCTGCAGTTCAGACCACAAACTAATCCTTCCTGCCCGAAATTCCAGAGCCCTTCTTCCAAAAGAAAATCTGGGTGTGTGCAGATGGAGAAAGCCATGCCAGCAGTGCCTACATACCAAGGCCAACTGAGGCACCACAACTCCTGAGAGCTCAGTGTCCCTCCCAGTTAGGTTTCCGTGAGCCTACAAATAAAGTGTTCCACAGTCATTAATTATGTCAGCCTTGAAGGAAGACTCTTAAATCTGTCTTTCTTGGGATGCCTAACTTTAGAGGAACTGCTTTGAATAAAAGTATATTTGACCATTTACTACTGGTAATCAGGCAGAAAATTGTGAGAGAGAAAGCACATGCAAACTGATGTATCTCAATTAACCTTGAGAATAATCTCTCTCAATGAGTTTGTATATATTCAGCCCTTCTCTTTGTACAATGAAATTAATATAAACTTTCTCCTATACAGTTTGAAGACAGAAACTATTCTTACCTAAACAGTCATTTATCCAGTATCACTATGAATATCTTAATGCATAAACTGCTACTGAATGTACTAAAAGAACTAACTACAACAACCACAAAACATTAATTTGTGATCCTAATGTCAGAAAACCCAGTTCATTCACTTTACCGCTGTCTTCTCCATTTTCCTGATTCTATAGTGCCGAGGGAACTGGCTGAGATCACTGCAGGCCAGCCTGCATCACCTTTGAGAAAGATGATGGTCACTGGGAGAGGACTGGAAGAAAGACAAGCATCACTCCTTTCTCAGGGCAAGAAGCAAGAGGAAGGTGCAGGGAAGGTGGTGCAACAAATAATCCTCAAAGCACTTCCAAAGAGAAAGGACAAAAAAGTGACCAGCAGAAGTCAGCACGGATTTCAGAGGGGGAATTACATCTGAACAGAGCAATGACCTTCTGTGACAAGAAGGGTGGCTGCTGGATGAGGGGAGCCCGCAGATATCGGGAGACATGGGCAGGCCTTCCAGCACAGTGCCCTGCAACAGCCTCATGGACAAAGCGAGCAGCTTCGGAGGGGCTGAGCAGAGAATGTGCTGCATTCACTGAAGGGTCAGGCTCAAAGAGCCGTGAGCAGGGGCACAAAGTCCAGCAGGACACCAGTCACCAGCAGAGAACCCCAGAGGACAGGGACCAATGCAGTGGATGATGGGACAGCACCTCTGAGAGCCTGCAGGTTATCTGCTGTGGGGGCAGAAATGGCCACGGGCCAGATGCACCTTGAGGGGATGGAGAAATGGCCCATGGGAACACAGGGAGGTCAGCCAAGCTCCCTGTGCCTGAGGAAGATAAACCCAGCACAGCACAGGCCAGAGGAGCCGAATGGTCAGAAGCCAGCTATGCAGAAACACGGGCATAGCAGAGAAAGTCCATGGAAGTATTATTAAGAATCTGGAATGCTGATCACATAAAAGAGGAAAAGAGAGCTGGAATTGTTCAGTCATGAGGAGAGAAAGCTTCAGAGGGACTTTATCAAGACCTGAAGAGGGAGAAAGAAGATGGGCATAGATCCTTCTCAGGGACTACAACAAGAGGCAATTTCTGTTGGAATTTTCATTTAAAACATACAAAAAAGCTGTTATATTGTAAGGGTGGTTAAGCACTAGAACAGGTTGCCCAGAGATGGTTGTGGGGGCCTATCCTTAGAGATAATCATAACCTAAGTGCCCTGGTTGAGCAGGGTGGTGGGACATAAATCTCCAGAGGTCTCTTCTGGCCCCCATGACTCTGGGAAAAACAAGGCAATGGACAGCACATTTAGCTTTCTCCACTCAAAGAATGGCTGGTAAAGGAGATAGACCTGAACACTGCAACAGGAAAAGTGATTTACAAAGTAACATTTGCTCTGGCTGACACACCAAGCCTGGCACAGCTGCACTGCAGCCTCACAGTAGAAGCACCAGCCAGCCAAACCACCCTCTCCTTCTGGCTGCTCTGTAAAAAGCAGAGAAGTTTCCAGCTAACTGATAATATATCAGAGAAGTGAAGTTCTTCCCTTCCAAACATAGAAGGTTGTTGTATAAAGAGGTGCTAAGTGAATTTTTTATCAAACGTCTCCAATAGCGGTCAGTGAAATGTCCAAATGAAGAAGTCTCAAAATAATCATTCTTAGGGGTATCCTACATCACAAAAAAAAAGCCTCTCACATGAGATTTTCAGTGTGCTTTCATGGTCAATTCACCAGCATTCAAAGTCTGATACCCACATAAACTTTAGTGCTATTCAGCACTGATTGTTCAACTGTTCCTTAATTGTTTGCACACACACGTCCACTATATAAACAAAATACATTACATAATAATAAACATAGCTGCCCCTCCACACAGTGCTGCTGAAGGTGAGGAGATTGATCCTTTCATAAAGCTCTACTGAAAGCACAATCTGCAGCCTAGAACACAGGTTACAGACAGGGAAAAGTTCAGAGCGGGATTTTAAAATTTCTTATCAAATATTAACACTGCCTAAAATCAAAGGCTAAATTACAGGATATAACATCAAATATTCAAATGACTCTACACTATTACACAAAGAGAATTAGAAAAGTTTAAAAAAAATTGTCGTTTTAATCTGTATTTGAAGAAGTTGGGATTGTTTTCTTCTTTACAGATCAGCTAAAAGCCTGCCAGGAAGTCCAGGAAAGAACACAGTAAGGAGCAAATAAACTGAAGAACAGTTGAAATATGTCTTAAGAATTTCTTTCCCCCTTATTATTTCAATTAAGGTAACAACTTATTCTGTTGCTTGTTGATTCTAGTTCACTGCTTTTTTCATGTCATATCAAAATTATGAATTATCTAAATCTCCAGATTTAGATTTCTACGTTTTGCTTAAAATGTATGAAGCAGTAGGTCGCTGCAATTACTGTGAGTTTTCCAACCCAGAACAAGCAAATTTGTGAATCTACCTCATGGCAAGTGACAGGGTTAGAATGACAAAGAAACTATTTTTCAGAAGAATTCATGCATAGCTGGCATGCCATTGTGTGACTATTATGACATTTTCTCCTAAATTGGCATGTCATTTGGGACCATCCCTCAAGGAGATTTACCCTCCTAAATCCTAAGAGACAGAATTTTACATCCCACTTCTTTGCCACAAAAGTAAGTTCGGGAGAAGTAGCAACCTTTAATGAAGCAGCCATCTTTTCAAAAGTCATCACAAGAGTCAGTTAAATTTACAGCTGGCCCTGATTTAATCCTGACATTGTTAGCACATCATTAAAATGGGGAGACCTATCTACATATGGAGATTAACTCCAACAGGTGAAAGCAAATGACACAATTGACTATGCAGATGACAAGAGGCAGTGCCTCGGGATAAATGTCAGGATGCCTTTGGAGATGGGTGGTGGGATGGATAACCATTAGTGAGGGCTGAGCATAGGGAGAGCACGGCAGCACCCTGTCCCCCAGGTGGCCAAGGGGGCAGAGGGGAGCAGCACTGCACAGCCACTGGGGCTGCCTGGGACACAGCGTGGCCTCAGACCTCGGGCTGTTCCCGAGGCCACACTCAGGTGCTGTCCCACACACAGGTTCTGTCCCACGCTCAGGTGCTGTCCCACGCTCAGGTGCTGTCCCACACTCAGGTTCTGTCCCACACACAGGTTCTGTCCCACGCTCAGGTGCTGTCCCACGCTCAGGTCCTGTCCCACGCTCAGGTTCTGTCCCACACACAGGTGCTGTCCCACGCTCAGGTTCTGTCCCACACTCAGGTTCTGTCCCACGCTCAGGTGCTGTCCCACGCTCAGATTCTGTCCCACGCTCAGGTGCTGTCCCACGCTCAGGTGCTGTCCCACGCTCAGGTGCTGTCCCACACACAGGTTCTGTCCCACGCTCAGGTGCTGTCCCACGCTCAGGTGCTGTCCCACACACAGGTTCTGTCCCACACACAGGTTCTGTCCCACACACAGGTGCTGTCCCACACACAGATGCTGTCCCACACACAGACACTGTCCCATGCTCAGGTTCTGTCCCACATGCTGCTTTCTGCCCTGCGCACTCCTGACCCTTCAGAGGGCAGAGGCACCACCTGCTCTCAGCTGGCCAGGCCCAGGGGCCCGCAGGGCTCCCTGATGGGGCCATGGACAGGCACAGCCCAAACATCACAACCCAGAAGACACAAAAACAACAGGGAAATTTGCAAAGCACAGAGCACCTGCATGCCCGAGCTGGGAGTACCCTGGGCAATAAGCAATACGACTCATGCTAAAAGATTTAAAATCCTGAACTACTTTGGGTTGTTGCAGCTCACCAAAACGCGCACATCTTCGCACACTTACACCATAGAACACCTCCAAAACCCAGAAAAGAAGGTGACCTAGTCCTGGGGCAGACACAGCTCTGCACAAATGCCTAATACAATATGAAACCAATGCCGAACTACACCTAACAAAATCCAGCTGGAGTTCAGCTAATATGGTAAACATACCAAACTAAGATAGTTTAGTTCTTTCTGTTTCCACCTGCTGGTGTAGACTGCTGACATTGCCTAGCTCTGGGGAAAGTGGGTTTAATTCTGACACACTTGGAGCAGGGTGCAATCCATGCCCAAACGAGTGAAATACTTTCACCTGTCTGGCAAGCAGAGACCAGCGCCACTGCTGCCCGGCTGCTGCGGTGAGTTGAGTCACCGGGCCTGGCCCAGCCCACCAAACAAGGCCCTGAATCCCTCACCGGCAGCAGGGGATTTGCACAGCCCACTCTGACTGCTCCTGGAGAACCAAATGCTGAGTGCACGGCCCAGGAGCACAGAGCCCTTCAGCACAGGCAGCACACAGAGACTGCGGTGCCACCCTGACCAGGCAAGTTCCCTGCTTTTGTGCAGCACAGCCTGCAAAGAGCGATGCAGATTCACAAGTGTAAGACCTGCTCTGCTCACAGACGAACTTCCCTGTCACTCCTACACACTGCCAGGGTGTCACAAGCCTTCTGCACACTCCATGTAGTACCGTGCCAAAGCTGCAGAAATGCCCACAGGCCGATCAAATGACACCACTGTGCTTTGTGATTTTGCCTTTGTTGCTCTGCCCACGCCCCTGCCCTTGCTCTCTGCAACCACACAATCACAGACAGTGTCAATACCAGCAGTGAGTGTTTCACACTGGCTCCATCCAGCCCACTCCAGCTGAGCTGCAGCATGGCCCAGGATGGCAGTTGTCTTCCTTCAGAGTTAACTAGAAGGAAGTTATAGAGCAGGAAAGCTCCCTTTAATTCTGACAAAAGACTGTATTTAGGATTGGCACTGAGAAGTGTAAATAGACATATATAGAGGCTATCTATTAGGTAATAAATATTAGAAGTATTAAAGAAAACAAAATAAAATCCTCAAGAAAAATCAGACTATGACAGTTGTTTAACCTACAAAAATGTTTTGGTCGAGAAGACTCTCACTGTCTACCCACTGAAGCATAAATGACTCCTTTTTTTAATATCTTGACAAAAGTGGAATATAAAGATCATTATTTACATTAGGGGGCCTGATGCCTTATGCTTCATTGAAGACTGAATGGACCACTTGTATGATCTCTAGTAGAAAAGATCACTATAAAACTTCCCAGTAAATTAGTAATGCTAAAGAAGTCTGTTAATTTTCCAGTATTATTCAAGAAAAATATATGGGGTTCCAATGAGAAATTGCAAAAGCAAATCCTGACACATGAAAGGGTGAGGGGAAGAAATGCAGGTTTGTTCAAGCGCACCATCATGAGATTCATTTTGCTCCTTTTAACAGAGGTGACAAGGATAGAAAAGTTTCAGAGATTCCCTAGCCAAGACAGGTGCCTTGAAAACCATAAGCTATCAATCCTGCAACTTCTGTGAGCTGCTGAAGATACAATCCAGGGAATACTCCTACTCACTGTCATGCTTCTGCAAAGCCGTGAAAAGAATAAATTAAAGTCTACACACAGAATTCATCTCAAGTTTAATGGAGGGCTTCAAACATTATGTTGAGCTTGACCATACACAAACCCAAGAAGTCATTACCCCATAGTGCCGTCCCAGCAGTCACAAGTCTCATGGATCTAGTAGAGTAGAGTCCATTAAACACAAGGAACTCATCTATAGAATACTGATCTTGTACCATGCAAGTAAACCAAAAGATAGTAAGTATTTTAAATAAATTTGAGCCAGGAAATACAGATTCGAAATATAGATACGAGAAGCACTAGTCATAGTCAAAAAAACATAGCTCTTTTATATTACTTGGAGATTCCCACACACACTCATCCTTCTTTTCCTGGATTATTAAAAGCAGGCTATCTCTTCAAACACCTGAGGTACAATATCAAGCAGCTGCCAGCCCTATCACCTGCACATGGAGAAAAGGAGGGGCTCAGACACCTGAAAATGGTCCCCCTGAGGGACCAAGGAATGGAGACAAGTCCTTGCCTTGCTGCAGACAAGCCCCAGCCTTACCCAGAACCAAGGGGCTCCCAGGTGCCAAGCAGCAACTCCATGCTGATCCCAGGCAGGGACCTGAGAGCCCACAGAGCCCACAGAACAACCTCAGCATGCAGCCACCCCAAGTATTCCCATTTCATTATTCTGCCTGGTTTCCAGAGGCCCAATACTTGCTTTGCTCCAGGAATGCCCAGTTGCAAGCATACAAGAAGCAGCACCTAAAAGGCTGCAGAACCAGCCTGATGGGCTGGAGAACACTCTTTCCCTCTTCCTAGATGAGAACAGTTTCTTGAAGACACTGCTGTGTGTTCATAAACTCCCCTCCTCTAGCCCTTTTCCCTGCCTCCTGAAAGCTGTATTTAAACAAACGAAAATTTTACTGGGATTTTTATGGTCTATATTCCCATTATCATCAAATTTATTACATTTTCTAGAATACCTTTTATTGCCACTGTGAGAAGGCAAACCAGCTCACATTACTGGTCATTTTATAATTCCCTGTTGGGAAAACACAACGTTTTGGACAAAATTACTGTGTTCATTTATGCAGAAATTTGAACTTTTGGGTGAGGCCCTTTTATCATAACAACACATACAGGCCTTGGAAAGGCCTTTAAATTTATATAGAAAACTCTTTTATAATTTAAAAAAATCTGTCTTTGTTGATGCATACCAACATTTGTATATCATCGATATCACAATATCACACATCAATGTTTGTTATCACTGTTGTTCACAAACTAATGAAAATCACTAAGTGCCCACAATATAGATTTCTATGAATTATCCTATTGAGATGATGTACTGAGACCTACCTTTAACACCATTTCTAAGTTGCTGCTATTTTTAAATGTTGATCTAAAAGTTTCAAAAATAACCTAAGAGATTGGCATAGACAAGCCAGAGAAAATACACGATAGAACAAATATCATTCTGAATTCTAGAGTTTTTTGAAACTTAAAAGAATTGAAAACACACTGTATCCAGAAATGTGTTTTTTATGCTTTGTTTCCTTTTGGATGGTTTTCTATAGTATCTTAATTTTTTTTTCCTAGTATTCTCTAAAAATTAAACCAAGTGAAAAATAATAGTTGTATTTAGCAGCTTCAGTTTCTAGAAGAGCTACAAGTTAAGGACTGAAGTTCATTTTGAATTGAATGCTAAGGTGTAATTGCCACCCTTTTATTCAAATATTGCACCGTACAGTGAAATTATACAGCCAACTACAGCACTGATAGTGTGGCACCCCTTCCTCCCTGCAGCCCAAATCCATGAGAGACATCCCATTCCCTAGTTCAAAGGCGAGGCTGGCGGCAGGGCCAGAACTCTTGAAAGCTATGCTCCAGCTGGATTTTTACTTCTTTTACTTGGCTCTCAATTCCCCCAGGCCTCACGATTGTCCCTGATAACCCGCGTGGGCAATTAGACCAATCTTAATTCGACATAGATAAAACACTTCCTGCCCTACCAATCCCTGAAGCACAAACGTTTAATATACTTGGATATATGGAGAACAAATCCAACTCACTACTATAATCTCTGCAGGGAATCTCCAGTGCTAAGTACCTCAGGATTCTAAAGGGGCCTGGTGAGACTGGCTGACCTCCAGCCACCTCAATTAACTGTGGAAGTGAAGTACGTGTAGGCAGGACTCAGGGAATATACTGCAAGGAACCAGAGAGTTGTTTCAGGAAATCTGAAAGAACTGAAAAGGCCAAGTTCAGTTTACACCAGTCAAAAGCCAACACTGAGTAACCTGATGTTTCCAAATACCTTTTTTTGGATGCTGTCTGTAGCACCTGTTCAAATGTTTTTCTATAAAGACCAAACTAATCAGCAACACACAGACAACTCAGATACAGTATCTTATTATCAGCCTTACTGTAAATGCAAATGCTTGACACAAATCCTTGACACCTGCAGAGAAGAGCAGCCCCAATGTGGGAGGATTTCTGCATGCCTTGCAGCAGGCTGCCAGTCACAGAGGTCGCGTGCTTACGCTTGCCATTGGCAGCGCTGAGCCTGTAGTCCCTTGGAATCCATGGGACAATCCCGGAACACCTCTGCTTGTGAATGGGATGCTATTTGGGATTTTACACTGGTCAGGGTTTCCAGAGAAAATGTAAACACGGAGGACATTATAGCTGATGATATGCTAAGGCAGACAGTCAACAGGAAGATTGTCAAGAGCCACAGTAAGTCACAAAAGCATAGTCACAAGACAAAATCTCTTTCCAAGATTTACAAGATTTCCAAATGCTGTGAAATTCTCATACCATGACCTGCTCCTGTGATATTTGTGATACAAGCGATGTCTGTGTTACATTGGCTGCAGCATTTTCAAAGCCCACCCATGAGCAAGCTTTCAAATACATGCTGCCTAAAATGCCTAAGAAGGTAAGTTAGATGATTCTTAAAATCACAGAATAACCTCAAGTTTTCTCCAAAGAAGCTATGAGGAAAGCAGGAGACAGCATATAAACTTCATGGCCAGTGTAGGCTTTGCAAAGTTAAGTCTACTATATCCTAAAGGGGTCCATACCCTCAATCAGATCATGCACATGGGGCATGGGGGTGACAAATGTCAGTACCAATTTTTTCCCAGTTTTTAAATGTACCTGAAAGGCAGAAATAATTCTTTCATCTTCCTCCAAGCACAGTGCAAGCCCATGGACAGAAAGGTACCACTGTGCCATCGTGCAAGACCTTCTGCCCTTCTGAACTCCAGTCCCCATGCTCTGAATCACTTAGGTTGGTACTGAAGAGCTCTACTCAATCAAGGGTACAGGTCTGAGAAACAGGAATTCTCATCTTCTGATTTCTGAGTAGTTCTCTCCCAGAAACCCATGGGGCTAAGTCTGCAGGAGGCACTGAAAGCCTCACAAGCTCAGCACTAGCAGCATTCGAGCAGTTCTGCGCTGCTGCATAACCCAACACTTACGGTGTAAGAGTTTCTAATTATGGAAAATGACCAGGCTGCCCAGCTCGAGGACATTGCCTTCTCTTTATAACTGACCTGAGACACAAAAAAAGCCATGGCACAGCTTCTGTTCCAGGGGACCAAGGAAAGCAGATGGCAGAATCCATCTCTATGGTGCACAAAGCCCAAGTAGGGCTGGCACAGCTCTACAGATTCCAGGGGCTATGTGCCCTGCCTCCAGACTGGCCTGCAGCCTGTTGCCCTGATGAACTAGGCCTCCTCCAGCATACGGCTCTTCATATACATACCATACCCAGATATTTAACAGATACACAGAGAAATCTATGTAAAACATGGAAATATTGGTGTGCTTTTATCAACTTTACATTTCACAAATGCTTCCTTTTCAAGAAATGTAGGGAGGATGAGATGCTACAATATGTGGAGAACAGTTCAATTACTGCAGTGCTCATTGATGTGTCTACTTCAAAAAGAACAAACAGATGCTTAATTTCTTACCTCTAGCCTCAATGTAAATAAATAATACAACATACAATTTGATATATACTTTCAAAATGTATTTAGGGACACAGAAATGAACCACTTGTTGATGAAAAAGATTCAATCCATCTCACCATATAATCAAGTTAGTGTGGTGAACCAGATCTGTACTAGAAAAGCTCTCACATTTTGATTTGTTAACACAAAATGATTTTCACGATCAAGATTGCTCTTAATCAGCAAAGAAGTAACTACTAGAATGATTTACTAATTGCTCAGATACTCAATAGAAAGGGAAGTAATTACTAAAATAATTCAACCATCACAAAAGGAATGATGGACATGCAGAGGTCGAAAACACAAAACATAATGCGTAAAATTATATTCTTAATTAAAGAATATTTAATATATGTTTCAAATTCCATGCTATTTAGTTCCATCTAGAATGTCTGCTCTCAAAAATGCAACACTAACTCTATCAAAAAGGAAAATCTAATATGCACAATTTAGCAGTGGGCATTGATATTTATTCCCACTGTAGGAAGTACCAGCAAATAGAAACCAAAAAGAATTTTAATGATGGAAATTTAGATAGATAAAGCACACTAATGAGGCCCTCTGCAGATCAGTCTATAGCAGTCAATCTAGAAAGATAAATGCAGCCAAGGAAAAAAGTATTACCAAGGTTAAAAAGAAACAAACCCACACAAAAGCAAAAGAAACCCTGGGCGTGATCAGTTCAATTTGTTTTCTCTTGATGAATACAAGAGAGCCTAAAAGAATGAAGAGCAGAATTCACAATAATGTTCCACAGGGAACTGCTGTAACAACTGATTTGCAGTAGCTGAAGGACTGGTTTGTTCGGGGTTTTTTGGCAGGGTTTTTCCTTAGCGTTTCCCCAGCACTGACGCTGGGGATTTTGGGCGAAGCAGAGCAAGCTCAAGGCGCTGTGCCTAGCACGGAAAGAAGGCGCGCTGTTCCAAGGCCGCCCGCTGCGGAGCCGCGGTACCCCCGCCAGGCGCTCAGCAGTGCCCGCCAGCGCTCCGTGCACCCTCCCTTCGCGGGCATCCCACCGACCTCCGCACGGCCAAGGTCCCGGAGCAGGAAAACTGGGCCAGCACAGCCAAAGCTCAGCCAGCTCAGCTCTCCCCAAGGGCACAGCCTGCACTGCAGAGCAGCGAGAACACGACCTGAGCAGTTCTCACCCAGGGAAACACGGAGCCTTTCACACGTAGGAACATCAGAACAATCAAATAATGGTTTCAGTGCTGGTCAGCTGCTGAGGTCGGCAAACCGAGCTTCTCTGTTCTTCATCAATTCAAGCTGCCAGCACTCAAAAGCCGAGGCTAATGAGGCATTAAAATGCTCCCTATTTACTTCCAGACCAAGAATGATTCTTAACATCCTGTTTCCTCTATAATCATTTAATACAATTAAAATGGGGAATCTTCCCATTTTATATCTTATTTAATGTCTCTGGTTTTTTGTCACTTACTTACATGCTAGGTTTCAGTTTGAGCGCAGAGACTTTTCAAAGCCATTTGTGACTCTATTTTCTAGGACTTCTACATACACATTAGAAAAAAGGAAAAGATGACTAACTTTACCCAAGCCTCCTCTCGTTTACTTCAGCACAATGTTTACATTTCAAAGTCTTCCAGAAAGGTAGAGAAAGAATATTTGGAGAGCTGCTCTGGGACAATGGTTTTCAAGAGTTTCCTTCCTCCTCTTAACTTTTCACTCTCTCTTTAACAAGTTAGGTCAGATGCAGAGTCCTCAGTAGAGCACTTGTACAGCTGCTCCTGACTGTTAGGCCTTTCATGGATTGCTCTGCTGCAGAGCTGCCAGGTTTTGAAGGGGCAACCTGGTCATCATGGGAAAGATTTCCCTCCAAGAGCTCCTCCAGACTCAGAGCCTGATTGATTTCCTCCTCTGTGATAACCTGAAGGGCATCAGCAGAGAGTATTCACAAGGCATTAGTGTCTGAAGAAAGCATGCTGACTAAAGGCCAAGTTGTATTGAGCCATCAGCTGCATATCCTTGTCCTCTCCCTCATGATTTCCTGAAAAAACAGGAAAGCCACTAAACCCAGAGTTCCATCTAATAATGAGTTGGTGAGATAAATCTTTGCTCACATGGGCATTAATTGCAAATCATTAATTGCATAAAATGAGCAACTTAAACTGTTCTTCATCAATGATTTTTGGCAAGTTCTAACAGAGCAAACTAAATAACAGCACTTGCCTACAGCTGACAGAGGCAGTTACACAACTATCACGCAGGAGATGTTATTTTCTGGTCTGCACTTTGTAAATGTAGATTTAAAGCAAGATCTGAAGGTTACATGGGACTCTCTCGATTTCCCATATTTGGGAAAAGGTACTGTAAAAACTAGGATACTCTCAAGCTTCCACATTTTTCCCTCTTTAAATTGTTCTTTGAGAGTAATTTTTCATTCCAGCCAGGTGCTGCCCTTCTTCCTCTCCTCGGACCCATCTCTAAAGCCTCATTCAGCTGCAGCACCTCTGGGAGCAATTCCCCCCCTTCTGTCCAAACCGAGGTCTCACTGCATCTCCTTGGGAACAATGGGCTGACCCTCCACCCAGAGTGGGAATCCTCAGCCCCTACCCCTCTGTGCCAGGCTGTACCCCCACCTCCTTAACACGCCTGGCAACAGGACCAGCCTGCCCACAGTCACAGTGCCAAACCTGTGCTACAGCACACAACCCACACAGAAATACAGGAGAACAGAAGTGAAAACCTTTATTTGTTATCCAATAAATAAAGGTTTTCAACACAAGCCAGGAGCCGCTTTATAGGCACAGCCACTACTCTGAAAACAGCCAACTTCTTTCCAAAGATGGCAAATTTGGACTACATGGCACTTCAGCAACCCCATCACTTCACAGCAGCACGTGATTCATTAATGGGTTCATCTCCATCTGTAAAATTCTAAGGCAATTAAATAGGAATTGGTGTTTCTCCAGAGAGGCTTCTCCAGCTAAAACTAAAATAGAAGTGTAACAGTGACTGGCATTATTTATATCAACAATTCTACTGCAATGATAATACAGCAGCTTTCACATGCATATATACATACATTTAAATGATTTAGGATGGATTAAAATAAGGAGCTTAATAGATTTCCTTGCTTGTGCTCAATCTTTTCATTTGATTAAGAATCTTCTGAAAGCTGCCTCTCAAAGCAATTTTTTTAGACTCTGAAATGTCATCATACTACACTGAAAATATTCTTTCCACATACGAAAGAAACAGCAAGTGGTTATAAAGACACATGAATAGCTTGTATGAAAAAGTTTACTTAAATCAGCATTCAACAACACACTAAATCTAAAGGAATAACCAAGATGCTTGTTTGACTGTGTAAATGTCATGAAGATACTAAAACTTTCAGCAGAAAGGATCATTTCCACAAGATCTATCCTTTAAAGACTGGCCTTACAAACAAATAGGAAACTACAGTTTCCTATTTATGGTTCTATGGTTCCTATTACATGGTTATTAGCACACTTAAAATAACAAAGCACCAGCAAAATGGCCTGGATCCCACTGCTGGTGTCTCAGCACATGCAGTAATGGCTCCTGTTCATTCAGGGTTAGACAAACAAAGATAAGGTTGTGTCTGGAAACTTCTGTTTGTGTTTTCTGTGTAGCATTCAGACACTGGAGGAATACTGCAAAAAAAGTTAATTTACACTCAATTTTCACAAGTGTATTTTCTCCACCAATTTTAATACCCTTTAGTAACTGCAACATGATGCTACAGAGAAACAAACACTATATCAGCTCAGATACCAATATTTCATTCTTTGAAGAACAATACCCTGTTTCCAAATCACATTACAGAGTGTTTCATCTCATGACGTGTAACTACAGAAATAGCACGTATTTCTTTGAAGAGTCATACACACACAAAGTTTTCCCTCCTAGTTTATGCTAAATTCTTTACCTTCACTTAGCTCAGCACTACCAGTAACTAAACAATTGCACACACCTCAAATTTTTCTCTTAAGATTTCTGATCCTCATATTCTTATGATCAATACTGAATTAGCACAGACACTGAAGGGAGATTTCCACTCCAAATGGCTAGAAAGGAAAACCAGAGTGAACTCTAATATGCCTACAGAGACATGAAAAACCCACAGATGTTAGTTTATAAAAGAGAAAACCCTCATACTTCCAGCCAGTAATAATTTCTAACACTTCAGACCAGCAAGTGTAATCCAAAGCATGATTTTTAGTTTTATCTGTAGAGTTAACACGTTATTAATTAGCATTCTTTTTGAGGTCAAAATTTTGCCTGTTATTACACAGTCTCTATATGTTTGGGTGGACTTATTTGCATTAAATCCAACGTTGCCTACAGTGTTTGTGTGGGGGACAGCATTTGTGTAATCAAACGCAGAAACATTTTTTTCTTCATGTTAAGATCTCAAATTTAATGACTTGCATTTTTAAGTTTATAGAAGAAAAATTTTAACAAACAGTTATCCAAGTAAATAGAATTTAAGTGCCCTGTGAGGTTTCTTAGTTCTGTTTTAAAAGGCTTACATAGAAGCAGACTTCTTCACTAAACAAGAATATCTTCAAAACGATGACTTCTTCCTGAGCTGTTTATGAGATTTCCCTTTGCTGTCATGCACAGTGTCTCACCTGTACTGAAGCTCTAACCAGCACTGGAGAAGCACCTCAGTAGGATCCCTGGCCATGTTTTCCAGGCTTTCCTAGGAAGGAGGCAGTGGTTCACTGCTGTGAAAGCCTGGCTGGCGCCCAGGCCCCACCTGCTGCAGCCCAGAGCGCTGAGGCGCAGGAGGCTGACGGGCTCTGCAGCAAGCCCCAGGAGCGCCTGGCTGCCACAACACACGGCCTTCACCACTGAGAGGCACATATGCCTCCAATAAAAATAGACAACTTTCAGAGCAGCAAGAACAAGGGGCTCTCCTGATCCCTACAAAAGCTACAAAGAGACAAAGAACAAGGGCTGGAATAAGTACTTCATTAGCCAAGACACTCTGCTTCTAACTCCAACAGATCATGGGACAAGAATTGGCGAATAATGCTGAGCTAGCCACTCCGTCTCCCTGCACTTGTCGCTCATACATGAGGGTAAAATGCGAGGACCAGAGTCAGAATCCATATCTGCTCTTTGGAAGGAAATACAAACAGCTACAGAATTCAATTTGCGTGTTACCATACCCAAAAGATAAGCGTGATGTATTAAAGACATGAACCTGACTCCTTTCCTGTTTTCTTTCTCAGTTCACTCCCATACACTCTGTAGAGAGATTAGAATTCCCTTTTTGTGTCCAAAAGCACCTGATGCCCCCGAACCTAGAGAAAAGTGCTGAACTGCATGGCAGCACAAACAAGGAGTAAACTCTAAGCAGGTTTTCAAAAAGCTCTGCAAATAGTCTATGGCATTTCCCTAATTTACAGACATTTTACACTGAAACAGGGCACCAGGATTTTGCTTTACTGGCAACGAAGATGTGTGACCTGGATTCGCTCTGAAGTGTTTACTGCCACCAACGATGGCAGCCCCACAGGCCAGGTTATTACTGTGCCTCTAAACCCAAAGTCACGGACAGCACTCTGCCCTGGTGATCATTTGATCTTTCCACCTGTTTCATTTGAGATCTGTATTAAAAAACTGCAGAGTCTGTCAGATCTGTTTCACTACAGCCCAAAAATACGTAGCAGATATTGAAAATTTGACCAGATTTCATAAATCACTTAATGTGGATGTACTTTACTAATTGATTTCATTTACTTCAAGAGCACCTTATTATGTTTGTTTTACTTTAAGCAATAAACACAATCTCAAGTGATAAATTGCAAGTGTTCCAGGGAGACTAGTGTGAGTCTTTCTCATTTTTTCACCTGTATCTAAATTGTTAACGTTGTGCCCTTGGCCAGAAGAGTCTATGATGCTTCCTGGAATTTTTTCCCTTATGGAAAGAAGAGTAATCACGTTGGTTCAGGCTTATATTTTATTTGCTTTACTCATCCACCTCTACCAGTGTTTTAATCTTTCACAATTCCTCCATAGCAAGTGTCAACTTCACGTTATCACAGATACTTTTGCATATTGAACTACTTCTTGCTGCATTATTATATAGTAAGTTAAGCTCAGCTTGGTCATAAAAATGAAAAGCAACTTTTGTTCTAGACATGGTACACTACTGTCTCACTTGTGTCAAAATAGATTTTTCTCTACTAGGTTTTTCTCTTCCACGTCTGTATCATTTTCTTTCAATAAAACTTATGTTGGAAAATTAAAAAAAAAAATCTCTAATAAAATGGATCTTTTTGCTGGCAAGAGTGAAAAAATATTTCAACTTCTCAATTATTTCCCATTTCATACTTCAAATAACTTAAAAATGGCACTCACACCCCCTCCCCATCTGGCTATAAATATAAACTAAGAAAGCAACAAAACAAACCCATAGTTTGTTTTCCAAAAAAAGAACAGTAGAGAGCAAATCTGAAACCCAGGAGATGTGCTAGGAGTTCTGTCAGGCACTGTCACTGAGAAAGGAGATCATAGCTGCACACACAAAGGACAGGAAGGATGGTTTGGATAAAAGAATAAATTGACTCTAGAAAATAATAAATCTGTAAAAACTGTACAATAGTCTACATTTCATAAATGCAGAAAATCTGCGTGGTGAGCCAGACCAGATGCTATCCATAGGTCCTTCTCAAACTATATAATTTTTTTAATTCTACAAGTTTCAGAACAGCCTATTCCCCAGACACTCTCCTCCACACCTAACAGTTGGTCCATGTTTTGATTCCAAAAGCTCAGATACATTCTTGTTTTAAGCATTGGTAAGAAACAAACAAAAAACCCACTCCAACAGAAATCTTTTACTTTAGGTCAAAAATATCCATATTGATTTTTTTCCACAGTTCTCCAAACCAGTAGGTGCACCATCACACAACTATTAATAAAACTGCTTTACTGATCAGATTTCTTACTTCTGAATGAGAAACCAAATTATTCTCATTACCAAAAATAAGATTTCCCCAAGAAACCAGAGAGAT
The DNA here is from genome assembly GCA_013397295.1 of Polioptila caerulea. Taxonomy (NCBI): domain Eukaryota; kingdom Metazoa; phylum Chordata; class Aves; order Passeriformes; family Certhiidae; genus Polioptila; species Polioptila caerulea. Next base: position 7,006 of record VYXF01009256.1, on the reverse strand, counting down.
AGTCAAGGGGCAACATATGCAACAGACTTTGATTTTTGCTTGGGTCAGTACAGCAACTTTTAGGAGCACTCAAAATAAATGGTATAAAACTTGGTATCTAATACGAATACTTGCTAACAAAATTTTAACAAATTAATGGAAGCCTTTATGGGAATTTTTTGCTGTTAACGGATTCTGACAACTTGCAGATGTATACCTCATTCATTTTAAGCTCAGAGAAAAACCTGTCGGTTTTTCTAGGATGATGGAACTGTTCATTGCCTTCTACATCCCGTTTCAACTATTCCAGTTAACCCTCTTCCCAAACTTACAATGCTTCCAGCTGACAGTTCCATTATATGAAGAACTGAAACATCAGCTGTGGGTGCCTTTCAATGATGCCACTGCTCAGTGCCCTCAAGAAATCACATCTACAAGACTCAGGTGGCCAGATTTGCAATATAAACCGAGTCAGGTGTCAAGCTGCTCTTTAATGAGGGATTCATTTCTCCTCAAAAGAACTGGAAATTGGATAGATGCAAACCCAAATTTAGCACCAAGATCACAGACTCCCAGCTGTTTAGAGTTTACAGGAGGGCTGGTATCTTCAAAACCTGTAACAGTGCCTCTTAAGTTTGTCAGGGAGAGTTCATCTTTAAGACAGGTATTTTAAATGGCAATAGACTGACCTCTGAGCTTACTGAAATGGTCCTTAAATATCACCTTACAAAGCTGTTGCAGCTAATAATTGTTACCTAATATGGATGATACATTCTCCACGGCTTAAACAACACTCTGTAGAAGGACTGTATAAAATGAGTTGTAAATTCTGCAGTACTGGAAAGTAGAGAATTGTACGTCCCAGACAACAGGATTTCAGCTCATTTTCTCCATGCACTTAAGGAAAAAGGCAGTTACCTCATAAAAATGCATAGGGGGGAACCAGTTACTCTTCATTACTGCTCTCAGAAAGATAAAAACCAGTGGTTATTTTGGACACTTGGCACAATACACTAGAGGCCAAGAACTAACACAGTTCAAGCTTTCTTTTCTGGAGCTGGGAATGTGACCACAAACCAACACAAATTTCAGTTTCAAGTAGCCCTGTACTGGAAAAAAACACTCCAAAAGCCTCTGAAAGATCCCATTAAAGATTGTAAACAAAGCATCAAGGCTCAGGAGACAGACAGAGCTGAAGACAAGAGCCCATTCAATGCAATTTCTGAATGCAGAGTGGCTCTTTCCAGCGTTCTTTTGAAACCCACAACCTGTAGAGCCTGAGGTGAGGTAAACTCCTCCACTGTCCTCTCTCCAGGCACACGACCTCCCTGTCACAAGCTTCAATTCCCAGAAAGGACCCCTTTCTCTTCTCAAGTAAAGTTTGGTCCCATTAACCGAATGCAGGCTCCTTTGTTTTGTTCAGGCCAGCCAAACTGCAAGTTTCCTTTCAACACTGTGCCCCAGACACGCACAAACGCTTCAAAGCCCAGAACACAAGAGCCAAGATAAGGTGAAAAGGAGCCTTCCCTTCCCGGGCCCAGTCAATCTACTCAGAGCATCCAAAATACAGCTGTCACATATTCAGCCTGAACCATCCTGTAGCACACACACTTCAGGTGAGATGCTGAGCATTGAAGTCAAGAGCCTAAGGGTGTCCCTTCCTGTGATCAGCTCATCCAGCTGCATCTGCATGCTCAACAGGGCAGTTCTCTGGCCCTACACAACCAAACCATGTCCAGCTGGGGCTGTCCTACTCCCTGTTCCCATCCAGTACAAACCTCAGAGGGCTGCAGGGCAACCCAAACTACTCAGATGGTCTGCCAGAAACTCCTGGGCTTTCTGACCACTGAAATGATCTGACTCTGACACTGCTGAGTCCCTATATATTGCTGGGAAGACCAAGCACAAGGTTAGGACTCCGTATTTCTGCTACAGCATTAAGTCAGGCTACATTTGATGAGAAAATGTGCAGAAGTTCCCCATGTACTGAAGGGAAATAAGGCTTCCAGAGACCCTCTTAAAGCATTTCAGAAGCAGGATGACAACCCCCAATAATCTTTTTAGCTATTCAAAGTAATCTGTCAGGAGGAAAACATCTCTCAGGGGTGTGATTCGTCTCATTTTGGTCAAATACACAGCCCTCAGGAAACACCTATTTTTATTTATTGCCCAGAAGTAGATGAGCTGATTTCCTCATTTCTATATTCTGAATGTCTAAAGATAGGTAGGATGATTTCTCACTGAAGATTTTTACCTACTGAATTCCAACAGGCTGAAAAAGGACCTATCTAAAGGGGAAAATGGACAGAAGCAGAAGAGCATTTCCAGCTTCCTCTTCATTAAACTGAAAGCCTTGTTCTCAACTATCTCCCTCCATTTGTGTACTTGGTTTATCAATCCTTCTACCTCACAGAAAGTCAACCACCATTATTACTGTACAGAAGACAAATACTGCTTAGAGATCTGTATTTTTAAAGAAACCTCTCATTAAAAGACTTCTATTAAAGGGGCATTCTCAGGTAGGTGATGCTATCTATAAATACTACCAGGCTGCCATGAATCAGCTGTAAGAACTTTTAAACTGGCTTAATCTAGAGATAACTATCAATACTAGTTTATTCCAACAGTCCATACTGCTGATTCCAACAGCAATAGGCATGGAACCAAATCATTAAGATTTCGATTTTGCAAACTCCATCGGCCCAATTCCAGCCTCTGTTTAACTAGAAGGGTGCCAAATGATGATACCTGTGTGCAACCATGCAGGCTGAAGCCAAAGGCACCACTGTAAAGCACATCAGGGAGTGTATGTGGGATCTGGAGGCTGTGTGACACATGAAGAGCTTTAATTGTTTGAAAGCAACACCCCATGAACTAATTGTTCACATTCCACTGTACTGCACAAGCACTTAAGAGATATTCAGAGAATCACAGAATGGCCTTGGAAGGGACTTCAAGATGGTCATCTAGTTTCAACTCCCCTGCCATGGGCAGGGACATCTTACACAGGCTGCTCAGAGATCCAGCCTGACCCTGAACGCTTCCAGGGATGCCCACAGCTCCTCAGGGCAACCCGTGCCAGGGTCTGCCCACCCTCCCAAGGAATAATTCCTTCCTAATCTAAACATACTCAGTTTCAGTCCAAATCCATCCCCCATGTCCTGTCACCATATGTCCCTGTACAAAGTCTCTCTCCATCTCTTTGGAGGGCTTCCTTCAGGTACTGGAAGGCCACAATTACGTCACCCCTAAGCTGTCCTTTCTCCAGGCAGAACAAACCCAACTCTCTCAACCTTTCCTCACAGGAGAGTTGTTCCATTCCTCCCAAAATCTTGGTGGCTTCCCATGGACTCTCTCCAACAGGTCACTGTCCTTGCTATGCACTGTGCAGTAAAAATACAGTATTGGTAACTGTACTGAACTAATACACTGAGTAGGGCACCAGCTCTGTTGCCTGGCAGTGATACATCAGTTTGGGGAGTTTTGGTGGGGTTGGGATTAATTACTTGGGTTTTTTTTAATAGCATCACTAGACTACATGGAACCTTCAATGTACAAGAAATTAATTGTCTGCAACAGAGGACTAACTCATTAGATCAGACAGAACATTGAAATAAACTGAGTAAACAAACTAAGGCCACATCTATTGCAACCAGTGATATGTTGACAGATGACAGCACTGTTAGACATGCTACCCTTCAAAACAGAGCAGCAATCGATTTTCTTTTACTAGCACATGGACACGGTTGTGAGGGCTTTGAAGGATTGTGTTGCACAAACATTTCTGATAATTCTGAGTCAATCTGCAAAAACATACAGAAGCTAAGAGATTTAACAGCTCAAATCCAAGAAGATGGTCAGTCATGGTTATACGATTTGTTTAAAGAATAGAGCTTTGCAGCTTAGGTAAGAGAACTTTGCAAAATAGGTTTATATGTGTTGGTTCTTTTATGGTGATACTAGTAGTTGTGCCTTGTATACGTAGGTATGTGCGAAAAATGATAGACAAAACTTATTAAAGAAGTTTTTATCATATAAGAGAGAAATGTAGGAAATGGAATCACAGAAAATTTTCAGAATCTTGCAGAGATAGTGGATCAAGGCATAGACATAGAGGAAGGCTTTGAATTAAGACCTTAGAACAGATGAGACTTATTAGAACAATGAAAAATAACTACTACTGGATTTTACTTACATCTTCTGAGCAGACCAGGTTTCTACAGCATTAAAATTGCTGTAGTGTACAATAGCAATGCTTAAAGCAAGTGTAAAGTTATGTAATGCAAGGTAGTTAATAAGACACAAAAGTTAAGAAGATTTCTTTTTGATTGAACTGAGAGGGGGAATTGTGGGAAAGAGAAAAGCCATAAAACTGTCAGAAAGCTGTGGGTAAGCAAGTCTCAGAAATGTTAGAAAGATAAAGTCAGCAAGGTTGGGAAAACAATAGAGCTATGTGTGATATCAAGTAAGGCCTAGAAAACACGCTGAGACAGTAGAAATATGTACACTTAATAATGAACTATTATCCATTGTCCTAGACCATTACAAGGAAGTATTGTTAGAAGAAAGCATATGTGAGCTTTTAGCAATGGCTAGAGTCTGTCTGCACAGCTTTGGCAATCGCTATTGGCTGAAAAGTTTTTAAGATGCACTGTAACCCGGAAATCTTGGTTGGCTGTTTTGCTGTGGCTGAAGATGCAGAAACCTTGCCACATGGGACTGATAACTGTAATGGAATAAAAAGCTTGAAGACAGCCATGTCAGCCATCTCTGTCTCGTTCGTGCTTGTATATAGAAAAGTAAGTGCCAACACAATCAAGGTTTTCTAACTGGTAACAGAAAGCAGTAACCTTTTTGTTGGGGTGTGAGTTCTTATCACACACCTGCTCAACCACTCAAACTTCCAAATTCTTTTTAAAAATTAAATTTCATTTCAATATTTTAAAAAACAGAAATTAAGATGCAGCAGAAACTTCAGCAAAATAAAACATAAATCACTTTGAAACAGGAATTCTATCGAAAAATGTTATGAATTAAACTGTATGTGGTTTCCACTGCAAATGCCAAACTCTAATTTTTGGGAGCCTTTGACTGGAACAAAAGCCAGCAGTCCAAATGTGTCATTTAAAGTGTGAAGGATTCTAAACTAATGCATACCAGCAGTGCAAAGAAGTGAGGACTGCCCAAGCAAGTGACCTTTTCGCTGTGTCTGTTCACAGCCAGCAGCAGTAGCGTCACAACTAAAACCCGACCTGCAGTGCTCCCAAGCATTTTGACAACTTTTGCCTTAAATCTTCTGATTTAGTTGTGGTCAGGAATCTTCCTTGTTTCCACATAAAACATTCTCCAGAGGACACCATGTTAAACACTCTTTGAAAGACAGAAAGGTTGTATTTAATTAACACTCAACAGATACTGAAACATTTCTTCGCAGAAGAGCCTGAATAATCAATCATATATAGCAACAAATCATCTTTGCCTTTGAAAATTACACAGAATTCACGTGGGAGAGAAAAATGGGTTATTTCACCAGCTGAATAATAATGAACTGTTCTATCTTGGATATGGAAACTGTAAGAACTGAGTAACCACCTAATTTTTTTAACCAACACAGCAGCAGTTTACAGCAGCTCTCTGATGGCACTAAGGCATGGATTCAAACCACAGGGTTACATATTTAGCTACAAGCTTTCCTTTGCCCACCCACACTGTAGTTCAGCACAGGACAGTCACACAGGCAGATCCTGTGAATATCAATTCCCTCACTCTCCCACCAACAGAGCTCTCTTCCACTGTGCCACATAAGAAACCTTCAAATAACTGCATTATAAGTAAGTGACTTCTTTTGAAACAACTTCAGTGTGAAATCCAACAGCTGTTCTGTTTGCTGCTCCATTCTAAGGCTCAGTGAACTTTGGGTATGTCAGCTCTGGAAACAAAATCCATCAAGAATAACAGAAAACACTAATCACACAATCTCAACCTCCCTTCTGCTGCAGCAGTCTCAATGAAAGCTCTCACTGCATTCCTGTAAGCTTTGCCTTCCCAGTTTTGTTTTTCCATGCCATTAGTATGTGAGTCATGGAGAGAAATGGAGTCTTAATAGCCATGAACACTGGATTCTGGAAATCAATGTAGTTTGACACAGTAAGTACTGCAGACAATTCTGTATGTCTCTAAGGAGAAGCATGGGCAGTACCAAATTCCCCTGGTTAGTTTTGGGTATCAAACCAGAATACAGTGAGGCATCCATCTCTCCTTGACTTCTATGAATGGGAGGTGTTGGAAAGGATGAAGCTACAGAAGATTTCTGTATCTTACAGAAAGATGGATGAATGGATGGAGCATTCATTCCCTAACTGTGCATAGCAAAAACTTCAAGTCAATAGATTGCTACCAAAAGGAGTTTAAAGTGATGAAAATTAAGACAAATGAAAAATAAAAGATGGCAGAAAATACTTTCCCCTAGTGATTATTATACATTATTACATCTTCATAAAGGCTTTCCCAGTCCCTAGAGCTTTTTTTCTCTGAATGTCACTCTGATTACAGAAAAATCTCTATTAAGACAGACTTCAAAATTCAGAATTCTATTCTTCAAAGGTTATTATCAATGAATTTCAAACCACTCTGATCAAAGAATCAGAAATTTACTTCCAACATCATGAGAATATAGGTGACTGCCTATTAACACTAAGATCTGAAGAACAGATGCAACGTACTGAGGAAATTTCGTTGCTGTAATCAATAACAAAGTCAAAAATTATGAAATCACATCATCAACAAACAAACTTGAAATTCTGATCAACCACAGGGCTTAACATAATTGCAAATAAGCAACTGTCAGACACCACCAAGTCTGAGTATTGGAATTAACAGTAATAGGAAATGTCGGAAGTACGTATTTTTGACAATTACAAACTTGTGTGCAGGTCTTTATTATTACTATTTGGTATTTCTTGTAAGAATTGAAAAGCAGCACCAATACCCAGCAAAACCACACCTGTGAGGGTCTCTCTGCTTTTAC